>JAANYP010000129.1:129328-237667 GCA_020465985.1 Centrapalus pauciflorus
AAACGGTTATTGATACGAGGTATTGTTGTAATTAATATAACAGGTCCCTTGTGGTGTTGTTTAACCCACAGTGGGGTACTTGGTGGATCCGGTTGAAAGGCCGCGGAGAAATAATATTGGTTAACATTTATTTACGCACCCACTGTGAGTACCTTTGATTTTAGCATGTCTGCATCTGCTTTATGTTTGCTAGGCCTGCTGAGGCATGTTGTTTCACTTTCGTTTGGCACTCTACTAACTTACGTATATATATTGATGCACATTCACATTTGTTGCATGTCCTTTCTTTTGTTGTGCATCCTGTTGATGTTGATGGACCTGTGTGGTCGCATCTGTACTCTGATGTTACTGTGCTATATGAGCCAAGAGTTTGACACCTCTATGGCCAGGATAGACAGTATGACATCCCCGATGGTATGTTTGCCTCAGTTTGGTGGATTTTTCTTAATGCCGAGTGTGTCAGCTCGAAGGGGCTGCGGGCTCAGGTTTGCGTACCTTGGGTGCGTGTGGAGTATACGGTATTTGTTACCGCGGTTACTCTGGGTGGCATCATAAAGATTTGTTGAATGCGTAAAATCATATGGTATTCACTAAGCAATCGCTTACCCTTTTAGTTGTTGAATTTTTGCAGGAAAAGGGAAGTCTACTGCTGGACCTTCTCGTTAGGCCATTTGAGAAGATTTGGAAGAAATCTGTTACTTAATCGGTACTTATGTTGTGGAACAAAGGTTATAATATGTTTGGGATGATTGTAAGAATTGTATTTGGATATGTAAACTTAGATATGGTACCTTGTAGCACCATAGGGTGTTTGACACTTTTGCACTACTTTTATTCCATGTTTTTAATGCTTCCGCACTAAAATCTAGGTTATCAGATCATTATGTATTGTATGATGGTGATTAAATCCTGGGAGTTTGTAATTGGTGGTTGTTGTGGCAAGGGTGTCACACGAGATGGTATCAGAGCAGTAGTTTGAGATTCAAGTGTCCGTGAGGTCTTGATCTCAAACATTAAGAGATGATATGTAGTGAATTTAGGAAATGATCTGAACTAAGATAGACTATGATCTAGTATTCATAAGAGATTGACTATCATACGGGACAATTAGGTGGTGTCTTTAAATAAATGACATGTTACTAAACAAGTTATATAATTTGTATTTCAGAACATGTCTGGAGGAGGAATGACACCAGAAGAGACGAGAGAAATGATGCTAGCCATGATGGCTGAGCAAAATCGGATGATACAAGACCAGTTTCGGGCTCGAGATGAGGCCGAAGCTAAACGAAGAGAAGATAAGAGGAAGAATAAGGAAAGAGAGAGAAACAATGACGAACAAGATGACAATATTGGTTCATCTAATAAGCCCAGAAGTTGTCGGTTTAAGGATTTTAAGGGAAATGGAGCAGTTGAGTTTAATGGACTGGATGATGCTGTTGCTGCTCTGGAATGGATAACAGCCACAGAACGGACATTCCGAATCAGCGATTGTGCTGAGAAGGACATGGTCCGTTTCGTTACTGCCATGTTCACCAAAGACGCAATAATGTGGTGGAACTCGATGGTGAATGCATTAACAATGGAGAAGGTTGTTGTAATGACATGGGCTGAGTTTACCGAAATCTTCACTCAGCAATACTGCCCGGCCGATGAACGCCGAAGACTAGAAGCTAAGTTCATGACACTAATCCAAGGGACTAAGTCTGTGTCTCAATATGCGGTAGAGTTCCCGAGACTAAGTTTATTTGCACCTCATCAGGTTGATACAGAAGAAAGAAAAGTGACCCGATTCGAGGTAGGTCTTGATTTGGAAATCCGAAGAGTGATGAGCAACGTATGCTACCCCACATTTGCTGGTTTACTGGAAGCCGCCAGAAATGTGGAACAGATTCTAAGTATGTCTGGATATGTGATGGGATCTGCTGCTGCTTCAGCTAACCCAACTCAACCCTCACCACCGAAACGTCAGCGTGAAGGAGACTACTCCGGTTCTGTACGATCATCGCAGTACTCGCCGCAACAGTCGTTCCGTTGACAGTCTAGTTCTTCGGGTCGTGCTCGAGCGTACTCTATCAACACTGAGCCACAGTACTGCAATAAATGCCATATGGAACATTTCTGCAAGTGTACCAAGGGACGTGCATGTTTTTGCTGTGGAGAATTGGGTCACTACCAAAATGAATGCCCAAGGAAGGAAGATGCTTGCCATAAGTGTGGTGTATGGGGACACTACAGTAGGAATTGCAGGAGGAACGATCCAGCTGCTGCTGCTCCATCTACAACACGATCATCGGGAGGTTCAAGTGGTGGTTCAGTCAACCGTCGGAACCAGTCACAAAGGGGACAGGTTAGTGCATTTCAGATTACCGCGGAAGAAGCTAGGGAAAACCCGGAGATGGATGCGGGTACGTTTATAAGTTAAATTTTTGCTTGCATTAGTGATGTTTAATTCTGATGTCAATAGGTCTTTTGTGTCTACTGTTTTGTACAACGACTAGTCATGACACTGTTTAAGTTACTTGCTATAATTGACATAGAAACTACTAGTAACACTCTAGCCGAATTAGATTACGTATATCGTAACTGCACCTTAGAAATTGAAGATGTAGTCCTCGATTTGGATCATACTCCGATAGCATTTAGTGAATGTAACGTGATAGATGTAGAAGATGTCAACATTATAAATAAGAATGACAAATGTCAAAGAAGGACTGATGTTTGTTAAAATTATGGAAAAATGGGTCATTTTAGAAGAGTACTTTAAGATTTTATACATAACCTCATTAAAGTTTTATGATTCTGAAGATAACATGAACATGAGTATTAGGAAAAGTTGTTACTATTATAAGTAAGATGATGATTGTGAATAAGAATACTCTAATGTATGAATAGGCATTAGATGAATAAGCTAAAATGGATTTTGAAATTTTGAATTGGAAAGGATGTTTTAAATATCGTGAGAATATTTTGTAATTGGAGTCAAGAACTTGTTTCAATATTTATATATATATGAACATTATATGAGGAAACTAGTCTAGAAATTTTGGGGAAAGTATACAAGGGTATAATAATACAAGACTGGTGTTTATAGGATATGAGATTTGGAATATACAATGTGAAATATAAGTAAAATATGTATGTGAGTTGTAATCAATTAGAGAGGAAATATAATGACGCATGAGGATAGTATATTTATTGATATCGTAATTGATCAATAAGAAGGTTAAAGAGACTTTGGATAATAATGAAAATTTGCTTATACAGTAAAAAAAGGTCTAATACTACGATTCAAAATCTAAGAGAGATTCGGAGGTGGTCTTGAGTTTTGTTTAAATTTTTGGTGTCGATTAATTAAATTGTAACTACTGCATTGGTGCAATCAATGTTAGTGCTTTAGTTGTTGGTTGTGATAAGTGTTGAAATTGCTTAATAACGCATTAGTTAAAGTAAATCATGTGTATCATGATTATACTTTAGGAGTCGAAGAAGTAAGTTTATATTCTGGGGTTTTCCCAATAACTTACTGTTCATATTGTCATGCATATAACGAAATATAAGTGAGATGCGACACAAACATGAATACGAGTAAAACTTGTCGGCAACCGATAGAAAATCAGAATGAATGGACTATTTTCATATTGGTATATATGACAATATAATGTATTTTGGATTTAGGTAAAAGCTGAAAAGATCAATGGATTAGATAGGAATTTCATATAACACTAGTTATCATGATAAAGTAAAAAAGGCGATGTTTAAAGTTTCGCACGCAAAGAAAAGTAGAAGTCCTACATGTTGGAAAGAAATCGAAGGAAACTCTGATGGTTATGTCCGTAATATCACAAAAAGATGTTACTATGGTGATAGTAATAAACCGATCAGTTATAAGACAAATAATTGAGTGTAGTTGAAAGTATCACCGATAAGGATTGAAACCGGATCTGTAAAAAGGGTACAAGTTGACACCGGGATGTGTTGGCACAACTAGAATAATAGAAAAGTTAGGAATCAGTTGAGTCATTTGGAATTTTTCCTAAGGAAGTATTGAATTAACACATGGTGTTTCATGTGGAAAGCTGTATGAAATCCTCACAACTGGTGATGAAAATTGGCTGATTATATCAAATTAGAATTCGAGAAAGGTTAGTATATATTGAGAAACATGTATGTGTTTTGAATACTAACATCAGAAATTAAGGATCAAAAAGATTAAACTAGGGTTAATACGTTGGAAGCATCACAAAGGAGTAAACCATGCTTGGGAGATAAAAGCCGGTATGTTGAATAAGTAAACAAATCTGTTCAAATACAAGTAACTTCGAGGACGAAGTTGAGCGTGGTGGAGCCCATGCTGTAACATCCTCAAAGTTATTTTATTGTAATTGGGCTAATTAAGTGGAAAATTTACAATTAAGTTGAATTATGAACAATTTGGGATATTTAGAAAGTTTGTTGTTATTTTAAGGAAATTTGAACTAGGAATTATTATTAAGGAGTATTATGAATGATAAAAGTTAATAATGATAAATTTAAGAATAAATCAGTATTTTATGGAACCGGTTAAGTTGAGGGGTGAAATGTGCAAAAATGATGAAAGCTGAATAAAAGGGCTAAAAGTCATTCATTTTCATATTTCACTCTCTCTCTCTACATTCTCTCTCTAGAAGTTCTCTCTACATCTCTCTAAGATATCTCACAAACCGACCGTCGGATTTTCGAGAATTATACGTCAACGGAAAGATCTCGTGGAGTACAACAACAATCTACAAACGGATTTTTGATTTCATACGAATTGAGGTAAGAATCGACACTTTTAAGTTTGTTGTTTCGGTTTTGAAGAACTAGAATTTCGAATCTATCATTTTATGTAAATTGGAGCTTGTTTTGCTTGAAATATTGCTGGAATGTGATAGTATATGCATAGTAGAATCGAATCTAGGTATCACACATGATATATCAGTGATTTTAGGCCTTAGAATGATGGATTTAAGCTGAAATGATGAACAGACTCGAATATACCAAGAACAGAGTCGAAATGCAAGAACAAACTCGAGTTTGGTACTAGATTCGAATGTGTACCATTAGATTCAAAGGGGGTTTCGAATCTACCCTAGATTCGAAGGGTAGGGTTCGAATCTATCACTTAGATTCGAAGGGTGGTTCGAATCTGATGATGGGTTCGAATCTAATCCCCTTAAATTCGAGTTTAATGCCTAAAATTGAGAAGGCTACTCTTTAAACTCGTGTATTTTGAATGAGACTCATAAACAACACATAAAATGACAAGGGTTA
Organism: Centrapalus pauciflorus; assembly: GCA_020465985.1. Lineage (NCBI taxonomy): Eukaryota > Viridiplantae > Streptophyta > Magnoliopsida > Asterales > Asteraceae > Centrapalus > Centrapalus pauciflorus. Next base: position 134,624 of record JAANYP010000129.1, read on the forward strand.
CTCAAAGGACAATGTATGAACATGAGATAAGCTCAAACTTAATTATGGTATGAATTTAGACATGGACCCGAAATGGGGAAAAATATTGCAAAACTTACGAAACTTGATTTTATGGATTTAAACGGTTATTGATACGAGGTATTGTTGTAATTAATATAACAGGTCCCTTGTGGTGTTGTTTAACCCACAGTGGGGTACTTGGTGGATCCGGTTGAAAGGCCGCGGAGAAATAATATTGGTTAACATTTATTTGCGCACCCACTGTGAGTACCTTTGATTTTAGCATGTCTGCATCTGCTTTATGTTTGCTAGGCCTGCTGAGGCATGTTGTTTCACTTTCGTTTGGCACTCTACTAACTTGCGTATATATATTGATGCACATTCACATTTGTTGCATGTCCTTTCTTTTGTTGTGCATCCTGTTGATGTTGATGGACCTGTGTGGTCGCATCTGTACTCTGATGTTACTGTGCTATATGAGCCAAGAGTTTGACACCTCTATGGCCAGGATAGACAGTATGACATCCCCGATGGTTTGTTTGCCTCAGTTTGGTGGATTTTTCTTAATGCCGAGTGTGTCAGCTCGAAGGGGCTGCGGGCTCAGGTTTGCGTACCTTGGGTGCGTGTGGAGTATACGGTATGTGTTACCGCGGTTACTCTGGGTGGCATCATAAAGATTTGTTGAATGCGTAAAATCATATGGTATTCACTAAGGAATCGCTTACCCTTTTAGTTGTTGAATTTTTGCAGGAAAAGGGATGTCTACTGCTGGACCTTCTCGTTAGGCCATTTGAGAAGATTTGGAAGAAATATGTTACTTAATCGGTACTTATGTTGTGGAACAAAGGTTATAATATGTTTGGGATGATTGTAAGAATTGTATTTGGATATGTAGACTTAGATATGGTACCTTGTAGCGCCATAGGGTGTTTGACACTTTTGCACTACTTTTATTCCATGTTTTTAATGCTTCCGCACTAAAATCTAGGTTATCAGATCATTATGTATTGTATGATGGTGATTAAATCCTGGGAGTTTGTAATTGGTGGTTGTTGTGGCAAGGGTGTCACATTTGGTGCCTAGGCAAAGGGCCAAAAGGCATAGGTTTATGCAGGGAGCTTCGTCTGCTTCCGTTTCAGAGCCTGAAATACCGACCGTTCAACCATCTATTCCACCACCATCCGTTCAACCATCAATTCCACCACCAATCACCCCGTCACCTATCACTTCCATTCCATCCACTTCATCCACCTTCACAAACAACCAAAGGTTTTCAGAGCTCCGAAGCAAGGTGGCTTTCCAGCAAGTCGAAATCTTCCAACTTACTAAAGCTGTCGACGAGCTTCAAGCGCATAACGCAAACATTGATAAAAAAAAATCATGAATTGAAGACATTCGTCGCCGATCAGGCTGCAGAGATCCGCACTATAAGGTCCCTCATTGAGCAATTAATGAAAAATCTAAAGGCTCAGGGGGACACTAGTTGCAGAGATACTGAAGTGTTGAGACGGGAAGATGACGAAGGCAATGATCCTGATGCACAAAAGGACAGTTAGCCTGTAGATTTTTCTTCTGCTCAGCACACTGAAGTTCAGGGGGAGCCGAGTCAGTCTGGAGCTGAAGGAGGTGAAGCTAGTCCCTCAAAGACTTTTGAGAGCGAGATGATAGACGCTCTGATGGATATTGAGGAAGAAGCGATAGAGTTCGATTTTTAGGAAGAGATTGAAGAGTTGGAAGAAGGATAGTTCGTGCCGGAGGACATAGTTGATTGGAGATCAGATGATGAAGTGATAGAGGATGAAGACGACAATGTGGATGAAGTGATTGTAAATTCACAGCCTATCACGGAGCTATATGTCCAAGACAATCACAATGTGATTGATATTGATGAGATCAAAGTAGCCTCGGTAGAAGATTCTGAACTTGAAGAAGCTGAGAAAGAGCCATCTAGGGCTGAATTGTTAAATTTATGGTTCCGGAAGGAAGAAAAGAAGACAGAGCCTAAGATGAAGAGGAGAATGAGAGTACCGGGCTCAGAAAATCTCTCAGGTGGAATTATAAGCTGGTTCTTTGACAGAGAATTGCAGCTATTCTTACTGAAAATGAGTGATGGACTTCAATACCTAAGGCGGACGCTCAGAGTATTTAATACATTGCCGAAGGTTGAAGTAAAGGAGTTGGCATGGAAAGAGTTGATTAATATTGGTAACGACCCGTATGCTGAAGTGATTGCGAATATTATTAGAAAAAAGGGTCGGTCAGGTAAATTTGAGAGACTCAAGCCAAGGACCGGGAAGAGAGTGGAAGATGAAACTAGAATTGATCCACATACAGGTAGGCCATGGGCCAGAATGGTATACAAACCTGTAAGATGTTTGAAGAAGGTGCCCATCAAATCGATGCCACAAGATGTTTTAAGTAACATGAAGTGGTGGTATATCGATAATGAAACTGCTGAAGCTGTAATGGAAGATACACAAGACAAAGTTATTTTGAGAGTGTATGATCCACTGAACTTAATAAATCTAAAAAAGGATGACCTGAAGAAGCTACATGATCAGCATATCTTCTTTCATGAAGGATGGAGATCTGAAGCCAGGAAGTTCCAGAAGATAGTGAGAATATGTATAGATATAGGCCTATATGCATGAAGTAGTCTATATGGTCCAAGTACTTAGTCAAAATGTAAATAGTTAGAAGCTATCGTCAAAGGGGAGTTTGTTAGTACATCCTGTGTGACGATAGCAATCTAAGTTTTGATAGCATTTTGTGTAAGTCAAGTAACTTGGTATTGAATATTGACTAGTGTTTGATATATGTGATTATGTGTGTTTGATATTGGTTGTTCGTATGTTTGAACTTGGTGTAATGTATTACAAGAAGTTCAAACATAAAGTTCAAAGATAAATTCAAACATAAGTTAAAACATAAGTTCAAATATAAGTTTGATATGTGAGGTTCGAATTTGAGGTAAATTCGAATTTGTCAATGAGGACAAATTCGAATGGGCCTTGGGCATGATTCGAATTTGTCCTAGACAAACTCAAATATGTCAGTATAATTAAGGGTTAATTCGATTAATTATCAGACTTTTGCAGACGTTTATCAGAGGATTAGCAAAGGCGATCTCGAACTTGCAAGTTACCAGAGAGTTGTTTCGGAGAGAATCATCGTGTAGGGGCGTTCTAAGTCGTTCATCCAACACCGTGGTAGTCTCTGTGTTTTCGTGTGTGTGATCTTACCGTCAAGCCGCTAACGAGGATCCCGCACTCGTTGGACGGTGTCGCGTCGAGACAGATCCGTAGAGTCAAGACCTTACCACTTAGGTTATAAAACATTTAACAGCTTGAAAAATGCACTAACAGCTTGAAAAAATGCACTAACAGTTCGACATTTGCAAAAACATAATTTCTGAATTAAACTAAAGTAAATAATAAAACTTAGTTAAAAAATAATCAAGTAATTCTATAAACTTAGGCTATATACAATAAATTCAATTCCATTCCATTCCATGAATAATAAAACTTAGGTTAAATTAATCAAGTAGTTTTATAAACTTAGGTTATATAGAATCAATTCAATTAAATTCCATTCCATTCCATGAATAATAAAACTTAGGTTAAAATTAATCAAGTAATTTTATAAACCTAGGTTATATACAATCAATTCAATTCCATTCCATTCCATGAATAATAAAACTTAGGTTAAATTAATCAACTAATTTTATAAACTTAGGTTATATAGAATCAATTTAATTCCATTACATTCCATGAATAGTAAAACTTTGGTTAAAATTAATCAAGTAATTTTATAAACCTAGGTTATATATAATCAATTCAATTCCATTCCATTCCATGAATAATAAAACTTAGGTTAAAATTAATCAAGTAATTTTATAAAACTTAGGTTATAAAACACTTAACAGCTTGAGAAAATGCACTAACACCTTGTGAAATTGAACTAGCAGTTCGAGATTTGCAAAAACATAATTTCTCAATTAAAATAAAGTGAATAATAAAACTTAGGTTAAAATTAATCAAATAATTTTAGAAACTTAGGTTATATACAATCAATTCAATTCCACTCCATTCCATGAATAATAAAACTTAGGTTAAATTAATCAAGTAATTTTACAAACTAAGGTCATATAAAATCAAATCAATCCCATTCAATTCCATGAATAATAAAACTTAGGTTAAAATTAATCAAGTAATTTTATAAACCTAGGATATATATAATTAATTCAATTTCATTCCATTCCAGGAGTAACAAAACTTAGGTTAAAGTTAATCAAGTAATTTTATAAAACTTATGTTATAAAACATTTAACAGCTTGAAAAAATACACTAACAGCTTGAGAAATTGAACTAATAGTTCGAGATTTGCAAAAACATAATTTCTCTATTAAACTAAAGTGAATAATAAAACTTTGGTTAAAATTAATCAAGTAATTTTATAAACTTAGCTTATATACAATCAATTCAATTCCATTCCATTCCATGAATAATAAAATTTAGGTTAAGTTAATCAAGTAATTTTATAAACTTAGGATATATAGAATCAATTCAAATAAATTCCATTCCATGAATAATAAAACTTAGGTTAAAATTAATCAAGTAAATTTATAAACCTAGGTTGTATATAATCAATTCAATTCAATTCCATTCCATGAATAATAAAACTTAGGTTAAAACTAATCAAATAATTTTATAAAACTTAGGTTAAAAAACACTTAACAGCTTGAGAAAATGCACTAACACCTTGCGAAATTGAACTAGAAGTTCGAGATTTGTAAAAACATAATTTCTCAAGTAAACTAAAGTGAATAATAAAACTTAGCTTAAAATTAATCAAGTAATGTTATAAACTTAGGTTATATACAATCAATTCAATTCCATTCCATTCCATGAATAATAAAACTTAGGTTAAATTAATCAAGTAATTTTATAAACACAGGTTATATACAATCAAATCAATCCCATTCAATTCCATGAATAATAAAACTTAAGTAAAAATTAATCAAGTAATTTTATAAACCTAGGTTATATATAATCAATTCAATTTCATTCCATTCCAGGAATAATAAAACTTAGGTTAAAATTAATCAACAAATTTTATAAAAGTTAGCTTATAAAACATGTAAAAGTTTGAAAAAATGCACTAACAGCTTGATAAAATGCACTAACAGCTTGAGAAATTGAACAAACAGTTCGAGATTTGCAAAACCATAATTTCTCAATTAAACTAAAGTGAACAATAAAACTTAGGTTAAAATTAATCAAGTAATTCTATAAACTTAGCTTATATACAATCAATTCAATTCCATTCCATTCCATGAATAATAACATTTAGGTTAAATTAATCAAGTAATTTTATAAACTTAGCTTATATAGAATCAATTCAATTCCATTCCATTCCATGAATAATAAAACTTAGGTTAAAATTCATCAAGTAATTTTATAAACTTAGGTTATATATAATCAATTCAATTCCATTCCATACCATGAATAATAAAACATATGTAAAAATTAATCAAGTAATTTTATAACCCTAGGTTATATAGAATCAATTCAATTCCATTCCAATCCATGAATAATAAAACTTAGGTTAAAATTAATCAAGTAATTTTATAAACGTCAGTTATATATAATTAATTCAATTCCATTTCATTCCATGAATAATAAAACTTAGGCTTAAATTAATCAAGAAATTTTATAAAACATAGGTTATACACGATCAATTCTTTTCCATTCCATTCCATGAATAATAAAACTTAGGTTAAAATTAATAAAGTAATATTTATAAACTTAGGTTATATAGAAACAATACAATTCCATTTCATTCCATGAATAAAAAAACTTAGGTAAAAATTCATCAAGTAATTTTATAAACTTAGGTTATATATAATCAATCCAATTCCTTTCCATACCATGAATAATAAAACATAGGTTAAAATTAATGAAGTAAGTATATAAACTTAGGTTATATAGAATCAATTCAATTCGATTCCATTCCATTAATAATAATACTTAGGTTAGAATTTAATAATTAATTTTGTAAACTTAGGTTATATATAATTAATTCAATTCCATTCCATTCCATGAATAATAATAAAACTTTGGCTAAAAGTAATCAAGTAGTTTTATAAAACGTAGGTTATATACAATCAATTCAATTCCATTGCATTCCATGAATAATAAAACGTAGGTAAAATTAATCAAGTAATTTTATGAACTTAAGTTATATAGAATCAATTTAAATCCATTACATTCCATGAATAATAAAACTTAGGTTAAAAACCATCAAGTAATTTTATAAACTTTGGTTATATATAACCAATTCAATTCCATTCCATGCCATTAAAACTTAGGTTAAAATTAATCAAGTAAATTTATAAACTATAGTTATATAGAATCAATTCAATTCCATTCCAGAAATAATAAAACTTAGGTTAAAATTAATTAATTAATTTTATAAAACTTAGGTTATAAAACATTTAACAGCTTAAGAAAATGCACTAACAGCTTGAGAAATTTTACTAACAGTTTGAGATTTGCAAAAACATAATTTTTCACTTAAACTAAAGTGAATAATAAAACTTAGGTTAAATTAATCAAGTAATTTTATAAATTTAGGTTATATAGAATCAATTCAATTCCATTCCATGAATAATAAAACTTAAGTTAAAATTAATCAAGTAATTTTATAAACCTATTATAATTAATTCAATTCCATTCCATTCAGGAATAATATAACATAGGTTAAAGTTAATCAAGTAATTTTATAAAACTTAGGTTATAAAACATTTAACAGCTTGAGAAAATGCACAAACAACTTGAGAAATTGAACTAACAGTTCGAGATTTGCAAAAACATAATTTCTCAATTAAACTAAAGTGAATAATAAAACTTAGGTTAAAATTAATCAAGTAATTCTATAAACTTAGCTTATCTACAATCAATTCAATTCCATTCCATTCCATGAATAATAAAATTTAGGTTAAATTAATCAAGTAATTTTATAAACTTAGGTTATATACAATCAATTCAATTCCATTCCATTCCATTAATAACAAAAATTAGGTTAAATTAATCAAGTAATTTTATAAACTTAGTTTTATATATCAGGATCAAAATCACCACCTAGGATTAACTGGTTTGAATAAATCAGAGTATAAAACCAATAACCTTGTATTGAATCAAAGTCAAATTAAGAAGTTTGCGGAATAAGACTTAATTGTTTTAAGAAAAACTTTAAGAACAAATAACACATAATTATAATCAAAAATCAAATCTTTTGTATTGCCAACTCACTGATTACAGTTACCTCTAATCTGTTTGATTAGACGAAGAACACAAACTGTTCTTAGGGTTTTACAACCTTAGAGGCTTAAGAACCTTAATCAGAAAGCAATTACAATTGAAGCACACGATTACAGAATTGCACGTACAAACTTACAATAGAAAAACCTATTCTATCTATATATAAAGTCTTCTGATTTGTTTCCTTGAGGAACTCTGATTTCTCTGGTAGTAGATATGCTTGAATCTTCAAATATAAATCTCTTCCTGAATTTCAGAACTTTCTGTTTGTTAAACTGTTGAGCAGCTTGAACTTTATCTGTTGAGCAGCTTGAACTTTTGAACTGACAGCTTGAACTTTTGAACTAGCAGCTCGAACTTTGTAATTACACAGAAAATCTACTAACAGTCTGAGAAATCTAACTAACAGATTGACATACTTAGAATATTTCCCAACAATCTCCCCCTAACTTAAATTCTTTACACAAGACTTTAAGTTTTTGTTCAAATAAGGAAATAAAACAAAGTAAAACTGTTATTTACAAACTAGGCATCCAAAAACTTACAATTGTGAAAGTTTCTGATTTATTGCCTTTATAAAATCTCTTTTCAACTCCTCTTTATCACAGTGAATTTTCATTGAGCTTATTTGGAGTAGCCAAGCCTTTGGCAGATTAAAGAACTCAAAATTGTAGAACCTGCTGGATCCGTCTGCAAGCTTGAGTCTATATGTCATTGATTTGGCATATACATCAACCTGTACACTCTTCATCTCCTTGGCAGCTTCCATTTCTACTCATGTAGACTCTGGATCAAAAATGCTTCTAAGATCATTTACATTTCTTTGAACCTATACACAGTGAGACCTTGAATGGCTAACAGATCCAATATGATGCATTTTTGTCAGATCATCTCTGGTTAGCTTTTGTGCCATCTGAGCTAGGCTCTTATATTCTTCTTCTGGACCAGCTTCTCTTCTGATTACAAAATGATAGTTGAAATCAATGTTATCCATTGATTTGGCATACCAGTAAGTAATAGGCGGTTTGGAGAAGTTATACTGATCCAGGGCCTTTTCAATTTCTAGAGCCTTTTGAAGCTGTTGTTCAAACAACACTCTTTTTACCTGATCAATCTTTGTTTGAGGAGGGGGATCACTAACAACAGCTTGAACTGGTTCTTGTCGGCATTGGACTTGTTGGGAGACTTTGGCTGCTTCTTGTTTTTCCTTCTCCTTGTCATGTAAGGCCTGAAGCTTTTCTGTTGGCCATGACTGAGCCATTACTCTTGGTATTCCAACTGATGCAGAGAAGTTTATCAAAATTTTTCTATGTTCTGCCTTTGAATGCCCTGTTGGCATTTTCCTTTTCTTCTGATTCTGCTTGACCACAAACCCTCTTAGATAGTCACCTAAGGTTTTTATCATCTTTCATTTAAGCATGAGTTTGCTGGTCTAAGAGTTCATTCTATTCCTCTGCTATTTTCCTTGCTAATTCAGCATCATGAGCAACCTGGGCTTCTTTAGAAGAGAATTTAATCTTAGGAGATTCAATGAGAATGCCTTTACCCTTATCTCTGGAAGTTGATGCTGTAGATTGGACTGTTGTGACAGGAGCCTGAGAGCCTTCTCTGATGACAACTCCAGTTGTCCTGATAGGAGCAGCTTGAGTTTCTAGGCTAACAGCTTGAGTAGCTGTTGGGACTGTTAGCCTAGAAACTGGGACTGTTGGAGGGGAGGTTGAAGCTGTTTGGACTGAAGGTGGGATCTCCTGATTCTCCCCCTTTTTGAATGCATTGGTTTTACCAGGTGGACCTACAACCTTTGCAATCAGGGTTCGAATCATCTTCTCAAGCTGAATAATCTTATTTCCACAGAGGGTGAACCCTTGATGAAAATAATCCAGTCGTTGATGTTGGGCTGCTATAGTATGTTGCAGAGCTGTGATTTGTGCCCCCTTTGTAGCAATAAGGGACTTATAATGTTCCAATATGACTACAACAGGTTTCAGCTGTGGATCCGTCAATATCATGAGTTGCAGACTAGTCTCAAGATCGTCAAATGATAGTGGTATTTGAGATCTATCACTGGCAAGAATTCCAGAGGTAGAAACATCTAGGCCCCTTTGTTCTTGGTACTGGGGACTTCCAAAAGGTGCTTGCACACCCTCTGTTGCCATGGGTGTGGTCTTAGAGATGTTGACACTTGCCTATGCTTCTTGTGCAGAGACATCAGTAGTGTTGTAAATAGTGTTCCCGTAAATGATTCAGCACATTTAATGATTCTACTATCAATCACAAGAAGAAACTAGCTCAATAATTGTGAAATGATGAAGAAGACAATAAGAATGTTGAGAGAGAAAAGTGGCGGCTGCAGTAAGTGATATTCAATATTGTCAACCGTGTTTTACAATGTAACCCTAGGAGCCTATGTGTAGGCTCCTTTAATTAAGTTTCAAGGATAGTCACATTTGGTCCTTGAACTTTACAAAAGACATAAACTAACAAAGTAAAATATTACAAGACAAAACATAAACTAAATAACTATTACAAAATAAATCCACATGATCGAAATTTAATATCTAACAATCTCCCCCTTTTCGATCATTTTGGAGGTCCTGGAACTCTAGCATGATCTATTGACTCTCGGAGTCCAAGGATGACGTCGAAGCGTCTGGTCATTTGTCTCAAATGTAGCCTTTCGTTCAGGTATTCAATGCCGTTGAGGATATCCTGAATCTCCTTCGGTGAGCATCTGAGTTCTGGATTTGGTTGAGCGTCAAAGTCTTGAAATTTCTGAGTAAGCGCTGCTCGAACCAATCTGATAGTGCCGTCGGAGTAACATGGAAGATCCTCAAAGCGCATGACTTTTTTGTAACCTTTCTGGTTTAAAAATATAACCCCTGGCTGTCCTCGAAGCAGAAGTTATACGTCGGATAGTGGTCTAGCAAAAATATATCTTGATCAGGAGCTTTCAGACCCACTTTTACTAAGGCACTCTCAATTGCCATCTGAAAATCTCTGAGGCACATTATGATTGATCGGCGACTCATGCATCGAACCAGGGCTGCAAGAGCAGTCATGTGTGTCAGACGACCCTTGACTTTATTTCTCATCTTGTTGTGATGATGCTCTATGTCGTCTATGTTTACAAAGTCAAGGTCGCTTTCATACAGTTCTTGAACTGTACCGTCTTCTCTGAGTACCTCGAAGGCTGGAGTGAACACTCTGGCTCTCTTGTAAATTTGGATGTTATTGATCTTGACTATTTTGGATTTTGACCAGTATTTGCTCTTGTCTCTCTTTTCTCTTAGCATCATCTGATTATATTCAGCTTTAACACATCGAGATGCATCGGTCATCACCATCAGAAGACGTCTACTGTAAGACCCCGGCTTCTTTCTAAATACCATCTTGAACCTTTCTTCTAAGAAAGGATTCTGAAATTGATCAGCCGGGAACTTCTTCAAGAATTCTTTTAATCCCTGGACCGGAGGTTCTTCTAATTCTTCATGAGGAGCCTCAAGAAGTTTGAAGACTCGATCCCTCCGGTCCTGACTCAATTCTTCTTTCGTTTCAGCATCCAGATTGTGAACTTTTCCCTTTGAGTACCAATTGATCCATGCCACATCTGTCATATCGTATATTGCAGTGACATCTCTTGTGTCAAAGCAGTCGACTGTTCGGGATCCTGGTGATTCAGCAATGTGGGCTGGCGGAGCTGATTGAGATGGATGGGTTGATTGGACTGTTGGGGTAGGTATTACTGATGGAATTTCTTTTGGTGTGGGAGTGGGTTGGATTGATGGAGTGTCTATGGGAGTGGGTGAAGGTGATTGGATGGAAGAAGTTATTTGTTCTTGAGGTTCATGGGATGGGGAATCCAAAATTTCAATTGGAGGAGGTTTGCGGTGATTGGGGTTCAGCCTTTGGTGTGAGAAAGGTATAGTCGTTATCTGTATCAGAGTCTGAGTCAGACACCAATATGATTTCGACTTTTTCGTATTGAGGCTCATATCTCAACATTGCTGACATAGGGTCTAACGGAGCTGGACCCTCAATCTGTAAAGGTTCATATTCTATCATTAACGCTTCCGTAGCCTCATAAGTCTGATCCGCAGACCCAGACCCCTGAATTTCCTAACCTTCAGCCTCTGCTACCCCTACAATAATCATTGGGTCCTCAGAATGAACTTTCCATCTTTTCTCCCCCTCATGACGATCAGGGTCGTCCCGATCGTCATGCTTTCTTTTTGGGGCCACTGCCTGAGGGCAACACTGGAGTTCGATTACCGCCGACTCGAGGCGGTCCATTCTGGAATTAATCTGCTCTTGGACTTGAAGAATTAATCGTGTAAGCGCATCGATCTTGTCCGAGAGCTCTGCCAGTTGGTTTTGGACTGAATGGGATCCTGGTCGAGGGCCAGCTTCGGAAGCGACACCCTTACCCTTTATAAGTGAGAGAAGGGCGGTGTGACGTTCCTCGGCAGCTTCCCTTTGGGCGTCCAGGTCAGCCCGGGTAATCACGCCGGCAGCACGTAGAGCTGCCGTTAACATCTCCAAATTGATTGGGAGATGGCCGGAAGTGGATGGCGTTGATTGAGCCACTCCCGGTCTTCCTTCCGTCATTTCCGGCTCCTGTATAGGGCGCTCAGATCCGGAAGTTTGAGGAGCTGCCACGGAGGCAGCTCTTGGGGATGCCACGGAGGCGTCATGCGGTGTGTGTGTTTGTGGGGATGGAATAGTGAATGAATGAAGTGCGGTCACATGGGGAGGAGTGTGACCTCTTTCAACACCGCCACTCTCCGAATGAGAGGGCGATGGTGTATGTGCTATGACCCCGTGGAATGAAGTGGTCTCCCTTTGAGGAGAAACCAAGTGGGTGGTGGTGGTTACTTCTACCGTTGGACTGACGGCCTTATGATGAGGAGTCCGGCTGATTGGGCTTGGTTCACCCTCGGATTTCATATCCCTCGCTCGCACGACAGAGACGGTTCTTTCTGAATCCGCCGTCTCTGCCGCCTCACCACCTGCTTCCTCCCTCACTAACACAGGCTCCCCCTCACCTATACCCAGAGATTGTTGAACTTCCACCTGAGCTCCCTCATCCTCACTCATGCTCGCCTCACCTTCGGATTGGCTAGTCTCAGACGGTTTTGACTGAGACTCATCCGGATAACACTCTTGAATATATGCCCGAACCCGTTCCAACCCCTTGACCTAATTAGCAAAGATAGAGGAATTTTCATTATCGGCACTGTGGGGGCCCCCTTTGGCAGTGTTAGCTTTTGAATTGCCACTGTGGGGTAGACGTCTGCCTCAGGAAATTCGTGGATATCGTCATCATGGTCCATGGCATACTGGATGATGAGCTGCAGAAACCGCTGTAGACGTATGTAATTTCTTCCTTTCTTGGTTCCCCTCTCCATGTGGACTCGTTTTGGTTCCTCGAAGAGGAAAGCAGCATAATCCACATGTCGGTCAAAGGCAAAGCCGGTGAACATGGCTAGTACCTGAGCCGAGGCGGAGTCGTGGCCGGAATGCTTCACGGTGAAGCATTTGTTGATTACATCAAAAAGGATCCGCCAGTGGGATTGAAGATTTTTGGTGCGGAAATCTGAGGGTTTGGAAAGAGGGCCATCATAACCCAGTGTTTGGATTTCAGCTAAGGTGTCGGTGATGGATGGGTTGGGGTCAAAATGTTCGCGGGTTGGTAGGTAGAATTCGGCGGGTAGGTGAAGGATATGGCGTATGGCGGGTATGGTCAGTTTGACTGGAACACAGTCGATGGTGGATGTAAAATGGGGTTCGGCGTCATGAAAGTATTGCAACCTGTTCCAGAATTGTTGAAGGTAAATCTGGGGAACAGCAATTGCGGTGGATAAGGCGTAATAGATGGGGTGGCGAGTGAGGATGTCGAATGCGAGGGTTTGGGGTTCTTTGGTTAGGATGGAGACATCGAGTTGCCAGTTGTGCGGAATAAACTCGACAAACTCGGCGTTGGGGAGGATGGATTGTTCTGGGAGTTGGACGTTATTATTTGGGATGGGGGATGGGGTATGGTAAGAATAACGGCCGGTTCCATCATCCTGCAATGGTGCATCAGAGTTAGAATAATAAGACTTTCAATGATAAGGCATTGATGTGAAGTCTAGATTAGTGTGAAATAGAAACTGCCTGAACTGTTTATCATCGGGTCTTTATTAGTAGAATAAAATTCTACTAATAAAGGCCAAAGTCAATCGTTAAGAGACCGATGTTAGATCAGACCTTTTCACTGAAACACTAGTCCTAACTCTAATCAATGGTGCACAGTGAGGAAAATATTTTTGTATTTTTTAATTTATAGTGAAAATGCAAAAAAATGGAAAAATTTAAAAAAAAAAATGCTAAGTGTTGGATTTCGGATGGTCCGAATTCGGATGAACAGTGTCATCGAATTCGGATGATGCATGAAAGTGGATGTTGAGGTCCGAATTCGGATGATGTGACCTGATGGGCCGAATTCGGATGTGGTCCGAAATGTATGTAAGTGGTGATGTGGATGTTAGGTGGTTCGAATTCGGATGGTCCATGGGCAATGTCCGAATTCGGATGTGGTGCGGAAGGAAATGTTATGTATGCAGTAATGACAAAGAACCCAACTCGGATGAGAACCGAATTCGGATCCAATCCGAGTTCGGATGCACAGTGATGATGCAATGAGACTTAAGATAATTTTCAAAATTCCTTGAAGCACCGAATTTGGATCATTGTGGACCGAATTCGGATCAACAGTGACCGAATTCGGATTTCGGAAGTTTGAAAAATTGAAAAATTTAAACTAAGTGGGACGTCCGAACTCGGACATCCGAAATGCAAGTATGCAGTTAATGTGTTCATGCAAAATAAACGTGAACAATTAAAAGTTTACAAAAATGCATGAAATTACAGATCCTAGTCTAAAATTACATAAGAAACATTTTATTTAACTACTTCTAACTAAAAATAACACATTAAGGTACCTAAAATGTATAAAAACCGAAAAGAAAACAAGAAGAAAAAATGAGAATCAAACACATAAAATATGAAGTTATAAACTAAAATAAAGTTAAAAGGAGGTTACCTGATGATGCCGAAGGTGAATGAAGCAAGAAAAATGAAGAAAATCGAAGATCAAAAAGCTTGTATGAAGTTTAATGGAGGTTCGGCGGTGGGTGTCGACGAAGAAGGAAGAAGAAGGAAGAAAGAAAAGATATCTTGAAGATGAAGGACTGGGTTGACCGGTTGACCCACCTTTTTAAAGGCGCATGGGTCGGGTCGGGTGAGGAAGGATCCGCGCCCAAAGAGGTGTTGGGCCGCCGGATTGCTCACACAACACACACACAAGATAAATAAACTATTGAGCCTTAATAAAAAATTTAAACAAGAATTTAGCCCAAATGATAACATCTTTTTGTATTTTTCTTTGAAACAAAAATAAATAAATGAAAAGTGGAAAATAAAATATTTTTGATCTTTTCTTTAAGCATATAAATTAAGATAAAAATAAAATAAAATAAAATACACTAAAATATTTTTTTTTTGACTTTTTGATAAATTTGAAATTTAAAATCTTTTTGGGATTTTCTGAAGTATTAAAGGTAACTTAAAATGAAATTAAAGTATAACCAACCTAAAATTTAAAATTTAACTACAAGAAATTAAAAAGAAACAAAGAATTATAAAACTTAAAATCCTAACTATACTCCCCCTCAAATAAATACCGGTTCTTTTCCCTTTGTTTTTCGGATAAAGCTCGTTAACCCCTTTTAGCCTTAAAAATACAGACAAACCTGGATATTGTTTGCGTCCCACTCCGTGATGAACAATTCACATAGCAATTTGTCAGGATCATTAATTATTAAAAATGTACACAGATAAGGAGATATTGAGTTTCAATTTTGTGACACAATCCTTAGATTTAAATAACAGATATTTTCTAAAATAAAGGAATTTCAATCACGATAGATTGAAATAGAATTATTTAAGATAATATCTGATATTTAATTGGAAGGCGGATTCAACATGCCGATATGGGATACTAAAAACTGAAAATGAGGTTCGTCTAAAGCTTTAGTAAATATATCCGCAAGTTGATATTCCGTGCCAACAAAATACAACTCAATGGTTCCCTTTTCTACGTGATCTTTAATAAAATGATACCTGATATCTATGTGTTTTGTTTGAGAGTGCTGCACGGGATTGCAAGAGATGGCAATTGCACTTCGAGAATCACAGTAAATTGGGATATTGGTGAGTGAGAATCCATAGTCGCGTAATTGTGTTCTCATCCACAGCACTTGAGAGCAACAGCTTGCAGCTGCTACATACTCAGCCTCAGCTGTGGATGTGGAAACACAATTCTGCTTTTTGGAAGACCAACTCACCGGTCTATCTCCTAAAAACTGTATCCCTCCCGACGTGCTTTTTCTGTCAACTCTACAACCTGCAAAATCAGCTTGAAAAAGCGGTAAGATCGAAATCGGTTCCCTTTGGATACCATAGACCAAGTTCGGGTGTACCCTTAAGATAACGAAAAATGCGTTTTACCGTAGTTAGGTGTGATTCTTTTGGGTCGACCTGAAATCTAGCACAAAGACATGTTGAAAACATTATATCCGGTCTACTAGCTGTCAAGTACAGTAAGGATCCTATCATTCCTCTGTAAGTGGTATTATCGACACTTTTCCTAGAAGGATCGGTGTCTAACTTACAGTTGGAGGCCATGGGAGTTGCGATACTCGTGCAAGAGTCTAACTTTTACTTCTTGAGAATGTCAAGAGTATATTTCGACTGGTTCACAAAAATCCCATCCTCAAGTTGTTTGACTTGTAATCCGAGGAAAAAGTTCATTTCCCCCATCATACTCATCTCGAACCTGGACTCCATTAGGGCTAAAAAATCCTTACAAAAATTACTGTTAGTAGATCCAAATATAATGTTGTCGACATATATTTGTACTAGCATTATATGTTGGCCGTCCCTTTTAGTGAACAGAGTTGTGTCCACCACACCTTTATAGAAACCGGCAGAAATAAGGAAATTGGAAAGACTATCATACCATGCTCGAGGTGCTTGTTTTAAACCATAGAGGGCTTTATCTAGCACATAAACATGGTCAGGTTTATGTGCGTCAACAAAGCCTTGTGGTTGTTCAACATATACCTCCTCGTTAAGTTCACCGTTTAGAAAGGCAGTCTTGACGTCCATTTGGTACACTTTGAAATCTTTGTGTGCCGCTTACGCCAAGAAGATTCTGATTGCTTCGATCCGTGCAACTGGAGCGAAGGTCTCGTCATAATCTATCCCTTCTTTTTGTCGGTAGCCTTTGGCAACAAGTCTTGCTTTATTCCTTATCACAATACCGTTCTCATCTCGTTTGTTCTTAAAGATCCACTTTGTTCCGATCACTGTACAGTCTTTTGGTTTGGGAACTAACGGCCATACTCTTAGCTGTTTAAACTGGTTGAGTTCCTCTTGCATTGCAACTATCCAATCTGGATCTGTCAGGGCTTCATCCACACGAGGGGGTCTATCATACTAAGGAATGATGCGAAGAGGCATTCATTAGGAGATTCCCTACGAGTTTGGACTCCTGTTGACACATCACCAATGATTTGATCTGTTGGGTGACTTCGGGTCCATTTAATCTCGTGTGGAAGGGGTTCTCGGGATGGAACCTCAGTGGTTAACGTGGGGATGGATGAGGATTCATGGTCAATGGTGTCGAATGATGGTACCACTGGTTCCGGTTCGATTCCCGAGTGTTCAGGTGAAGGAAGGATTGTTGGTATTATATGTGAGGGTATTATAGGAGTAGATTCAACTACGGATGTGTCGGTGGATGATGAAGATGGATGAGGGTATGTTGATGAAGATAGAGCGGAGAAACTTTGTGGCGCAGTTGAACTGGAAGGATGTTGGGCTAGAAGGAAGCTATCCTGAAAGTACAACTTTGTAAGCCGGATGATGGGCTAGAAGGAAGCTATCCTGTTCTGGTGCTCGTAGGACCACGTTAACCAACGCGCTCTCGATCGCCATCTGAAAGTCTCTTAGGAACATAATGATCGAGCGGCGGTTCATGCTTCGTACTAGGGCACCTACAGCTGTCATGTGGGTCATCTGTTTCTTGATGCGATGTTTCAGGCAGTTGTGCAGAAACTCAACGTCATCCGCACTTATGAAGTCTAGGTCATATTCGAAGATGTCATCACCCGTGCCATCTTCTCTTTCTACTTAGTAGGAGGGATAGTAGACTTTGGCTCTTTTACACATGGTTATGGTTCGGAGTTTCTTTATCTTCGATTTTGACACTTTAGACCTTCTTTCCCGGAGCATCAGTTGATAGTATTCGGCCTGTTCAGCTTTGGTAACATTTGTAAGTTCCATAAGTAGGCGTCTGCTGAAGGATCCAGGCTTCTTTCTGAATACCATTTTGAATGTTTCTTCTAGGTACGGATTCTGAAACTGCTCCGGGGGAAACTTCTGCAAGAATTCTTTAAGACCTTGAACAGGGGGTTCTTCAATTTCATCCCTTTTGGCTTCAAGAAGCTTTATGATTGTCCCCCTCCGTTCTTGTCGAATTTTATCTTTTTCTTCTTGAGGCAGTTTTTGAACTTTGCCTTTTGTATATTGACCGACCCAGAAAATGTCATCCTTTCTAAATATACCAGGGCCTTCTGGAGTTTCATCGAAGCAATCGACCCTTTTGGTTTGGGAAGGTCCTGGATGTTCGGTTTGTTGGACTGGAGGAGGGCTTGGGGATCTTGGATGGCTAAGGACAATATGGGATTCTTTTAGTGACTGGGGAGCTTGAATGGATGAAAGGATTTCTTCTTGATGGGCTGGTGGTGGTGAGTTCAGGAAGTCAAAGGAAGAGGATGAAGATTTTTTAGTTGGAGATTCAGGTTCAGACTTAGGAATTAGTAAAGGTTCGTTGTCGTCGCTATCGGAATCTGAATCAGAAACCAAAATGATTTCAACTTTCTCGTGAGCTTCCTAGAATTCTACCATAGCTGTCATCGGATCCAGTGGAGCTGGACCCTCGACCATGGGCTCGTCTTCTATTAAAAGGTATTCCTGAGCCTCCTGTCTCTGTTCCCCTGACCCCTGAAATTCTGTCCCCTCAGCGGTCTCTGCTCCCCCTATTAACATTACGGGATCCTCATGCTAAACCTTTCGCCTTTTCTCCCCCTCATGACGATCAGGGTCGTCCTGATCGTCATGCTTTCCTTTTGGGGCTTCTGCCTGAGGGCGGCACTAGAGTTCTATGACCGCCGACTCGAGGGGATCCATTCTCGAATTAAGCTGTTCCTGGACTTGCAGAATAAGGCGTGTAAGCGCATCGATCTTATCTGACAGCTCTAAAATCTGATTTTGAAGTGAATGGGAACCTGGTGGGGGGCCAGCTTCGGAAGCGACACCCTTACCCTTGATTAGTGAAAGTAGGGCGGTGTGACGCTCCTCGACAGCTTCCCTTAGGGCGTCCAGGTCAGCCCGGGTAATCACGCCGGCAGCACGTAAAGCTGCCGTTAACATCTCCAAATTTATTGGGAGATGGCCGGAAGTGGATGGCGTTGATTGAGCCACTTCCGGTCTTCCTTCCGTCATTTCTGGCTCCTGTATAGGACGCGCAGATTCGGAAGTTTGAGGAGCTGCCACGGAGGCAGCTCTTGGGGATGCCACGGAGGCATCCTGCGGTGTGTGTGTTTGGGGGGATGGAATCGTGAAGGAATGAAGTGCGGTCACATGGGGAGGAGTGTGACCTCTTTCAACACCGCCACTCACCGAATGAGAGGGCGATGGAGTATGTGCTATAACCCCGTGAAATGAAGTGGTTTCCCTTTGAGGGGAAACCAAGTGGGTGGTGGTGGTTAGTTTGACCGTTGGACGGACGGTCTTATGGTGAGGAGTCCGGCTTATTGGGCTTAGTTCACCCTCAGATTGCATTTCCCTCGCTCGCGCGACAGAGACGGTTCTTTCTGAATCCGTCGTCTCTGCCGCCTCACCTCCTGCTTCCTCCCATACCAACACAGGCTCCCCCTCACCCATACCCAGAAATTGTTGAGATTGCTGAACATCCACCCGAACTCCCTCATTCTCACTCATATTTGCCTCACCTTCGGATTGGCTAGTCTCAGACGGTTCCGACTGAGACTCATCCGAATAATACTCCTGAATAAAAGCCCTAACCCGCTCCATCCCCCTTGACCCCATTAGCAAAGACAGAGGTATTTTCATTGTCGGCACTGTCGGGGCCCCCTTTGGCAGAGTTAACTTTTGAATCGCCACGGTGGGGTAGACGTCTGCTTCCGGACGTTCATGGATATCGTCATCATGGTCCATGGCGTACTGTATTATGAGCTGCAGAAATCGCTGTAGTAGAATATATTTTCTCCCTTTCTTTGTGCTCCTCTCCACATGGACTCTTCGTAACTTCTCGAATAGGAAGGCAGCATAATCCACATGTTGGTCAAAGGCAAAGCCTGTGAACATGGCTAGTACATGAGCCGACGCAGAGTCGTGTCCGGAATGTTTGGCGGTGAAGCATTTGTTGATCACATCAAACAGGATTCGCCAGTGGGATTGAAGATTTTTTGTGCGAAAATCTAAGGGTTTGGAAAGAGGGCCATCATAACCCAGAGTTTGGATTTCAGATAGGGTTTCAGTGACGGATGGGTTGGGATAAAAAAATTCGCGGGTTGGAAGGTAGAATTCAGCTGGTAGGTGAAGGATGTGGCGGATGGCAGATATAGTGAGTTTGACTGGAACACAGTCTATGGTGGATGTGAAATGAGGTTCGGGGTCAGAAACATATTTTAGCCTGTTCCAGAATTGTTGTAGATAGATCTGGGGAACAGCTATGGCGGTGGATAAGGCGTAAAAGATTGGATGGCGAGTGAGGATGTCGAATGCTAGGGTTTGGGGTTCTTTGGTCAGGATGGAAACGTCGAGTTGCCAGTTATGCGGAATGAACTCGACAAACTCGGCGTTGGGGAGGATGGATTGTTCTGGGAGTTGGGCGTTATTGTTTGGGATAGGGGAATGGAGTATGGTGAGAACAACTGCTGGTTCCATCATCCTGCAAGGTGCATCAGAGTTAGAATAAGAAGACTTAATTGATAAGGCATTGATGTGAAGTCTAGATTAGTGTGAAATAGAAACTGCCTGATCTGTTTAGCATCGGGTCTTTATTTAGTAGAATAAAATTCTACTAATAAAGTCCAAAGTCAATCGTTAAGAGACCGATGTTAGACCAGACTTTTTCACTCAAACACTAGTCCTAACTCTAATCAATGGTGCACTTTGAGGAAAATATTTTTGTATTTTTGAAGCTATATAAAAAAAATGCAAAATTGGAAAAATTAAAAATTAAAAAAAAAAATGCTAAGTGTCGGATTTCGGATGGTCCGAATTCGGATGAACAGTGTCACCGAATTCGGATTAGGCCAAAATCCGGTGGATGCATGAATGGGATGTGGGGTCCGAATTCGGATGAGGTGACAGAAGTGATTGAATTCGGATGGTGGTCCGAAATGCATGGAATGGAGTGATGTGGGTGGTGGTCCGAATTCGGATGGTACATGAACGTGATCCGAATTCGGATGTGGACCGAAGTAGATGTATGCAATGAGATGGAAAGGACCGATTTCGGATGGAATCCAGAATTCGGATGGGGACCGAATTCGGATATCATCTGAATTCGGATGAGTAGTGTATGATGAATGTTTAACTTAGAAATATAATGAACAGTTTTGAACCTACTTTTGAAGATCCGAATTCGGATGCACAGTGATCCGAGTTCGGATGCCCAGTGTCCGAATTCGAATGAACAGTCTTCAAAATTTAGAAATTTTTCTAAGGGACACATCCGAATTCGGTGCTTGGTCCGAATTCGGATGGTCCGAATTGCAACAGTTCATTTAATGATGTTCATGCAACATGCAACGTGAACAGCGGTGATTGTGACAAAAATGCATGAAATTACAGATCCTAATCTAAAACAAAGTAATGAACACTTTATATAACTACTACTAACTAAACAAAACACATTAAATGTCCTAAAATTAAGAAAAACCGAAATGAAAAGCTATTGAAATTTTGAGAATCAAACACAAAATATATGAGGTTAAACACTGAAGTAAAGGTATAAATGGTTTACCTGATAGTGCCGAAATGAGGAAATGCAAGAAAAACGAAGAAAAAGGATGCTTTGGAGAGCTTGAATTGACGGCAATGGAGGATGTGGGCGGTGGTTTCGCGTCAGCAGAGAGAAAGAAGAAAGGAGAAGAAGCTTGAAGAAGAAGATATTTGAAAAGGTGGGTGTTGACCTTTGACCGGCTGATATTTAAAGCCAACCGGGTCGGGTCAGAACATAGGATCCGCGCCAAAAAGAAGGTTGGGTCGCCGGATTTCCCACACAACACACACAAACACAGCGAAAATTATTGGGCTTAAAAATTTTTTTTAATAAATCAATTTGTCCCAATTTATTAAATATTTTTGAATTTTTTCATGAAACTTCAAAATAAAATATTTTTGGTATTTTCTTTGATCAATAAAATAACCTAAAATGTTTTTGGCTTTTTGATAAATATGAACAATTAAAATCTTTTTCGGATTTTCTGACCTATTAAATTAAACTTAAAAATTAAATTAAAATATAACCAACCTAGAATTTGAAATTTAACTACAAAAAATTAAAAAGAAACACATAATTATAAAAATTAAAATCCTAACTATACTCCCCCTCAAATAAATACCGGTTCTTTTCCTTGTGATTTTCTGATTAAGCTCGATAACCGTTTTAGCCTTACAAACACAGACAAACCTGGATATTGTTTGCATCCCACTCCGTGATGAACAATTCACACAGCAATTTATCAGGATCATTAATTATTAAAAATATACATAGATAAGGAAATATTGAGTTTCAATTTTGTGACACAATCCTTAAATTTAAACAACGAATATTTTCTAAAATAAAGGAATTTCAATCACGATAGACTGAAATAGAGTTATTTAAGACAATATCTGATATTTAATTGGAAGGCGGATTCAACATGCCGATATGGGATACTAAAAACTGAAAACGAGGTTCGTCTAAAGATTTAGTAAATATATCCGCAAGTTGATATTCAGTGCCAACAAAATACAACTCAATGGTTCCCTTTTCTACGTGATCTTTAATAAAATGATACCTGATATCTATGTGTTTTGTTCGAAAGTGCTGCACGGGATTGCAAGAGATGGCAATTGCACTTCGAGAATCATAGTAAATTGGGATATTGGTGAGTGAGAATCCATAATCGCGTAATTGTGTTCTCATCCACAGCACTTGAGAGCAACAGCTTGCAGCTGCTACATACTCAGCCTCAGCTGTAGATGTGGAAACACAATTCTGCTTTTTGGAAGACCAACTCACCGGTCTATCTCCTAAAAACTGTATTCCTCCCGATGTGCTTTTTCTGTCCACTCTACAACCTGCAAAATCAGCATCTGAAAACGCGGTAAGATCAAAATCGGTTCCCTTTGGATACCATAGACCAAGTTCGGGTGTACCCTTAAGATAACGAAAAATGCGTTTTACCGCAGTTAGGTGTGATTCTTTTGGGTCGGCCTGAAATCTAGCACACAGACATGTTGAAAACATTATATCCGGCCTACTGGCAGTCAAGTATAGTAAGGATCCTATCATCCCTCTGTAAGTTGTATTATCGACACTTTTCCCAGAAGGATCGGTGTCTAACTTACAGTTGGAGGCCATGGGAGTTGCGATACTCGTGCAAGAGTCTAACTTAAACTTCTTAAGAATGTCAAGAGTATATTTCGACTGGTTCACAAAAATCCCATCCTCAAGTTGTTTGACTTGTAATCCGAGGAAAAAGTTCATTTCCCCCATCATACTCATCTAGAACCTGGACTCCATTAGGGCTGAAAAATCCTTACAAAAATTACTGTCAGTAGATCCAAATATAATAGCGTCGACATATATTTGTACTAGCGTTATATGTGGGTCTTCCCTTTTAGTGAAAAGTGTTGTGTCCACTACACCTTTATAGAAAACGGCAGAATTAAGGAAATTTGAAAGACTATCATACCATGCTCGAGGTGCTTGTTTTAAACCATAGAGGGCTTTATCTAGCACATAAACATGGTCAGGTTTATGTGCGTCAACAAAGCCTTGTGGTTGTTCAACATATACCTCCTCGTTAAGTTCACCGTTTGGAAAGGCAGTCTTGACGTCCATTTGGTACAATTTGAAATCTTTGTGAGCTGCGTACGCCAAGAAGATTTTGATTGCTTCGATCCGTGCAACTGGAGCGAAGGTCTCGTCATAATCTATCCCTTCTTGTTGTCGGTAGCCTTTGGCAACAAGTCTTGCTTTATTCCTTATCACAATGTCGTTCTCATCTCGTTTGTTCTTAAAGATCCACTTTGTTCCGATGACTGTACGGTCTTTTGGTTTGGGAACTAACCGCCATACTCTTAGCTGTTCAAAATAGTTGATTTCCTCTTGCATTGCAACTATCCAATCTGGATCTGTTAGGGCTTCATCCACACGAGCGAGCTCTATCATACTCAGGAATGATGCGAAGAGGCATTCATTAGCAGATGCCCTACGAGTTTGGACTCCTGTTGATACATCACCAATGATTTGATCTGTTGGGTGACTTCGGGTCCATTTAATCTCGTGTGGAAGGGGTGCTCGGGATGGAACCTCTGTGGTTAATGTGGGGATGGATGAAGATTCATGGTCAATGGTTTCAAATGATGGTACCACTGGTTCCGGTTCGATTCCCGAGTGTTCAGGTGAAGGAAGAATTGTTGGTATTATATGTGAGGGTATTATAGGAGTAGATTCAACTGCGGATGTGTCGGTGGATGATGTAGATGGATGAGGGTATGTTGATGAAGATGGAGCGGAGAAACATTGTGGCACAGTTGAACTGGAAGGATCACCTACATTATTGACAAATTTAGACACACTAGCGTTAGGACCAAAAAATTCAACATAAAAAGGATCAAACAAATTAACCAAATCAGAATAAGAAAAGAAATGGGGTTATTGGAAGAGTCTCCAGGCATTTGAGTAATGCGAGGTCCTGATTGATCAACTTCGGGTGCCAGTTGAGCCAACTCATCAAATGTAACGTGCACACTTTCATTGACTGTTCTGGTTCGGATATTGAATGCGCGATACGCCTTCGAGTTGGATGAGTATCCAATGAAGATTGCTTCATCCGCCTATTCGTTAAATTTCCCGAGGTTGTCTTTGTCGTTCAGCACATAGCACCTGAAACCAAATACACGTGAGTACTTGATAAATGGCACTTTCTTCAAAAAGAGTTGGTAAGGAGTTTTGTTAAAGCGCTTATGGATAATGGAGCGATTTTGTGTATAGCATGCCGTTGATACGGCTTCGGCCCACAAGAACGGAGGTAGCTTCGAGTATGTGAGCATTGTACGAGCGGCTTCCACAAGCGTACGGTTACGCCTTTCCACGACCCCATTTTGTTGAGGTGTTCGAGCAGCAGAGTATTGATGCTGAATACCTTTGGATCGAAGGAAGCCCTCAACTACCGAGTTCTTGAACTCCGTGCCGTTATCTGATCTGATTGATTGTACTGACAGCTGCTGTTGGGTCTCGACACTTTTGATAAAATCTATGATTTCTTGAGCTCTCTCGTCCTTGGAACGCAAGAACCTGACCCAGGTATATCGTGAATAATCATCAACGATAACCAACCCATATCGTTTCCCGTTTATGCTTTGAGTCCGCATCGGTCCGCATAAATCCATGTGAAGTAACTCCAATACTCTTTTTGTTGATGGTTCAGGCTTTGGTTTGTGAGATGATCTTTTCATCTTTCCTTTCTCACAAGCTCCACACAGATGGTCCTTTTCATAGCGCAATTCAGGAAGACCTTTAACCAATTGTTTCGCAGCCAGCTTGTTGATATTGTCAAAGTTCAAATGGGATAATCTTCGATGCCACAACCAAGAGTCTTTTGAAGAGGCTTTTGATAATAGGGAAATGTTATCCTTCACTATTAGCTAGGCTACGTCAATGGTGTAGAGGTTAGAGTTTCGGGAACCTGTTAGGATTTCTTTTCCATCCATACTCTTTACACTGCAGTTCTTAGCTCTAAAAGTTACCTCTAGTCCTTTGTCACAGAGCTGTCCTATGCTAAAAAGATTATGTGATAACCCCTCAACATAGTCAACGTCCTTGATGACCAGATTATTTAGAACTAAGTCCCCGTATCCTTTTATGTGAGCCTGATGGTTGTTCCCGAATTTCACAGTTCCGCAATACTGTTCAACAACGTTGGACAGCAATTCTCTTCTTCCAGTCATGTGCTTGGAGCAACCCGAATCCATATACCAAATGGACTTAGCCTGAAAAACACATAAATTCATATAATGAAAAACTATATGCATTCAAACACATCCATTTTTAATTCACAATCAAACCGTGTTCTGAACCGAGATGTTCAGAAAACATGATGAGTTTAGACCGGGTCCTGGGCTGTGTGCACAGAAGCCAAACGTGTAGGTTTAAGCACAACCGACAGGCAAAAGAACGGGTCCTAGTCTATGGTAACTAGAAGCCATTTCACTGAAGAACGGGTCTTGATCAGAAGTAACCAAGAACCATCTACATAAAGATCACACAACTTTGGGTACCCACCTCAATATGGGTCCCTTTTTGTTAGGAGTTCCAGATTTATATGGCCCGTAAACAGTTTTAGGAACCCATTTAGCATTTGTGTGTGGTCCGGATGCATAGCCCTTTGGAATCCATTGAAGATTGGATTTATTGGGCTTTGGAACCTTAGGCGCTGAAATTGCCTTTGGTTTTTGTCTTTTTGAGACCTTTTTGACCGTTGCTTTGGTTTTAGGCCTTGGCAACGGAAAAGTCTCAATTTTATTTGAGGCCGATGATGCAACATTTTTTGTTTTCTTTTTCCGAATTCGTTTAACAGGATATGGCACGAAAGCATTCATTTTAGGAACCTGTCGTCTATAGCGAGTTGGACATAGATTAAATAAATCACTGAAAGAGTACTTTAAAGGAACAACAGAATTCGGTACATCATTACATGCATTGTCACACACATTGTTACATAAATTGTCTTTAGAGATTAAAGACATCCTATCTTTAGTAACAAATTCATTTGGCATTAAAGCCTTCTTCACAAAAAAACTCGTAAAATCCAGCAAGGTGGTTTTTTGAACTCTTCTTATATGATCTGTAGGAACAAAACGATTAGAGTCAGTAAGCATGGAAGATTTAGACTTGACAGAATTTTCTTTTTGTTGGTGAGTGGGTTTCTTAAAGGACTTGGATTTGATCTGAGTCTTTTTAGAAATCTCATTTTTGAAAGGTTTTGAACACTCACCTTTATAAATGACAGAAGAAGTTTCAGCTTTGGCCTTACCTTTATTTGATGACACATATGGAATTTTTGTGGAAAGAGAAACTATTTGTTCTTTTGAAAAATCTTTCAATTTTTGTGAAACCATTTCAAAATTTTCTCTGTAGACAGTTACTTCCACAGATTGTTGAAAAGATTGATTTACCAATTCTTCTTCGCTCTTAAGAAGAGCATCTTGAAGATCAAGAGCTTTCTTTTGAGACGACTTCAATTCCTTTTCTAAAACAGTGATTTGTTTTTGAAGAACTTTTACAGGAATATAAAGTTGAGGAGTTGATTTTTCAGTTCAGCTTCTGAATAAGTTGACAAGAAGTCTTCCTCTAAAGTGGGTACTCTAGAAGAATAACTCTCGTTAAGTTTTTCATATTGAAAAGAAATTTCTTTTTCTTTGTGAGCAACACGTTTCTCATTTTCTTGGTTTAAAACTTCTTTTGATGACTCAAAAAAGAAAGATTTAAGACCGGCTCCCATATATTTCATGTCATAAAATAAAGGTAAAACATTTTGTGCTTTTTCCAAATATTTAGGATTTTTAAAACCGATTCCTTGTTTAGAATGGTAAAACAGAGTTTCTTTGCGCTGATTTAAGTGGATAGTTTGTTCTGTTTGACCCCTTTTTAAAAATGCATCGTCAAGGGTCTTTATTCGTGAGTACAAACTTATCCTTTCTTCTTCAATCATTTTATATTTTTCTAAACTGTCTATATTTTCCATATTTACCGCATCTAACTGTTTTGTAAGTACAGAATTTTCTTCTATTAATGAGAGTTTTTCTTTTGATAGCGTTTTCATGCAAGATTCAAGATATATATTCCTGCCCTGAACATCTACTTTTTCTATTAACATCTGTTTTATAACATTGTGATTAGTTAACCACTTTGAATGATATAATTCAGACGACTCTTTTAAAGTTTGAGCTTGATGTTCAGCCTGTACACACTTTGCAGTTTCAGCATTTAATCTAGCTTGTAGATCAAGAATATGTGTGTCCAGTGTACATTCATTATCTACAAATAAATTATTTACATGTGCAGGAATGTAACAGGATTATACCTCGTTTCCCTCAGAACCGGATGTAGAGCATTCGGGATCGTTGGTTGTGGTCATCAGACATGCTCGTGGATTTTTCAATCTCCCCCTCAGTAGCATGATTTGAATTTTCAGCAGTGGAAACAGAACAATTCTCCAACCCAATACGATCAACCATGTAACAGTTCTTGCCCTTGTCATCCTCCTCGTCTGTGTCTTCAGCATCCCAGTAGTCTTCCTGGGCGACGAGGGCCAACGCATCGGTTCTTTTCTTGGCGGCCTCCAGTTTCATCTCGTAGTAGCCGACGTCTCTGTCAAAGTTATTCTTGCACTCCCGAGCAAAGTGGCCCAGTTTACCACACTTGTAGCAGAGACGCTCATCCGCGGCTTTCGGCTCGTCTGCTCTCGGCCGTTCATCTCTTCTCTCCGCCGGCCGCTTATCGGCGCGGCGATGCTCTCTACTGTCATCTCTCCTTCTGCCCCTTCTTTCAGGCTCTGTCCTCTCATCCCGGCGGTCATCCATACGATCATCCCGCCGATCGTCCAGCCTCTCATGGTCCCGCCTGTCGTCCCTTCGATCATCGCGCCTATCGTCTCGCCTTTCATAACGGCGATCATCTCGATAGTCGCGTCTATCGTCATACCTGCGGTCATCCCGATCATCCCTTCAGTAATCGTCCCTGCGATAATCATCGCGTCGTTCATCTCTTCGATCATCTGAGTACCTCCGTGGACCGGTGTCATAACGGAGTTGATTGTTAGTCTTGTTGGAGAATCGTCGTTGTTGGAGACGATTGGTACACAAGGCTATTTGTTCTTGTATAGAAGCTTCTTCCTCATCAATTACCTCACCTGGAGGAAAAGCATACCTGTACTGCGACGACGAAGAACCTGGAGCAAAGGATGGTGTCGGAATCTTCGTGTTGGTGATCAAGGCGAGTGAATCATTGGGTTTCAATCCGGTGTTGGCTGATAGCAGTAGAGAGGCCAATTGATTCGCCATCAGCTTTTGTTGATCTACATCCCCCTGATACTTCTTCAGCTCCTTAAATACGACGTTGATGGATACCTCAGGAATGTTCAGGACTCGTTTCGTGGCCCGACAAGCAAGCTGCCACTCGGGGGCTAAGGCGGCAAAGAACTGGATGTTGATGTCATCCTTGTCCTTCTTTATGTGCAGTTTGTTCAACTCATTTAGGACCGCACAGAACCTTGTAAACGTGGCTTGCAGAGATTCCCCGTATTTTGCGCGGAATTCTGTAAACTTAGCCTTGGCCTCCTCAATCTTGGCCCTATAATCCAGATCTGCCCCCAGCATTTGGACTTCCAATTCGTCCCACATTTCCTTGGCAGACATTTTGCTGTCGACGCCAACCAGAATATCAGTGGGGAGGGCCTGATAGATCAGATATTCCGCCCTCTTATCTGCATGCTTCCTGTCTCTCTCGGCGTCATTAGCTGGTTCTCGTTCAACTTTTGAAGCTAAGACAGGGGGGTCAGCCTCGGGTCTGGCTGCTATTTCCCGATAGTAGATGACGGGACCCTCGAAGAAGGACTGAAGCATTAAATTCCCAAGCGGTTGCATTCCAACGAATTTAAGGAACCGGGATTTCCATTGTTCATACTCATCTGGATAGAGAACAGGTGGTCTGTTCTCAGATCCGAGTACGACAGCTTAGCGAGACATGAGATTGGGTGCTGAGTAAAGAGTTAAGATCTTAAAGGTGGAAACTTGACACGGATGAGCTGGACTTAGGAAGAATAGCACTGTGGATGGGCTAATTCGGATAAGATACTGATTTCGGATGGAAGAGTATGTCGGATGTACTGATTTCGGATGAACAGTGATTCGGATGAGGGGAAATTCGGATGGAAAAAGATCAAATTCGGATGAGCTGTGATTAGGGATGGAGACCTAATTCAGATGAAGACCTAATTCGGATGGGCTTTGAATTCGGATGAAGTGACCTCGGATGAACAATGTGCGGTTCGGAGGTTCGGATGGTCCGAATTCTGGTGAACAGTGGACAGGGCTTAGAAAAATGTCCAGGTAGGGACCGAATTCGGATAGTCCGAGTTCGGATGGTCCGAAATGGATATGGTCCGAATTGAAATTTTAAAAATTTAAGCACAAGTCCACAATAGTAAAATGGGAATGCCTGAACTGAACTTCGTATGGTCCGAAGTTCGGATGGGACCTAAGTGGGGTCCGAAATAGGCAGTGGGAGGTCCGAAATTCACCTAAAGTTGGTCCGAATTGGACTGAAGTGAGGTCCGAACTAGGATGGTATTGGGTCCGAATTAGGATCCTAAATGGTCCGAATTGCTACAGTAATAGGTCCGAATTACAGCAGGTTTTAGCAGTTTTCAAGGCAGAATAGAGCAGAAGTCAATTTTTTCAGTTTTAAAGCCTAAAAAACATTTCTAAATGATTGATAAACTATTTTAAACACTTTTGGTGATTTAAAATAACCCAAAACACTTAAAAATAGTAAAGAACTAGCTAAAAACCCATTAAAAACCCATATTTTTGAAAGGTTTAAAAACTCCGATTCTTGATGATTTTTTATGGAGATATGAAAGTGAATGAACTCTAAATCAGTATATGATGATATTGTGATGATTATAAGACTATAATAACACAACAAACGCAGAGAAACAGAGAAAAAGAAGATCTAACCGATGGAAAGGATGAAGAACAAGAAGAAAACCCAACAGAATCTGAAAAATGCAAGTTGAAATCCACCTTTTGGCCTCTGATACCAATTGTAAATAGTGTTCCCGTAAATGATTCAGCACCTTTAATGATTCTACTATCAATCACAAGAAGAAACTAGCTCAAAAATTGTGAAATGATGAAGAAGACAATAAGAATGTTGAGAGAGAAAAGTGGCGGCTGCAGTATGTGATATTCAATATTGTCAACCGTGTTTTACAATGTAACCTAGGAGCCTATGTGTAGGCTCCTTTAATTAAGTTTCAAGGATAGTCACATTTGGTCCTTGAACTTTACAAAAGACATAAACTAACAAAGTAAAACATTACAAGACAAAACATAAACTAAATAACTATTACAAAGTAAATCCACATGATCGAAATTTAATATCTAACAAGTGTCAGCCACAAACCCCATAAGGACATCCTCTGATGGAATGTCCACCTCCAAATTGAGGGTGGGAGTGACCTCAGTGGGTTCCCTTTGGATATTCTGTGCAGAAGTGTCCTCCTGCACAGGGATATTTGGCACTGGTGCTTGGGCTGAGGAGGAAGGAGCTCCTGAAACCCTTTGTCTTTTGTATTGTAGGAGTGTGTAGGGTGGGGATTTATGTGTGATAGAAGGAGCAGATGGAATGTTTGTATCATGCGGAGTGGGTTGGGGTCCTGGGGGTGAATCAGTGATGGATGGCTGAGCCTGCTCAGGACCCTCTCCTCTGTTTGTTGGATTGATGCCCAGCATTGCAGAAGGCAATGGGACATCCACGTTCAAAAAATTGGCAATAGGTTTTAAAAGTCTTTTGATTGCTGGTAAAGAGTGCCTATGGGAAACATGTATCCTTTTATGTATATTAAAATATTGCAAGATCTTGCAATTATTTCAGCCAAAAATCGTGGATACATCAAAAATTTCCCATTCTTTAGGGCATGATGCCTCAACATTCCTTGAAGAATCATATTTGAAAAGTTGATCGGTTGGCCTGTTGATAGACACACTAAAGCAGTGGCAATGTTTTAGGAAAACTCAGACCAACCAGTTCTTTTGGGACTTATACATTTTGAATGATATGCACAAGATATTTCCACTTAGGGGCAAAGTGTGCTTTAAAGAAAGTAAACGAATCAGTAGGGCCCCTATACCCTATTGCAAAAAGTCCTTCATGTAAGGCAGTAAAGGATAGATCTGATATACCTGAGGCATCTTGAAGATGCAAATGTTGGCGGATGGTCTCCTCAGAAATAGTAATAGGGTTGCCATCGATTGTGGATGCAAAAGAAGTGACTCCATTGACGGTTTTGACTGTGGCAGATTTCCAGAACTGCTCTATATGAGACACATAGATGGTGGGATTTACAGTGAGGGCATGATGGATATGGGAACTTCGAAGGAAGTCCATCATGTCGTGGAATGGTTGAAGGTCAGTAAGTTTGAGAGAATAAGGGAGACAGTTGTGCTCTTTGACAAACTCCATTAGAGATTAAAACGATGATTTATGGTTTTAATCGACTGTGTGTGAATCGCTCAGAGAGAGAAAAAATAGATCGATGGAAGATATTTTTGCAACTGGTAGTTGCAATTGAACGAAACTGGGACCTTTAAAGATTTGGACATTTCGAAAATATCTAGTCTCGCGCACACACTTATAATGAATTACAGAATTACCCTGCACACTTTGACAAATCAAGTGAAAACAACTAACAGTTCGAGTAAAATGAACTAGCAGCTTGAGAAAAGACTCAAGCTGTTAGTTGAAAATTAAGCATATTCTTATAAAACAGTGTCTCCCCCTTAATCAAGCACATGAAATAAATATGTTCTTCATAAAATAAAAGAGAATGATGAAAAACAAATTAATCCATAATAACCATACCAATATTTGATACTAGGAAGGTGAATCTTCCTACATCAAATGGTTTTGTAAATAGCTCAGCTAACTGATCATCTGTATGAATTTTGGTAACTTGGATTAATTTCTTCTCATTACAATCTCTTATTAAATGAAATCTAATGTCTATGTGCTTGGTTTTGGGAAATTTCACTGGATTTTGTACAATACTTATTGCACTTGAGTTGTCAATGTAAATAGGAATAGATAGAAAATTCATACCATAGTCTCTCAGTTGATTCTGAATCCACATCACTTGGGAATAGCAGCTGGCAGCTGCTACATATTCTGCTTCAGTAGATGAGGTGGAAATAGTTGTTTGCTTTTTGCACTGCCAAGAGACCATTCTTGCTCCTAGATATTGACATCCACCAGTTGTGGATTTTCTATCAATGTTACAGCCTCCATAGTCACTGTCAGAATAGGTTGTTAGTTCAAGAGGAGAGTCTTTAGGATACCATAGGCCCAACTGTGGTTGGCCTTTGAGGTATCTAAAAATTCTCTTAACAGCAAATAGATGTGAGTCCTTTGGAGCACATTGAAACCTGGCACAAACACAAACAACAAACATTATATCAGGTCTAGAAGATGTGAGATACATTAGTGAACCTATCAAGGATCTATATAAGTGAATGTCCACATCCACTCCATCTTTGTCTGCATCAAGCTGCTTGTGAGTATCCATTGGAGTACTAGCAACTTTGGTATCTTTGTAGCCAAACTTTTCCAGGATGTCATTAACATACTTTGATTGACTTATAAAAAGTCTTGTGGGCTTCTGCTTGACCTGCAATCCTAGAAAGAAGGTGAGTTCTCCCATTGAACTCATTTGAAACTTTTTATGCATCAATGTCTCAACATAGATCTGAACAAGAAAAATCTCTGATTTGATGGACTTTGTGAACAATGTCTTGTCCAGAGTACCTCTCTTGAATCCATTTGGTAGAAGGTATGAGGACAAAGTGTCATACCATGCTCTTGGTGCTTGATGGAGTCCATAGAGGGCTTTATCTAGTTTGTAGACTCTGTCTGGATACTTATAGTCCTCAAATCCAGAGGGGTTGACACACATAAACCTCTTCTTCGATTGTACCATACAGGAATGCAGATTTCACATCCATTTGGTACACTTTGAACCCTTTGAAGCTGGCATAAGCTAGGAACAGTCTGATGGCTTCTATCCTTGCTACTGGGGCAAAGACATCATCATAATCTATTCCTTCTTCATGAGTGTATCCTTGTGCTACCAATCTTGCTTTGTTCTTGATTACTACTTGTCACACCCTGCTACCTCGGTTGGCAGCGAGACGTGACGAGTGCGGAAGCGTAACCATAAACATAATGAACGACCACTATATGGACGTTTTCAAAAATACATCGATATGACTTTAAAAGGTAGAAATGTTTTACATAACCCGTAAATGATAAAGAGTAGTTCGCAAGGTACAGAGATTTAAATACATAATTAAATTATCCAAAATAATGCAAATAAATCTCCGACGGTTTGAAAAAGAATGCGACTCCTTAAGTGCGGAAGCTTGAAAGTAGTTACTTCTGAAGGCATACTTGCCTTAATTTCCTGAAAATACACGCTAAAATACGTCAACAAAATTGTTGGTGAGCTCATAGGTTTACACATAAATCTGACTTGTATGGACAACAATAATAGAGTTTGAATTTATAAAATCATAAATTCCATGTTATGTATTACATATAAACCATCATGCAACCGAAGCTTAATTAAAAATGAGTTTGCCCTGTGCAGTATTTCCATACGTAATACCGTGTGTTAAATATATATGCACTCGCTGTTAGCCGAACCGAGCTAACCCGAATGGGGGACATGACTCCCAATAGATCTATCCACAATATATTCGCGCTTACAAATAAATGCAATGAACGGTTCATGATATAAGGGCGGATGGAACCACATGTGTAATACATAATAGAAATGAAGTGGTTTTCGTGTCCATGTGAAAACAAAGCATGTATTTCATCCCCAAAACTTAACAGTGTGAAAATAGGGGCTATGAGAACTCACCGAACTTGTGATGGCAAAACTATGCGCAAAAATGCAAATGTGCGTTGTTTGATGGGTGATGAAACCGGAGGTGTTTAACCGAGTCCTAAATGATAATAAGGACTTAATATCACTAATATATGATAATATGTATATTTATAGATTTTTATGTCTTAAATCACCCAACATTACAAGTTTTTAAATAAAATGCGCTTAAAACGTCAAGTTTATATATATATATATATATATATATATAATTTTCCAGCTTTTTCGGAGGTTTTTCGGCCTACTTTGAGGCTGTTTTTGACCAAGCTCCAAAATGTTTTAGACTTTGGTTTTCTAGGACATTCAACTACTATATACAAAGGATTTTTAGAATCAAGAACGGCCATTTTCGAGTTGTTTAGGTTGGTGAAAAAGCTAGTTAAAAACGCTATGTTGGCCGTTTTTGAGCTGTCAAACTTTCGGTTTCCCAAATAATTTCTGGAGGTCTTAAACTTCAAAATAAATCATGAAAAGTTGCATATCTATAGTTAAGACATAGATCTAACCTTTGAGATAAGAAACAACTCATTTCGTTGAGTTATGAATTAGTTATGATTTTTCAAAGTCGATATAAGTTTATAGCCGAAAATCTGTAGTTTATAAACTTACAACAACTTATGATTCTTGTTGTTTATTCAAAGACTACTTGTATAAAAGTCATAATAGTTATAAAAAGACATATATATATCACATGTTTTCCTAATATTAACACTTTTATAATGTGTTCACATTTTCATAAACACATTTAAAGAAACAACTTAAAAATAAAAACTAGAAACTTATAAACTTGAGTTTTTATGAAACTTGTTGTCGTAGGTGATTATATATATTATGCAAGACTTATATAAACATAAATATAAGATGTAGTAGGTTAGTATTTACTTACTTTGATGTTTTTAGAAGAATGAAAATGAGTAGAAGGTTGGATCTTCAAAAGTTTCACCAAGAACACTTCAAAATATGAAGAACACTTGAAAGAAAATTTTGAGTGTTCTTGAGGGGCTTGGTGGCCGGTTTTCAAGAGGGAGAGAAAGGAGAGATTTTGCTTTGAAGGTGTGAGGAAAAAGCAAGGAATTAGGGTCTTATTTATAGAGGTGAAAAGGTGGTGAAATGATGAAAGGAGTTGTAAAATCTTGGATGAAAGGAAAGAGGAGGATTTGATGTAGAAAGGTTGAGTAAAAAAATGAGTTCTTTTGGTCCTTGTGTGTCCTCCTTTGGCCGGCCTATATGGCCAATATTTAGAGGTATTTCTATTTTTTTTTTGTTTAAAAGTATTTAGAAATGTATTCTTGTATTTCCCTTTTCTTGTAAATTCATAAATACTTTTGGATGCATTGTTTTAATTAATTGTTTTAGTCTTGCATAATTAAGGTTAAGTAATTGTATTAGTGTATGATTAGTGTCACTAATCATGATTTAATTATGTACTTAGTTGAATTAATCCCTCATATCGTAAATTGATCGGATTAATTGATTTCCCGATTCATCGCACCGATGAATTTGATTCTAATTGAGTTGAATTTTCTAATAAACCTTGTTAATCACTTGATTAATTTCTAATGACCACTGATTAGGCTATAATTGACTATTAAATACATATTAGGTCATTGTTGCTAACCTGGTTTAGTGCCGGATGTTACAGTCTCCCCCTGTTAAGGGAATTTCGTCCCGAAATTAGCTCGTGTTCTCCACTTCTTGAGTACTTGAGAACAGGTGAGGGTATTTTTCCCGGAACTGATCTTCGCGTTCCCACGTAAACTTAGGACCTCTCTTAGAGTTCCATCTGACTTTTATTATCGGGATCCGGCTGTGCTTTAGTTTCTTGACTTCTCGGTCCATTATTTCTACAGGTTGTTCAATGAAGTTCAACTTATCGTCTAACTCCAACTCGTCCATGGGTATAACGAGTGATTCATCAGCCAGACAGTTCTTAAGATTGGACACGTGGAAGGTATTATGAACGTTACTAAGCTCTGGGGGCAGATCGAGTCGGTAAGCTACCGGGCCAATTCTTTTGGTGATCTTGAATGGTCCGATATAACGAGGATTGAGTTTTCCTCGTTTCCCCAAAACCGATTACCCCCTTCCAAGGTGAGACTTTTAACATTACTTGATCTCCCTCTTGGAACTCCAAATCCTTTCGTCGAACGTCTGCATAACTTTTCTGCCGATCCCGCGTGATTTTTAACCGGTTACGAATCTGGGCTATCTTTTCTGTAGTCTCCTGGATGATTTCCGGTCCAGTAATCTGACTATCTCTTACTTCAGCCCAACAAAGAGGTGATCGACACTTTCGCCCATAGAGTGCCTCAAATGGGGCGGTCTTAATGCTCGAGTGATAGCTGTTGTTATAGGAAAACTCGACTAATGGCAGGTGCCTGTCCCAACTTTTGCCAAAATCGATGACACATGCCCTCAACATGTGTTCCAAAGTTTGAATCGTCCTTTCACTCTGACCATCCGTTTGCGGGTGATAGGCTGTGCTCATATCTAAGCGTGTACCCAGTGCTTCTTGCAATGACTGCCAAAATCTTGATGTGAACCGGCTGTCCCTGTCTGATATAATTGATACTGGCACTCCATGCCTTGAGACGACTTCTTTAAGATAGATTTGTGTTAACTTATCCATCTTATCAGTCTCCTTGATTGGAAGGAAATGTGCGGTTTTGGTAAGTCGATCAACGATCACCCAAATAGTGTCATAACCTCCAGAAGTTTTTGGCAACTTGGTGATGAAATCCATGGTGATGTTTTCCCACTTCCACTGGGGTATTTCTGGTTGAACTAGCAATCCTGATGGTTTCTGGTGCTTAGCCTTAACCTTCAAACAAGTTAAGCACTTGCTGACATAGGTAGCAATGTCAGCCTTCATATTTGGCCACCAGTACATTCCTTCAAGTCGTGATACATCTTATCTGACCCTGGATGAATAGCATATCTTGTATTATGCCCTTCATCCATGACCAGCTTCCTTATTCCTCCGAGTTTTGGTAGCCAAATTCTGCCCATGAAGTACCGACATCCATCTGGCTTGATTTCCAATTGCTTATCCATACCTCTCAAGGCTTCATCCAGTAGATTACCCTCCTTGACTGCTTCTTCTTGTGCCTCGCGGACTTGAGAGTCTAGGTTTGACTGTATAGTCATGACCAAAGCTCGGACTCTCAAGGGTTTTACCCGTTCCTTTCGGCTCAGGGCATCAGCTACGACATTCGCCTTCCCCGGATGATAACGAATTTCGCAGTCATAATCGCTAAGTAGTTCAACCCAATGACGTTGCCTCATATTTAACTCTTTCTAATTCAGAATACGCTGAAGGCTTTTATGGTCTGTGAATACCGTGCACTTAGTTCCATACAAGTAGTGCCTCCATATTTTGAGAGCAAACACCACTGCTCCAAGCTCTAAGTCGTGAGTCGTATAATTCACCTCGTGAATTTTGAGCTGTCGTGATGCGTAAGCAATGACTTTATCCCTTTGCATGAGCACACAACCTAACCCATTGTGTGAGGCATCATGGTAGACCACAAAATTTTCAGTCCCTTCAGGTAAGGAAAGAATTGGTGCACTACACAATCTTTGCTTTAACTGCTGAAACGCCTTTTCTTGCTCTTCACCCCAGACATACTTCACATCCTTCCGAGTCGATTCTGTTAAGGAACCTGCTATCTTTGAGAAGTTTTCGATAAATCGCCTATAATAACCGGCAAGTCCTAGGAGTCGCCCAGTTCTTTATGGCCTCGATTTTTGATGGATCAACATGGATTCCCTGGCTGTTGATCACATGTCCAAGGAATTTAACTTCTCGCAACCAAAATTCACATTTTGAAAATTTGGCGTATAACTGTTCCTTCTCTAACAACTCCAAGATCAGCTTGAGATGTTGTTCATGCTCCTCCTTATTTCTGGAATAGATGAGAATATCGTCTATGAACACTATTACAAATTTGTCCAGATACGGTTTACACACTCGATTCATGAGGTCCATGAATACGGCTGGTGCATTAGTCAAACCGAATGGCATTACCTGGAATTCGTAATGTCCATAACGAGTTCTGAATGCTGTCTTGGGAATGTCTTCTTCCCGAACCTTTACTTGATGATAACCGGATCGCAGATCAATCTTAGAGTAGAAGTTAGATCCCTGTAGTTGGTCAAACAGGTCATCAATTCTGGGAAGAGGGTAGCGGTTCTTTACCGTTAACTTGTTTACCTCTCGGTAGTCTATGCACATTCTGAAGGATCCGTCTTTCTTTTTAACGAACAAGACCGGAGCTCCCCATGGTGAGGAACTTGGTCGAATGAATCCTTTATCCATCAACTCTTGTAATTGATTGGATAGCTCTTGCATTTCAGAAGGGGCGAGTCTATATGGGGCTCTTGCGACCGGTACAGCTCCTGGCACCAAATCGATTTGAAACTCTACTTGCCTAGTTGGCGGAAGTCCAGGCAAATCTTCCGGGAAGACCTTCGGATACTCACAAACCACTGGAATATCCTCGAGTCGCTTCTCCTCCGACTCTTTTTCAACAATTTGCACCAGTACTGCATGACAACCTTTCCTAAGGCACTTTAATGTTCTTAGGCCGGATATGACATTCAACTGTCGGTTCTTTCTCTCTCCTTGGACTGTTAGGAACTTCTTCTTGTGGAGTGGTATCCGTACCACTTTCTTACCACACAAAATCTCGGCATGATTGTGTGACAACCAATCCATACCAACTACTACATCAAAAATTCCGAGTTCTATAGGCATTAAGTCTATCTTAAAGGGATGATCTGCCAGCTTCAGTGTGCATTCCTTAATGATACTACTTGCCTCTATTATTTTACCGTCAGCCAGTTCTATTGTATAAGAGTTGTCTAAGAGAAAAGGAGCGGCATTCAATCGCTTACTAAACTTATCAGATATAAAGCTCCTATCAGCCCCAGTATCAAAGAGTACGTAAGCATAAATGTCATTTAAAAGAAACGTACCTGATACTACGTGGGGATCTTGACGAGCGTCACCTGCTCCTAACACAAAAGCTCTCCCCTGAGCTCCTCCACCATTCCTCAACTTCGGGCACTCACTCTTGAAGTGCCCAGTAACTCCACATTCAAAGCAGCCTCTTTGATTGCCGCCATTGACGCCCGGGGTTCCAAACTTACAGTCTTTGGTCATATGGCCAATACGCTTGCATTTTCCACAAGTTGGGCAGGGACCCTTGTTGTGATGAAAGGTACATTGGGCGCAGAAAGGCTTGGTACCCGTGTAGCCTTTCCTTGACTCAGTTCCTGCTGCGTAGGCCTTGATGGTCTCGGGCTTCTTGGATTGTGAACCTGTACTCTTCCCAGACTTGTCTTCCCACTTTCTCTTATTTTCCCTGGCTTTGGCTTCATTCCTCCGGGACACTTGATCCATCAGATTGTTGGCCATCCTGATGGCATCCTGTATGGTGGATGGGTTGGAGGCAGTGACATTACCTTGAATTTGAGGAGCGAGTCCCCGAATGTAACGTTCGATCTTTTTGTACTCCGGGGTCACCATCTGAGGGCACAGAATGCTCAGTTCATGAAATCGGTTAGTGTACCCCGCTACATCCGTTCCCTTCATCGACAGGTTCCAGAACTCCGATTCCATCTTCTAGAGTTCGTTTCTCGGACAGTACTCGTCTGTCATCATTTGCTTCAACGCGGACCATGTGAGCTGGTAGGCTTCATCAATACTTACAGACTGGACATAGGAATTCCACCATGTGAGGGCGCTATCTTGTAGAGTGTGAGTAGTGAACTTCACCTTATCTCCTTCAGCACATCCGCTGACACGAAAGACAGATTCTAACTTCTCAAACCACCGCATCAAGCCAACGGCTCCTTCGGTTCCGTTGAAGTACCGGGGTTTGCAACTTAAAAATCCTTTAATTCCACAACCTTTTGCGTGGATTTCAGTTCCTCCCGTGGTGCGGCTAGCACCACCATCTCCATTAGCTGAGCTATTCCTATTTGCCTCATACGTGGCTATAGCGGTAGCCACTCTTTGTGCGACTAGCTCTTCAATGTCAGCAGCGTTCATTGCTCGTTTCGGTGGCATTATCTTAAAATTTTAAAGAAAAAGCATAGTGTAAGAAGTTGAATCTTAAAGAGGTAAATTTTCCATAAAGCACAATACTATAATCATCAAACACAATTTCATAAATAACTTGCAATTTTTCATTAATCATTCGAAATTTTCTTACATTAGGGGCGGGTTATTACTCGAAAATTTTTGTCCTATACTATTACAAAGATAGATAGAAGTGCACTAAGTGTGGGAGTGCTCAGGGGTCTCTCCCTTTTCCATCGCGTTGAGGCGTTGAGTAAGCTCCTCGATCCGAGCTTGGCTTTCGGCTAGTTGCTGCCGAAGCTCATTCAGGCCATCCTGTTGGATGGTGAGAGCATGCTGGTTAGCCCAGTAGATGTTGGAGTTTTGTAACTCCTCCCGCTCTAAACGAGCGATCATCCCCCCGATATCTTGGTTAAGGGACCGAATCTGGTGATCATGCCTGGTAGACCGTGCTACCAAGAGTGGTATGGTTTGTTCGGTAGGCTCTTGGGTGAGTGACGGGACAGGTGCGGAGGATGGTCCTCCTATCTCGAAGTTGGGAGGAATTCCCTCCATCTGCCTCCATTCGCGGAGGGTCTCCGGTATCCAGCCCCATCGCCGGGCGTCTACCCGTCGGTGTGGTGGTGGGGGATTGGGCTGGGGAGTCGGAACAGGAATAGACTCCCCTCTTGGTGGGTTCACCCGCTTTCGTGGTGTGTACAACATTTTGGGGCCGTTAGGGTAAGGCCTGTACGGCTTATATGATGGCTCGACTGGATGGTATGGAACGCGAGCAGGGACCGTTGGGGGCAATGGATCTTCTTCCTCCATCGACTCCTCTTCCGTCTCCCACATCGGATCTTCCGAGGGGTCCTCTTCTTCCGATGTGTCTTCCTCGTGGAAAATCTCAGTGGCCGTGGGGCTAGCAGGAGTGTACTCCTCCTCTGAATCCGATATGATGATGGTTTCCGGATGGGACATGATTTCTGCTATCAAGGTCTATTCATAGTCTTTTAGTTAGTTACAAAAATATTTTTAAAATCAGTAAATTTTATGTGCAGTTATAGTCTAGGGTACTAATGCAACCTAGTTCACTATAACTATGGCTCTGATACCAATCTGTCACACCCTGCTACCTCGGTTGGCAGCGAGACGTGACGAGTGCGGAAGCGTAACCATAATCATAAT
The DNA here is from genome assembly GCA_020465985.1 of Centrapalus pauciflorus. Taxonomy (NCBI): domain Eukaryota; kingdom Viridiplantae; phylum Streptophyta; class Magnoliopsida; order Asterales; family Asteraceae; genus Centrapalus; species Centrapalus pauciflorus. The sequence goes on from JAANYP010000129.1 coordinate 176,332, forward strand.
GAACGACCACTATATGGACGTTTTCAAAAATACATCGATATGACTTTAAAAGGTAGAAATGTTTTACATAACCCGTAAATGATAAAGAGTAGTTCGCAAGGTACAGAGATTTAAATACATAATTAAATTATCCAAAATAATGCAAATAAATCTCCGACGGTTTGAAAAAGAATGCGACTCCTTAAGTGCGGAAGCTTGAAAGTAGTTACTTCTGAAGGCATACTTGCCTTAATTTCCTGAAAATACACGCTAAAATACGCCAACAAAATTGTTGGTGAGCTCATAGGTTTACACATAAATCTGACTTGTATGGACAACAATAATAGAGTTTGAATTTATAAAATCCTAAATTCCATGTTATGTATTACATATAAACCATCATGCAACCGAAGCTTAATTAAAAATGAGTTTGCCCTGTGCAGTATTCCCATACGTAATACCGTGTGTTAAATATATATGCACTCGCTGTTAGCCGAACCGAGCTAACCCGAATGGGGGACATGACTCCCAATAGATCTATCCACAATATATTCGCGCTTACAAATAAATGCAATTAACGGTTCATGATCTAAGGGCGGATGGAACCACATGTGTAATACATAATAGAAATGAAGTGGTTTTCGTGTCCATGTGAAAACGAAGCATGTATTTCATCCCCAAAGCTTAACAGTGTGAAAATAGGGGCTATGAGAACTCACCGAACTTGTGATGGCAAAACTATGCGCAAAAATGCAAATGTGCGTTGTTTGATGGGTGATGAAACCGGAGGTGTTTAACCGAGTCCTAAATGATAATAAGGACTTAATATCACTAATATATGATAATATGTATATTTATAGATTTTTATGTCTTAAATCACCCAACATTACAAGTTTTTAAATAAAATGCGCTTAAAACGTCAAGTTTATATATATATAATTTTCCAGCTCTTTCGGAGGTTTTTCGGCCTACTTTGAGGCTGTTTTTGACCAAGCTCCAAAATGTTTTAGACTTTGGTTTTCTAGGACATTCAACTACTATATACAAAGGATTTTTAGAATCAAGAACGGCCATTTTTCGAGTTGCTTAGGTTGGTGAAAAAGCTAGTTAAAAACGCTATGTTGGCCGTTTTTGAGCTGTCAAACTTTCGGTTTCCCAAATAATTTCTGGAGGTCTTAAAATTCAAAATAAATCATGAACATTTGCATATCTATAGTTAAGACATAGATCTAACTTTTGAGACAAGAAACAACTCATTTCGTTGAGTTATGAATTAGTTATGATTTTTCAAAGTCGATATAAGTTTTCTGCCGAAAATCCGTAGTTTATAAACTTACAACAACTTATGATTCTTGTTGTTTATTCAAAGACTACTTGTATAAAAATCATAATAGTTATAAAAACACATATATATATATATATATATATATATATATATATATATATATATATATATATATATATATATATATCACATGTTTTCATAATATTAACACTTTTATAATGTGTTCACATATTCATAAACACATTTAAAGAAACAACTTAAAAATAAAAACTAGAAACTTATAAACTTGAGTTTTTATGAAACTTGTTGTCGTAGGTGATTATATATATTATGCAAGACTTATATAAACATAAATATAAGATGTAATAGGTTAGTATTTACTTACTTTGATGTTTTTAGAAGAATGAAAATGAGTAGAAGGTTGGATCTTCAAAAGTTTCACCAAGAACACTTCAAAAGATGAAGAACACTTGAAAGAAAACTTTGAGTGTTCTTGAGGGGCTTGGTGGCCGGTTTTCAAGAGGGAGAGAAAGGAGATATTTTGCTTTGAAGGTGTGAGGAAAATGCAAGGAATTAGGGTCTTATTTATAGAGGTGAAAAGGTGGTGAAATGATGAAAGGAGTTGTAAAATCTTGGATGAAAGGAAAGAGGAGGATTTGATGTAGAAAGGTTGAGTAAAAAAATGAGTTCTTTTGGTCCTTGTATGTCCTCCTTTGGCCGGCCTATATGGCCAATATTTAGAGGTATTTCTATTTTTTTTTGTATAAAAGTATTTAGAAATGTATTCTTGTATTTCCCTTTTCTTGTAAATTCATAAATACTTTTGGATGCATTGTTTTAATTAATTGTTTTAGTCTTGCATAATTAAGGTTAAGTAATTGTATTAGTGTATGATTAGTGTCACTAATCATGATTTAATTATGTACTTAGTTAAATTAATCCTTCATGTCGTAAATTGATCGGATTAATTGATTTCCCGATTCATCGCACCGATGAATTTGATTCTAATTGAGTTGAATTTTCTAATAAGCCTTGTTAATCACTTGATTAATTTCTAATGACCACTGATTAGGCTATAATTGACTATTAAATACATATTAGGTCATTGTTGCTAACCTGGTTTAGTGCCGGATGTTACACTACTCCTCTCTCATCCTTCTTGTTTCTGAAAACCCATCTTATACCAATTGCTCTCTTTCCTCTAGGTAAGTCAACTAGAGTCCAGACATTCTGAATCTTGAATTGCAAAAGTTCTTCTTGCATTGCCTCAATCCAAGATGGATCTTTCAGAGCCTCAGATGCCATTTTAGGTTCTAATTGTGACATATGCATGTTCAAAGGCAGCTAGACTGAATTCAGGAACTGCTGATTCAGCATCAGTGGACTCCTTGTGAACCATTGTCCTTGTCTGCACAGGTGTACGTGGGTCTCCCACTATCTGGTTGAGAGGATGATACTTGTGAACCCTGAGTGTGGGTTCTCTTTCTGTCTGAAATGATGTTCCTAGATTTGTATCATCTCCCTCAGGACTACTTGATGATTTTGCTTCAGGAACAACTTGACCAGAAGATGGGACTGTTTCCTTATTGGATGGAGCTGTTACCTCAGGACTTGGGATTGACACTTCATAATCTAGAGTTGTATGATGTTGAGCATTCAGTACCCCTGGTAGGTCACAAGATAGAAGTGGTAGTATAGTATACTCATGCCATTTATCAGAATCTTCAACAGTTTGAAACTTTGTGCCAACAGCTTGAATGGTTGTGTGACCAACATGAGAATTTGTGTTGGCAGCTTCAACACTGTCTTCATCAGTTCCTGCAGTATACTCAACAAAGCTCAGAGAATTTGTTGTGAATCTAAATCAAACAACCAATCAGGACCAGTGCCTTTGACATTAGTAGTGTTTTCATTAAACTCAAGATTGGCACTTTCTTCAATGGTTTTAGAAACATTGTTATATACTCTATAGGCTTTAGTTTGAATAGAGTAACCTACAAAGAAACTTTCTTTAGCTTTACTTTCAAACTTTCCTAAGTGAGTTTTAGTGTGCAGAATAGTGCATGAACAACCAAAAGATTTAAGAAAGGCTACTAAGGGAACTCTGTGATGGAATAACTCATATGGAGTTTTCCCTTGTGACTGAAAAATTTGATCCCCATTTAGCACATAACAAGCTGTATTGACTGCCTCTGCTCAAAAGGTCATTGGCAGTTTGGAATCAGCTAGCATGGTTCTAGCAGCCTCTATTAAATTTCTATTCTTTCTTTCGGCTACACCATTTTGTTGTGGTGTTCTTGGTGCACTATATTGCCTTGCAATACCTTTAGACCCACAGAAACTGTTTAGGATATGATTTTTAAACTCAGTTCCATTGTCTGACCTGATCACCTTAACTTTTAAGTTTGATTGGTTTTCTATCTTAAGGATAAAGGATTTGACTAGCTCAGTAGTTTCATCCTTAGTCCTAAGAAAGTAGACCCATGTAAATCTGGTGAAATCATCAACAATGAGTAAACAGTAAGCTCTTTTATTCAAACTCAAAACAGATGTTGGACCAAAGAGATCCATATGAATAAGATGAAGAGCAGATGAGATTGAAATTACTTCTTTGGTCTTATGAGAAGATTTGTGTTGCTTGCCTTTAAGACATGCTACACAATGATCATCACAGATGAACTCCTTTTGTGGTAAACCTCTTATCAAATTATTTTTGACTAAAACATTCATAGATTTGAAGTTCATGTGACACTTCCTTCAATGCCAAAGAGCAAACTCATTAGATGATGCTTTGGATATCAAACAGCTCAAAGTATTTGATTTTGACAAGAGAGCTGTGTCCAAATAGTACACATTGTCCTTCCTTGGTGTTCTAAGTAAATTAAGATTTTCAGAGATTTTAAAATCTTTTGAAAGGACAATACACTCAGAGTCTGTGAATAGAACAATATTGTGAATTCATATTTCATGCAATTCATACAACATTAAACAATTCACATATGAACAATTATCAATCAAACACACTATATTGAATGATTAAAGAGAGAATATTACATTGATGTTCTTGGCTTTCTAGCAAAGCACTTCTCCTATTCTCTCTAATCAGATCCGTATCCACCTTCTGTTCACTTTCTTCCACAATTACTAACTAACAAGTATTTATACAAAAGTTAACTATTAAGTAATTACAACACAACCCCCTGAACTTTATACAATATAGATTGTTTTCAACTCTCTATAAATTGTACCCAACAATCTCCCCCTTAGAGATGAAAACAGTTTTCAATTAAAGATCTATGTTCAGGTTGAATCTTATCTTGAATCTTCTTCTTTTCTTTGATCTCTGAATCTTCTGATAAAATCTTCTTCTTTATTGTCTCACTCTGATCTTCACATCACTTCTATTCTGATCTTCTATTTTCTTGTAAGCACACTCCCCCTTGGATCATGAATAGCTTTTAACTCTCTTCCTTGATCAATTGTCTTGAGATTATGTAGCAATTGCCTTCAGTTGATTTCAAACTACTCAACAGTTGTTTCTGAAATTCAGCTTTTCTCCACCTCATGATGATCATAAAAATTATGAACATCATGCAAAAACTTCAGAAACATGAATTCAATGAAATTACAATAGAAGAAAAACAACCATAATTACAACTCAGAAATTATTACAAAATGATTTTCTCCCCCTTAAACTGATATCTCTCCCCCTATACAAAACAGATTTATCTCATTCCCCCTCAAAAAATTCACTCCCCCTCGAATTGATACTATAGCTTTTCAGAATAAAAACAAAGCTTTTCAACTTTGGGGAAAACGAAACATATTCATTATGTAAAATAACTAGTTCAGGTCCACATAGGATTCCTGTTTGCACAATAGACATAATCTATGTGACCTACGTTCAGCGCTGGCATGATGTTAACACTGGTAGGATTTCCAAATAGTCCTCGTGAAATCCTTTATCATGAAAGAATCACTCGTATTTGTTCCGGCTTAGTCACTTTGGACTAGCAGTTTATAGTCACGCAGACTGTTAGACTCAATGTGTCCTAAAAGTGTATATAAACAGCTCTAGACACAATGTGCATCAAATGAAGTCGGAGACCAGAGCAAATGTCTTCCTTGTTTCAATATCAATAATATCCAAATGATATATCGATAGAAATGTGTAATATCTCCTTGATTATTGAAACAGAAATCTTTTGAGAGATAACTGAGTAGTTGGTGGGGTTAAGTGCATGCGTCACTGGGTCCATGACGTCTTTTTCAATATCAAGTCACCTAGGGCTTGATAGATTATGTGGTTTACCCAGCCAACACAGTTTAGGTAGGATTTACTTTTCTTTTAATCCTTTCTCAACTCTTAGCATTCAGCATTATTCAACTAAGCTCCCTCCGACTCACTTTTTCTTTAAATTCATTCAGCTTTATAAGAAAAGCATGATCAGATGCACCACCATCTCCTTTCAATATCAATATCCCTCTCATTTACATTTTATCTCTGCTCGACCCTGTCAGTATCCCGTGATAACTGACACTTCTCAACTAATAAACCTAAAGAACCCTCACCCGCACAATCTATAGATGGTTTGCTTCTTGGGTAGGTTTTCCGGTTCTGGTTAGACCATAGAAGCGATATCTATGCCTATCACTCAGATTGGTGCATAATCGGAGTCAGCAGAAAGATTTTCAGCTTTGAAAGGTCATGAGATATGATGAAATCCAACTTATATGGTATTGGAGATGATATTCAGATAATTTTGGGAGATATCAGAATGAAATGGAAAATCTGATATATATGATATGAAAAGAATCAGATTTTCTTGAAAGAATTAGCACATGGGAGATAACAGGAGAATCCAGTATAAATTGGAAGAGTTTTAACAAAAAGAATCTCAGAAGAAATGAGATTATGAAAATCAAAGAGATTAGATCAATTAATCTCAATGATAGATTCAGAGATTCATAAAAAAAAATATTTTCAACTCAAAAACTCTTTTTATGTGTGTATCAAATATTTTCGTGAAAAATCACACATAGTTTTGAAAAATGTCATCGTCAAAGAATGTCTGAAACTTCCCCTGGAAATAATCACACACAGTTAGTCAACTCATAGAAATGAAATCAGGAGCAAAAAATTATAAAAATAAAACTCCCTCTTGTCAAATTCAGCTTCGGAGTTGAATTCAGGGCAGGAATTCCAGTAAGATTTGTCTCTCACACTCGGGTTCTAATCTGAAATGATTAGAAGCCATTTGTCGCAGAAGCTCGGGTTTCAGTCTGAAGTAACTGAAAACCATAAGCATGGGTTCTGTACTGAAAAGAACAAAATCCAATTTCAGTGAAGATCGGGTTCTACTCTGATGTGAGTAGAAGCCTCTTGAGATGAAGTCCGGGTTCTAGTCTGATATGACCAAAAACCATATTGAGTTGAAACACGGGTCTTGATCTGATGTAATCAAGAGCCTATTGAAATGAAGAACGGGTCCTTATCTGAAATGATAAGAAACCTAAAACCTGCAAAATTTAAGATGTCTTTGGTATCCAAAAAGATTTGGATCCAGACTTGTTAGCACTCTTGGGTACCCATTTCAAAATGGGTTTTGGTACCCACTGGTACTTTGGTTTAGGTACCCATTGCAGATTATAACTATTAGCTTCTCTTTCAAAAGTAGAAACAAATTTCTTTGAGTATGAGAAAATTGAATATCTGAATTTCTAAAGAAACTTGAAGTTGAATGATCAGACTTCTGCGAACTCTTCTTTTTGAAACACTGTCCGGTTCTTGCCTGTTTCCGATAATACTTGGTATTTTTCTGTAAAAATGTTTTCTGATTAGAATGACCAGTATTTTCAGAAACTTTAAGAAAATTTGACTTCGAAGATTCACCAGTGTAAATCTTTACCGGAAGTTGTTCAATGATTTTGTCTTTGCCTTTATGTATCTTGAGAAGATACTTAAGTTTCAGATCTGAAGATGAATCAAACTTAGCAGAGTTAGTTAGATTCACTTCACTTTCAGAAGACAAACCAGAGTGATCAACATTGGATTTTAAACACACTGAAGAAGGGGTCTTAACCTTTGACTCAGTTGATGAAGAAAACACATGTAATTGTTTTGTAAGATGAAGTATCTGATCTTCCAAACTTTTGATAATGACTAAATTTGAATTTCTATCATGATCAAATGATTGGTAATCAGATTTAAAAGATTGTTCTTTGATTAAGAACATTTGTCTTTCATCTTCAAACAAATTAGATTTTGATTTAAAATCTTGTTCTTTAGGTAAGAACTCATGTCTTTCCTTCTCAATCAAATCTTTAGTTAAAGACAACTCTTGTTGAAGAGCAAAAATTTCTTCATTTTCGTTTAAGATACAATTCTGATCAGTTTGTTTTGTCTTAGAAAGTGTATCTTCAAGATCCTTAACTTTCTTGTAAAGATCAGATCTTTCAGGCAAAAGATATTTCATTTGAGTTGCATTCTGAAAATTTTCTTGTTTCAGCTCATCAAGTTCTTTAAGTAATTCAGATATTTTCAATTGATGAGCACAACTCTCAGAGTTTTGTTTTTCTTTTAAGCTTTGAATTTCTTCATTCAGTATTTGTACGTCATGTAATGCTAAATGTTTATCAGTATTTAACTGAATGAGAATGTCGTAATTGTTCTTACGAATCTTTTCAGATTCAGAATGTTTGGCGATCAGCTCAGATGTTGAAAGTTGTTCATATGCCATTTTGAATTGCTTGAAAGTGAATCTTCAAGATCTTTTATGGAAAAAACTGAGTGAATTCTGATAAAACTTTGAAAAGCTATTTCAGTTAATCATAACTTGTGAAAAATCAGCTCTGAAATGACTTTTTGACGTTGAAATTTCAGCTTATCTGCAGAAAATTGCCCATAACGTTGAAATTTCAGCTTTTCTGCAGAAAATTCAGCTTTTCTGCAGAAAATTGCCCATAGCTTCGATTTGACGTATTGTAGGCCTTCCAACGATGTTCCAGTCAAAAGTTATGACCAATTTAAACAGAATAGGTCATATAGTCAAACTCGAATTATAAAAGATGAAACTCGAATGAATAAGAATCAAACTCGAATGATGAAGAATTAAGCTCGACTGAAGTAGCTTGAAACTCGATGAACTAAGTATGAAACTCGGTTAAAAAGGCAATAAACTCGATTGATTAATCACTAAACTCGAATAATAAGGAATCAAACTCGAATGAATAAGCCTGAAACTCGAATCAAACTCGAATGAATGAATCAAACTCGAATGAATGAATTAAACTTGAATGAATGAATTAAACTCGAATGAATGAATCAAACTCGAATGAATGAATCAAACTCGAATGAATAAACTCGAATGATAAAGAATTAAAACTCGAATAATGAAGTGATAAACTCGAATGATACATCATGAAACTCGATTATCACAGATTCAAACTCGATTCAAGTATTTATTGAACCTTTGCCCGAGTTTCAACAGAAAACTTCAAAATTTAACTTCAAAAATTCAATTTTTAACAAAAATCCACAAATTGATTCCAGATTTAAATCGAATGTTCGTTTTTAACACAGAAACTCTTTTTTTGAAACAACTTTGCCTAATTTTAGATTAAAATCCAAAACTCGACCAAAAACCTCAAGAACACACTTTTTTTCAAAAAATTGAGTAAAATCCAAATTAAATCTTGTGTGTTTGGATTTAAAATCTGATGTTTATCACAACTGATTCGAATTTAAATGCTCCTTTTTTGTTCCAATTTCCACTTCAATTCATCCACAGAATCAAAAACCTCAATTAATTTTTTGTTTTCGAAAAAAAATGATGTAACTGTGTTCGAAAAAATGAATTTTCAGATTCAAAATTCAATTAATTTCAGCCATATTAGGCTCTGATACCAATTGTGAATTCATATTTCATGCAATTCATACAACATTAAACAATTCACATATGAACAATTATCAATCAACACACTATATTGAATGATTAAAGAGAGAATATTACATTGATGTTCTTGGCTTTCTTGCAAAGCACTTCTCCTATTCTCTCTAATCAAATCCGTATCCACCTTCTGTTCACTTTCTTTCACAATTACTAACTAACAAGTATTTATACAAAAGTTAACTATTAAGTAATTACAACACAACCCCCTGAACTTTATACAATATAGATTGTTTTCAACTCTACTATAAATTGTACCCAACAAATATTTTGTTTATCACAAATTTGAGACACACTTAGTAAAATATACTTCAGTTGTTCAACATACAAAACATCATTGAAGATCATATTGCCTGCTTTGACAGTACCCTTACATGTTACCTTACCTCCCTTGGAATTTCCACCAAATGCAACAAATCCTCCTTCAAAGACTTTAAAATTTGACAAGCATTCAGAATTGCATGTCATGTGCCTAGAGCATCCACTATCCATATGCCATCTTGTTTTATGTTGGGTCCTGTGGGTGCCCTGCACAAATAAAAGTTTAGTTAGTAGTGGAGTAAACCCAAACCAAGTTGGTTTTGGGTTGTCCTTATGCATTGACATAACTAAACACTGTTTGTGTCTTTTTATACTTAGTGAGATCCACTGGTGGATTTTGTGAAGAATATTTAGTTATGACATGAGGTATCCAGGTGTTCTTTCTAACCTTTTCATTAACAGTCTCAGATGAACCATTACCAGTTCCAGTTTTAGGCTTAGCAGTTTGAACTGAGTTTTTAGTGCTAACAGCTTCGGAGTTTGCACTAACAGTCCCAACATTTGTATTAACAGTTTGATTTGTGTTTTTGCCTTTAACACACCATATCTGTTTAATGTTTGCTTTGGATTTTGCTAAAACTTGTTTTTGGTGTGTAGGCTGTCTTTTGTTGACTTTTAAATACATGTAGTCAACTGTCTTCTTTGGAACTGGTGTAACAGGTGGTTTGGCCTTTAAATTTTTTGAGTTTTGAATAATTTCCTGTTTTTGAACCACAGTCTGTTTTGCAATAGATGGTTAACAATTCCTGTCCAAATGGTTTTTCCTGCCACAATGGAAACATCTTTGACTGTTTTGATTGGAGAACCAGTTTTGTTAGACCATAACTGGTTCTTGTTCCTTTGATTTCCCCTTACCTGCTGTTGTGTGGGAAACTTTTGGACACCATGCTTTTGGAATGTGCAGATTGGAACAGTCTTACCCCTTTTTTTTAATTTTTGAGGAAGATGCAATGTTACAGTTAGAAAGTACAGAAACATGTGGAGCATTATCGCATAAACTCATCATCTCTTTTCCTTTCTCACTGGGGGTAGGGGTTTCTATAGGTGCACTCATTGTTTTGAGTTCTCTCTCAACTTCTTTATCCTCACAGCCTTCATTTGAAATCAGTTCTTCTTTAGATTCAGGATTGTTTTCAAGGATAGGATCTACAGTTGTCATTGTCTCATCTAATGGTTCATTAACAAGCCTATCAGCAACTTCACTCATGGGATGAATGTATTTGTTGTTGTATGGGGGTGGAGTGGCTCTGTATCCTATACCTTCTTTGGGATTGAGCTGAGATTTTACCCTATCTTTAATTGAACCTCCATTAGGTGTTCTAGCTTTTGATTTGCCAACTTGAAGCTTCCTAAATCTATATTGACAAATTCTATTTTCTTGTTAGCTTCTAACACCTTCTGTTCAGCCTCATCTAGTTTCTTATTTAGGGTCTCTATTTTCTTATTCAGTTCCTTTTTCTCAAACTCATGATATGTTCTATCATGTCCCATCTGAATCTCATTATCTTTATAGTCATTGATCTGTTTTACAAGATCTTCTATAGCCAGCATGTACTCATATCTCCTTTCTTCCATCTTAGCTAGAGTTTTACACATGCTCTCATTATGATCTCTGTACCTTTTTACCATATTTTTGCATGTTTGAGAACAGAGTTTAGCATTTATGTGAAGACCACCCCTCACGGGGCGGTAGTCACGAGTCTAGGTCCCACAACATGCAACACGATATCAATCATAAATAAGATAGAGTAATTAAGTGCGGAATTATATATTACAGGTACAAACATATTAGGATTTAAGTTTAATGTAGATTACAGTTTTCAAATTAAACTTTTAAAGGGTACCATCTAATCTAATACATTACATCATACAATCATATCAAGTCTACCCAAAACCACCACAATTGTTATCTTCCAATCAGTACTGAAAAGTTTGTTGAGTAGTGGTCTGTGAAAGCTTCAAATCTTTGATCTTGAATGACCTAAGAACTAGGTCCAACAGACTTCCCTTTATCTTTTCCTGTAAAAATGTAAGATAGCAACTGTAAGCAATGCTTAGTGAGTAAATAGATTTTCAAATTAACATGCTTTATCAAGCGGATCATAAGTTCTAGTGTGATATGTCTTGACTGCCGCTACAGCCACTCATGATTGAGACATAGTAATCATAGAGTCGGATGACGTTCAAGCCACGCTCACGCTTAAATCGTGGGAATCAGCCACAGACTGGGCTAGCTACCAGTAAATCAACATGGCGGAACATCGGAGGGTCATTACCAAGTTCAATAGAACTGGTGAAATAGCCAGGTCTAGAACAATAGACCGACAAAGCTAATCAAGCTGAATCAATATGTCAAAGTATATGCAATGATGAAGTATACGTAATCAAAGTCATGATAGCAGTAATCTCATACAATATCAGAAATGAAAAGTAAATCTCAAAGTCATATGAAGTGTAAATCAAATAGCTTTCATGATCTACTAGGCAACACCGAACCATAGTGTGCACAGATCACAATCCAGCTGATAATATGAGTGTCAAATTAATCTAACATCAACAATATGTCTCAACCGGAAATCTAGCATGTTAAATCTGAATATCTATAACTCACAGGTCTGGGGTCTTTATCAAGCAGATGTAAAATCCACCACCTGAGTTATCCCAGGATTTATCTTTAAATCTTTTGTCAATCTGATCTCTGTCAATTTCTTTCAAATCAAAGACCCGCTTTCAATCTCTTTCATTGATTAAATCAATGTTCAGATATTAACTGAACCTGTCCAGAATCACGTCATATCACATCATTAGTTTTTTTAGCTTTATAAATCATTAATTCATCTGATTCTGATACTGATAACTCGTCTATCTTTCTTTCGTTCATATTATTTGTTTCATTAAATTCTCAAAAGATCTATATATATATATATATATATATATATATATATATATATATATATATATATATATATATATATATATATATATATATATATATATATATATATAATCATGTTGCTTTGTAGATCTTTAATCCTCATTTAAAAATATCAAAATAAAGTATTTGGTTCGGATCCACCGGGTTCGGACCATCCGGACTGGTCATCCGGATTCGGACTGGTCCGGATTAGGTCAACCGGATTCGGACCGGCTAGACCATCCAACCATGTGACCGAATTCGGATCAAGCCTACCGAAATGAGCATCTCATCCGAAATACATAAGAACCGAATTTTGAGGCATCCGAATAAGGATCTGAAATGTCATCCGAATTTGGGTTAGGTCCGAAATGACACCATCCGAAGCAGGTACCATCCGAATTCGGTCCTATCCGAATTCGGTTCTTTACCCTTAGAATTTTCCCAGAAATGTTCTTGGTGTTCTTATGATGTTCATACGGATTTTTAACAAAAATTCACTAAATTCATATTTATCAACATGCAACTTAATATATAGTTATATTATCATTATTGGGTTGATTTTATATACTTTTTCCTATCAAAAGCATCATAATTTGATCAAATTCATCCAAAATAACCATTTTTGTTCAAGAACACAAATAATCCCAAAATTTCCGATTTCCTATTTATTTGAATGATCTAACCCAAAATCTTTGTTTCTATAACTTCAAACTACTTAAATTCATAGTTATTTATCACAAATTTTCACATGCAACATAAATTTTTCATATTTTAATTCTTGATTTCGGTTTCTCACAAAACCGAACCAAATTCATGAAATTATGGATTTTGATACAGAAATTACCTTGTATTCTTGTAGATTGTTGATAGTTGTAACTTCTCTTTGTATTTAATTCTTCAATTGATTGAGCAAAAATTGAATTCCTTGGTAAAATTTGGAGATGGTCGTATGATGTAGAGAGAGAGTAGAGAGAGAGAGAGTCAATTCCTTTAATTGTGATTAAATGGCATTCAATTAAGTTTATATCTTTTTTTTTAATATTTTGTGAAATTAACCCACTTTTACTTTTGTATTTTACATCTCTTTTATTTTAATTATCTTTAATAATTTATTAAATCATAATTTAAATATTTATATAATTTAATTAAATATTTCATAACTTAATTAAATTACAATTCAAATAATGTAATAAAATTACATTATTGGTTCAAAATACTGAAATTATGACTGGACCAAAAGTTAGGTTGTTACAATTTACCTCAGATGGTAGTTCAGTGGAAGTGACATTAGATGTTTTAGCCATAAGAGCTTGATTTTGAAACTCTTCTTCTGTCTGATCACTCCAGTCAAACACATTGTCTTGTTGAGAAACAAGTGCTTGTGATGATGAAGCTTGATTAGTTTGCTGGGATCTTGGTGGCTGTTGACCTTTGGATCTGCACTCTCTGGCAAAGTGTCCAAGCTTGTGGCATTTAAAGCATTCAACTTTTGATTTATCAAATGCTGGTTTGCCTTCTTGTCTGGCTTGAAAGTTTGGTCTGCCAGTTTTTTCAGAACTATTTTGGCCCTCATAGTCAACATAGCATGCTGCCATTTTAAGTCCATCTCTTCTAGATCATCTGGATGGATTTGTTCTAAATCTTTAGCATTTAGAGCAATCAGTCCATCACTTGCAACAAAAGCTTCATAATGAACTTCACTAGAGTTACCATCAGCACCTGAAAAGGAATCACAACAGTTTGATTTATCAGTTAATGCTGATGACAGCAGAGCAGTGTTATGATTGTAAGAAAAGGATTTCTTTTAATTTTCTATCTCAGTTTCAAACACTCTCAGACTGTTGTAAAGGTCATCCAACTCTATTTCATCAAGGTATCTTTTGTTCTCCATTGGGCAGCATAGACTGTCCAGTCTTCACCAAGTGATCTAAGGAATTTTCTGTTTACTTCATCTTGATCCAAGCTGACTTTGGCACTCTCCAATTCACTTATCAGTTTATTAAACCTGTCAAAAATTTGAGTAAGGTTTTCATTCTTGCCACCAGAAAAGTTTTCATACTACTGTTTTAGAAGATCTTTTTGATTCCTTTTGGTGCTAGCATTGCCAGCAAATCTTTTCTCTAAAGCAATCCAAAGAGAATGAACAGTATAAAACTTTTTAAACTGATGTTGATAAGCATCAGGAATGGCTATGTGTAAGAGAGTAAGAGCTTTCAATTCATTCAGTCGAGCCTTTCTTTCAAGTTCAGTCTTTGGAGGTGTTTTTATGGGCTTGCCCTCAGCATCTAGTTCAGGATCAACTACAGGATGATATTCAGCAGCTTCCCATATGGCATAATCAATAAAATGAATGTGCTGTTGAATCCTGAGTTTCCACATCTCGAACTCAGTGGGTTTGAGTATAAGGACTTTGAGTCCTTGCCCAGATCCACTGCTGCTATTTTCAAATTCCATTGCAGAAAAATAAAATTTTTAAAAGAAAGCTTCTGACTTTGAAAACAAAGAAAAACCTGTGTCTCTGATACCACTTGTCAGGATCAAAATCACCACCTAAGATTAACTGGTTTGAATAAATCAGAGTATAAAACCAATAACCTTGTACTGAATCAAAGTCCAATTAAGAAGTTTGCAGAATAACACTTAATTGTTTTAAGAAAAACTTTCAGAACAAATAACACATAATTATATCAAAAATCAAATCTTTTGTTTTGCCAACTCACTGATTACAGTCACCTCTAATCTGTTTGATTAGACGAAGAACACAAACTGTTCTTAGGGTTTTACAACCTTAGACGCTTAAGAAACTTAATCAGAAAGCAATTACAATTGAAGCACACGATTACAAAATTGCATGCACGTACAGACTTACAATAGAAAAACCTATTCTATCTATATATAAAGCCTTCTGATTTGTTTCCTTGAGGAACTCTGAATTCTCTGGTAGTAGATATGCTTGAATCTTCAAATATAAATCTCTTCCTGAATTTCAGCACTTTCTGTTTGTTAAACTGTTGAGCAGCTTGACATACTTAGAATATTTCCCAACAATAATCAATTCGAGTAATTTTATAAAACTTAGGTTATATACAATCAATTCTTTTCCATTCCATTCCATGAAAAATAAAACCTAGGTTAAAATTAATCAAGAAATTTTATAAACCTAGGTTATACAGAATAAATTCAATTCCATTCAATTCCAGGAATAATAAAACTTAGGTTAAAATTCATCAAGTAATTTTATAAACTTAGGTTATATATAATCAATTCAATTCCATTCCATGCCATGAATAATAAAACTTAGGTTAAAAATATTCAAGTAATTTTATAAACTTAGGTCATATAGAACCAATTCAATTCCATTCCATTCCATGAATAATAAAACTTAACTTAAAATTAATCAAGTAATTTTATAAACTTAGGTTATAAATAATCAATTCAATTCCACTCCATTCCATGTATAATAAAACTAGGTTAAAATTAATCAAGAAATTTTATAAAACTTAGGTTATAAAACACTTAACAGTTTGAGAAAATGCAGTAACAGGTTGAAAAATTGAACGAACAGTTCGAGATTTGCAAAATCATAATTTCTCAAACTAACACAAGTGAATAATAAAACTTAGGTTAAAATTAATCAAGTAATATTTATAAACTTAGGTTATATAGAAACAATTCAATTCCATTTCATTCCATGAATAAAAAAACATAGGTTAAAATTCATCAAGTAATTGTACAAACTTAGGTTATATATAATCAATCCAATTCCTTTCCATACCATGAATAATAAAACATAGGTTAAAATTAATCAAGTTTATTAACTTAGGTTATATAGAATCAAATCAATTCAATTCCATTCCATTAATAATAATACTTAGGTTAAAATTAATCAAGTAATTTTGTAAACTTAGGTTATATATAATTAATTCAATTCCATTACATTCCTTGAATAATAATAAAACTTTGGCAAAAAGTAATCAAGAAATTTTATAAAACGTAGGTTATATACAATCAATTCAATTCCATTACATTCCCATGAATAATAAAACTTAGGTTAAATTAATCAAGTAATTTTATAAACTTAGGTTACATAGAATCAATTCAATTCTATTATATTCCATGAATAATAAAACTTAGGTTAAAAACCATCAAGTAATTTTATAAACTTAGGTTATATGTAATCCATTCAATTCCATTCCATGCCATTAAAACTTAGGTTAAAATTAATCAAGTAAATTTATAAACTTTGGTTATATAGAATCAATTCAATTCCATTCCATTCCAGAAATAATAAAACTTAGGTTAAAAGTTAATTAAGTAATTTTATAAAACTTAGGTTATAAAACATTTAACAGCTTGAGAAAATGCACTAACAGCTTGAGAAATTGAACTAACAGTTCGAGATTTACAAAAACATAATTTCTCAATTAAACTAAAGTGAATAATAAAATGTAGGTTAAATTAATCAAGTAATTTTATAAACTTAGGCTATATAGAATCAATTCAATTCCATTACATTCCATGAATAATAAAACTTAGGTTAAAATTAATCAAGTAAATTTATAAACCTAGGTTATATATAATCAATTCAATTCCATTCCATTCAGGAATAATAAAACTTTGGTTAAAGTTAATCAAGTAATGTAATAAAACATAGGTTATAAAATATTTAACAGCTTGAGAAAATGCACAAATAGCTTGAGAAATTGAACTAACAATTCGAGATTTGCAAAAACATAATTTCTCATTTAAACTAAAGTGAATAATAAAACTTAGGTTAACATTAATCAAGTAATTTTATAAACTTAGGTTATATATAATCAATTCAATTCCATTCCATTCCATTAATAAAAAAACTTAGGTAAAATTAATCAAGTAATTTTATAAACTTAGTTTTATATATAATCAATTCAATTTCATTGCATTCCATGAATAATAAAACTTAGTCTAAAATTAATCAAGTAATTTTATAAATTTTAGGTTATATACAATCAATTCTTTTCCATTCCATTCCATGAATAATTAAACTTAGGTTAACATTAATCAAGAAATTTTATAAACCTAGGTTATATAGGATCAATTCAATTCCATTCAATTCCAGGAATAATAAAAGTTAGGTTAAAATTCATCAAGTAATTTTATAAACTTAGGTTATATATAATCAATTCAATTCCATTCCATGCCATTAATAATATAACTTAGGTTAAAAATATTCAAGTAATGTTATAAACTTAGGTCATATAGAACCAATTCAATTCCATTCCATTCCATGAATAATAAAACTAGGTTAAAATTAATCAAGTAATTTTATAAAACTTAGGTTATAAAACACTTAACAGTTTGAGTAAATGCAGTAACAGGTTGAGAAATTGAACGAACAGTTCGAGATTTGCAAAAACATAATTTCTCAAACTAACACAAGTGAATAATAAAACTTAGGTTAAAATTAATCAAGTAATATTTATAAACTTAGGTTATATAGAAACAATTCAATTCCATTTCATTCCATGAATAAAAAAACTTAGGGTAAAATTCATCAAGTGATTTTATAAACTTAGGTTATTTATAATCAATCCCATTCCTTTCCATACCATGAATAATAGAACATAGGTTAAAATTAATCAAGTAAGTTTATAAACTTAGGTTATATAGAATCTATTCAATTCAGTTCCATTAATAATAATACTTAGGTTAAAATTAATCAATTAATTTTGTAAACTTAGGTTATATATAATTAAGTCAATTCAATTCCATTCCATGAATAATAATAAAACTTTGGCTAAAAGTAATCAAGTAATTTTATAAAACGTAGGTTACATACAATCAATTCAATTCCATAGCATTCCATGAATAATAAAACTTAGGTTAAATTAATCAAGTAATTTTATAAACATAGGTTATATAGAATCATTTCAATTCCATTATATTCCATGAATAATAAAACTTAGGTTAAAAACCATCAAATAATTTTATAAACTTAGGTTATATATAATCAATTCAATTCCATTCCATGCCATTAATAATAAAACTTAGGTTAAAAATATTCAAGTAATGTTATAAACTTAGGTCATATAGAACCAATTCAATTCCATTCCATTCCATTCCATGAATAATAAAACTTAAATTAAAATTAATCAAGTAATTTTTTAAACTTAGGTTATAAATAATCAATTCAATTCCATTCCATTCCATGTATAATAAAACTAGGTTAAAATTAATCAAGTAATTTTATAAAACTTAGGTTATAAAACACTTAACAGTTTGAGAAAATGCAGTAACAGGTTGAGAAATTGAACGAACAGTTCGAGATTTGCAAAAACATAATTTCTCAAACTAACACAAGTGAATAATAAAACTTAGGTTAAAATTAATCAAGTAATATTTATAAACTTAGGTTATATAGAAACAATTCAACTCCATTTCATTCCATGAATAAAAAAACTTAGGTTAAAATTCATCAAGTAATTTTATAAACTTAGGTTATATATAATCAATCCCATTCCTTTCCATACCATGAATAATAGAACATAGGTTAAAATTAATCAAGTAAGTTTATAAACTTAGGTTATATAGAATCTATTCAATTCAATTCCATTAATAATAATACTTAGGTTAAAATTAATCAATTAATTTTGTAAACTTAGGTTATATATAATTAATTCAATTCAATTCCATTCCATGAATAATAATAAAACTTTGGCTAAAAGTAATCAAGTAATTTTATAAAACGTAGGTTACATACAATCAATTCAATTCCATTGCATTCCATGAATAATAAAACTTAGGTTAAATTAATCAAGTAATTTTATAAACATAGGTTATATCGAATCATTTCAATTCCATTATATTCCAAGAATAATAAAACTTAGGTTAAAAACCATCAAATAATTTTATAAACTTAGGTTATATATAATCAATTCAATTCCATTCCATGCCATTAAAACTTAGGTTAAAATTAAAAAAGTAAATTTATAAACTTTGGTTATATAGAATCAATTCAATTCCATTCCAGTCCAGAAATAATAAAACTTAGGATAAAATTAATCAAGTAATTTTATAGAACTTAGGTTATGAAACATTTAACAGCTTCAGAAAATGCACTAACAGCTTGAGAAATTGAACTAACAGTTCGAGATTTGCAAAAACATAATTTCTCAATTAAACTAAAGTGAATAATAAAACTTAGGTTAAATTAAGCAAGTAATTTTATAAACTTAGGTTATATAGAATCAATTAAATTCCTTTCCATTCCATGAATAATAAAACTTAGGTTAAAATTAATCAAGTAATTTTATAAACTTAGGTTATATACAATCAATTCAATTCCATTCCATTCCATGAATAACAAAACTTAGGTTAAATTAATCAAGTAATTTTATAAACTTCGGTTATATAGAATCAATTCAATTCCATTCCATTCCATGAATAATAAAACTTAGGTTAAAATTCATCAAGTAATTTTATGAACTTAGGTTATATATAATCAATTCAATTCCATTCCATACCATGAATTATACAACATACGTTAAAATTAATCAAGTAATTTTATAAACCTAGGTTATATAATCGTGTGTTTGATTGCATAACTGGCGCCGCTCGATCGTGTCATCACCAGTGGATACCGAAAGCGTCTCATTCGTGTATTCTTGTCATAGAATGCAAAGGTACGGATTTTTATTGCTTTATCGTTTACTTATCTTATGTATACTTGATGATCCGTGTATGGAATTCGTAATTTTTAAAAAGCTTCCATTGTGCATTAATATGATTAATGTGTATGTTTTTATGAAAAACGATACGAATTTCCTAACAGTGGTATCAGAGCGAGGTTGAGTAACATAATGATAGTATTATTCATGTATTTATGTCCAATGTTATTAAAATTTTGATTTTTAATAATTAAAAGTGTTTAAACGATCGAAATCAATAATTAAAACGTTTAAGGTTTTGATTTGGCTTGGAGAAAATCGACTAATGTTTGAGTACAGAATGAAAGTCGTATGTTCTGGAAAGGGCACCAGGACCTGCTCCTACAGAGACTGCTACAGTTGAGGAGAGAAATCTCCATAAGAAGAACTCTGAGGATTCGGTCAATGTTGCTTGTCTATTGCTAGCGACTATGACATCTGAGCTGCGAAAGCTTTTGACTTTAATGCTTCGTGAGCAAAAGCTTTTGCATATCATGGAAATTTCAGCCTTATGGACGTCTCAGCTTACCAATGTATCGCTGGCTAAAGGATATGTTCTAGATTCAGGCTCGGACTGAGAAACATATACGACTAGGGCTCTAAACTCCTGCAGATTGGTAGAAGGAACAGTTGTTAGACCCCACTTGCTGAAGATGAAAGGTTATCAGGATCATCTTAGCAGACTTGGGTATCCCGTGACATAGGACATGACCACGAATCTGATTCTCAATTCCTTATTGAAGGAATTCTAGCAATTTGTAATTTGTTACAATATGCATGGAGAAGATGATCAGTGGGCTGCATCAGATGCTATAGACTGCTGAGGGAATGATTAAGGAGAGAAGATAGGGAAAGAGACGGAAGGGAAAGTAAGTTTCCAAGCCAGAGGTTAAAGCTAACAAGTAGCTAAAACCTAGAACCAGAGAAGAAAATTCCAAGGATGATAAATTCTTTGAATGCTAGGAAACTGGGCACTGGGAAAGGAATTATCCCAAGTACTTGGAAATGGTCAAGGTTGACCGTTGAGACTTCACTTCTGTTGTTCTTGGACATGTGATACCCAATTGAACAAAATTTTATGCATAATGTCTGCAATGACTAAAATGAAGTGACAAGAGATGACAAATTTAGTGGGAGCATAGAGACATCTTAGAGAATACTCTGCTGGACACTATTTTTCATGTCATCAATAGTTTATCATGACGTAGTAAACAACTTTGTAGTTGAATTTCTTGCAGATATTTTTGGGATAAATAAAGAAATTTTTGGAGTTGAAAATTTATTGCTTGAAATTCCCATTATTTAAGATTACTAAACCATGATTATAGACTATTGATTCAATTGTCAGAAATAATTAGACTTGAGAAGTCAGAATTGTTTAGACAAGATGTAATCGCATTTTATAAAATTACATGTGATATGTATACAACTTGTGTGATGGTTAGTCAAGTAATAGCCTTTGACTTGTTTAAACACTCGTCAGCAAACTTGACGGAACACTACAACAAAATGTTATCGATAACCAGGTTCTGGTGGTTATGGATACATATCACAAATGTTGAACACAATGTTATTAAAGATGTCTTGTTAAAGATATAGATAAACCACATACTGTCATATTCAAGACTAAACATCTAAACGTATCACTAGTAACAATTAATCTGAATTGCTGGAGCTCCTAAATTTTAATCCTGGTGTATTTATGAGTGATTTACTAATTCCTTTAAAGATAATGGATATAAAATTGTAAGAAGATTCAGAATGAGTCTGAATAATATTACAAGAAGTTGTAATAAATAACTAGTGTAATTTTTCAAAGATAAACGGTAATGGAAGTTAAGTTAGTTAACTAGAGAACACTCCCACTAAGATCATGTCTGAAATTAAATTTTTGATAGATCAACTTACCGTTACATTTGATAAAGGAACAGTAGCATTAAATTGATGGAAGTCATGTTGTGTTTATTGAGATAAAGGAGATCAACATGATATCTTTAATGTCGTTCAATTTTGCATGTTTTAGAAATCCAATAATAGAATTAAAGTTATTCTAAAATTATTCCATAGCTGCTTGTTGTCGTGGGAACCACAACGAGAATAAAAAGGCTACTGTGGTTTTTGGTTGATATTCATGGGTGATGAATATAGCAAAGGTTGGACCAAATTCACAGGTATTTGTTGCGAACAAATATTGGATTGACCCACCGATCGAGACCACTTTGTGAATCATAGTCATGAGTCGTCTAAAAAAAGGTAATCCTTAGTACCTGAGATGTCTATGTACTTTAGTGCGAGTGCTGCTGTACATTTGGCCTAACCTAACGTCATCCGTAACTGGGTGATCATAACGGTTCGAGGCTGGTTACAGTGAGAGTCGTACTGGAGACCTAGATAGTCAATATGGGATTTGCACCTTCTTTTAACTAAGAAGAGATATTTCTGGGCCCCTCGGCGATCGATACTGACAGAAATGCATGGCCATACTCGGATAGATTTGATGTGTTCTACTCTGTCTGTTACAGTTTAGTATGAGATCAGGGAGTCGAGAAACATAATCGTATTTGCTACGGTTGATCTAATCCATGCCTAGCTTTCACATTGAAATATCACGATGCATGAGATATAACCTAAGTTTCTTTTTGAAAGGCTGTTTCAACAAGAATGCCCGAATGGGAGTCAGAGTTTTTATGACATTGGTTGCCTAAAGTGTCTAGCCATGACCTCCTTTAGGCGCATGCTGCAGGACAGTATGTCGTCTTACACAAGGAGTATGTTAGTGTATGGTGTGTAAAGATGACAATACTACTGCATCATGGCTGATTTCATAAAACACTTGAGGGTCACACCGATGAGCACAACTGAGCAGATGCAATTAAACTATTGAATAAATAATATTTGATATTGTTTATGACACGACATATTCGTTGAGACTAAATTAATGGATGATTCGTTATATCTCAAAGTACGGGGACTATAAGTATAATATTAGATATTGTAGTAATTTAGTTGTCATTGGAAGATAATTAAATAATTATCTAATCTTTTATTTATTATTGGATATTAAATAAAAGATACATTTATTTGAATTGATATTATCATCTAGTTATTGGATAATTAGATTGATAATTATAAACAAACAAATAAAGATAATTATAAATAATTATCTAGGCATTTATATATTATTAGATAATATATGAAAGATAAATATTATTTGATAAGTATATAATTATAGAGATAATTATATAAAGTTTAAATAATAAAGATAATTATTAAAGATATATATTATATTATTATATTAGAGTTTGATTAAAACTAAAACTCTAAATAATATATATATATATATATATATATATATATATATATATATATATATATATATATATATATATATATATATATATATATATATATATATATATATATATATATATATATATGTATGTATGTATGTAAGATGTATTCCCGTCAATATTTCAGCACCTTGATGATTTTCTTATCACACACATGAAGAAACAAGCTCAATAAATGTGAAATGATGAAGAAGAGACAATATGAATGTTAGAGAGAATATGCAAGTGGCGGCTGTGATATTGTATTCAAATGTCAACCGTGTGATACAAAAGCAACCCTAGGAGCCTATTTCTAGGCTCCTTTAATTAACTCTTACAACTTGGCACATTTGGCCCCTAGACTTTTACATAAACATAAATTACATGGAAATTAAATACAAGACAAAATACAAAGATAGTAAATATTACAAAACAACTCCTATGATCGAAATAATAAATCTAACAATCTCCCCCTTTTCGATCACTTAGGAGGTCCTGGAACTCTGGCGTGGTCAGTAGATTCTCGGAGTCCAAGGATGACGTCGAAGCGTCTGGTCATTTGTCTCGTATGTAGCCGTTCGTTCAGGTATTCAATGCCGCTGAGGATATCCTGAATCTCCTGTGGTGAGCATCTAAGTTCTGGATTTGGTTGAGCGTCAAAGTCTTGAACTTTCTGAGTAAGCGCTGCTCGAACCAATCTGATAGTTCCGTCGGAGTAACAAGGAAGATCCTCAAAGCGCATGAATCTTTTGTATCCTTTCTGGTTCAAAAAGATAACCCCTGGCTGTCCTCGAAGCAGAACTTTGTACGCCGGATAGTGGTCTAGCAAAAATATATCTTGTTCAGGAGCTTTCAGACCCACTTTGACTAAGGCACTCTCAATCGCCATCTGGAAATCTCTGAGGCACATTATGATTGATCGGCGATTCATGCATCGAACCAGGGCTGCTAGAGCAGTCATGTGTGTCAAACGACCCTTGACTCTATTTTTCATCTTTTTGTGCAGACGCTCTATGTCGTCCATGTTTACGAAGTCAAGGTCGCTTTCATACAGTTCTTGAACAGTACCGTCTTCTCTGAGTACCTCGAAGGCTGGAGTGTAGACTCTGGCTCTCTTGTACATATGAATGTTATTGATTTTTACTATTTTGGACTTTGACCAGTATTTGCTCTTGTCTCTCGTTTCTCTTAGCATCATCTGATTGTATTCAGCTTGAACGCATCGAGATGCATCGGTCATTACCATTAGAAGACGTCTACTGTAAGATCCCGGCTTCTTTCTGAAGACCATTTTGAACCTTTCTTCCAAGAAAGAATTTTGAAATTGATCAGCCGGGAACTTCTTCAAAAATTCTTTTAACCCCTGGACCGGAGGTTCTTCTAATTCTTTAGGAGGAGCCTCAAGAAGTTTCAATACTCGGTCTCTCCGGTCCTGACATAACTCTTCTTTTGTTTCCGCATCCAGATCGTGAACTTTTCCCCATGAGTACCACTTTATCCATTCCTCGTCTGTCCTGTCATATGTTGCTGTGAATTCTCTAGTATCAAAACAGTCGACAGTTCTGGATCCGGATGTTTCAGCGATATGGGTATGCGGAGCTGATTGAGTTGGAAGGGTTGATTGGACTGATGGGGTAGGTATAACTGGTGGAAGATCTATAGGTGTGGGAGTGGGTTGGATTGATGGAGTTTTTATGGGAGAGGATGAAGGTGATTGGATGGAAGAAGATATTTTTGCTTGAGGTTCATGAGTTGGGGAATCCAAAATTTCAATTGGAATTGGAGGTGATTTTTGTGGAGATTGGGGTTCAGGCTTTGGTGACAGAAAGGTATAGTCGTTATCAGTATCAGAGTCTGAATCAGACACTAATATGATTTCGACTTTTTCATATTTAGGCTCATAGGTCACAATTGCTGACATGGGGTCTAACGGAGCTGGGCCCTCAATCTGTAGAGGTTCATATTCTATCATCAATGCTTCCGTAGCCTCATAAGTCTGATCCCCAGACCCAGACCCTTGGATTTCTGTGCCTTCAGCCTCTGCTCCCCCGATATACATGACGGGTTCCTCATATTGAACCTTACCTCTTTTCTCCCCCTCATGACGATCAGGGTCGTCCTGATCATCATGCTTTCTTTTTGGGGCCTCGGCCTGAGGGCGGCACTGAAGTTCTATGACCGCCAACTCGAGGCGATCCATTCTCGAATTAAGCTGCTCTTGGACTTGAAGAATTAAACGGTTAAGAGCATCGATCTTGTCCGAGAGCTTGGCTAGCTGAAGTTGAACTGAATGGGAACCTGGTGGGGGGGCCAGCTTCGGAAGCGACACCCTTACCCTTGATTAGTGAAAGAAGGGCAGTGTGACGTTCCTCGGCGGCTTCCCTTTGGGCGTCCAGGTCAGCCCGGGTAATCACTTCGGCAGCACGTAAAGCTGCCGTTAGCATCTCCAGATGGATGGCGTTGATGGAGCCACTTCCGGTCTTCCTTCCATCATTTCTGGCTCCTGAATAGGATGCTTAGATCCGGAAGTTTGTGGAGCTGCCACGAAGGCAGCTCTTGGGGATGCCACGGAGGCATCGTGCGTCGTGTGTATTTGTGGGGATGAAATCATGAATGAAGGAAGTTCGGTCACGTGAGGAGGAGTGTGACCGCGTTCAACACCGCCGCTCTCCGAATGAGAGGGCGATGGAGTATGTGGTAGAACCCCGTGGAATGAAGTGGTTTCCCTTTGAGGGGAAACCAAGTGGGTGGTGGGGGTGAGTTCGACAGTTGGACGGACGGTCTTATGAAGTGGAGTCCGGCTAATAGGGTTTGGTTCACCCTCAGATTGAATCTCCCTCGCTCTCACGACAGAGACAGTTCTTTCGGAATCTGCCGGCTCTGCCGTCTCACCTCCTTCTCCCTCCCTCACAATCACAGTCTCCCGCTCACCCAAACCCAGAGTTTGCTGAACATCCATCCTTTCTCCCTCATGCTCACTCTCTCTTGGCTCACCTTCGGATTGGTTAGTCTCAATCGATTCCGACTGAGACTCATCCGGATAACTCTCCTTTATATATGCCCTTACCCTCTCCATGCCCCTTGACCTCATTAGAAGAGATAGAGGAATTTTCATTACCGGTACTGTCGGGGCCCCCTTTGGCAGAGTTAACTTCTGAATTGCCACCGTGGGGTAAACATCAGCCTCCGGACGCTCATGAATATCGTCGTCTTGGTCCATTGCAAACTGAATAATGAGTTCCAGGAATCTTTGTAGAGGGACATACTTTCTACCTTTCTTTGTGCCTCTCTCTATATGGACTCTTCGTAGCTCTTCGAATAAGAATGCAGCATAGTCCACATGTCGGTCAAAGGCAAAGCCTGTGAACATGGCTAGTACCTGAGCCGACGCTGAGTCATGACCTGAATGCTTGGCAGTGAAGCATTTGTTAAGCACGTCAAATAGTATCCGCCAGTGGGATTGAAGGTTCTTTGTGCGGAAGTCGGATGGTTTAGAAAGAGGACCGTCATACCCCAGAGTTCGTATCCCAGCTAGGGTTTCAGAGACGGATGGGTTTGGAGCGAAAAATTCACGTGAGGGAAGGTAGAATTCAGTGGGTAGATGAAGGATGTGGCGGATGGCAGAGGTAGTGACTTTGACTGGAACGCGGTCAATAGTGGATGTGAAGTGAGGTTCGGGGTCGGTTATATATTTTAGCCTGTTCCAGAATTGTTGGAGATATATCTGGGGAACAGCTATGGCAGTGGATAGAGCATAGTAGATGGGATGGCGGGTGAGGATGTTGAAAGCAAGGGTTTGGGTTTCTTTGGTAAGGATGGAAACGTCGAGTTGCCAGTTATGTGGGATGAACTCGACAAACTCGGCGCTGGGTAGGATGGATTCCTCTGGTAGTTGAGCATTGTTATTTGGGATGGGGGGATGGGGTACGGTGAGAATGATTGCGGGATCCATTATCCTGCAAAGTGCAACAAAGTTAGAATCATAAGACTTGAGATGATAATGCATTGATGTGAAGTCTAGATGAGTGTGAAATAGAAATTGTCTGATCTGTTTAGAATCGGGTCTTTAGTAGTAGAATAAAATTCCACTAATAAAGTCCAAAGTCAATCGTTAAGAGACCGATGTTAGATAAGACCGTTTCACTCAAACACTAATCCTAACTCTAATCAATGGTGCACTTAGATGGAAATATTTTTGTGATTTTTGAATTTATATAAAAATGCAGAAATGAAAAAATGAAAAATTAAAAAGAAAAGCTAAGTGTTGGATTTCGGATGGTCCGAATTCGGATGAACAGTGTCACCGAATTCGGATCAATCCGAAATCAGATGATGCATGAATGATGAGTGGTGGTCCGAATTCGGAGGTGGTGAGGAACAGGGACCGAATTCGGATGATGGTCCGAAATGCAAGGCATGGAATGAATGACAGAGGTCCGAATTCGGATGGGTCATGAAACATGATCCGAATTCGGATGATGACTTAAGTAAATGCATGCAATGACATGGATAGGTGCAGATTTCGGATGGTACTCAGAATTCGGATGGGAACCGAATTCGGGTATCATCCGAATTCAGATGAGCAGTGGTGTACATACTTAGACTAAATTCAATTTTTGAAAATTTTGGCCTTGCTTTGATGGTCCGAATTCGGATCAACAGTGACCCGAATTCGGATCAACAGTGGTCCGAACTTTGGATTTGTACTTTGAAAATTTTGAAATTAGTCTAAGTGGATGCATCCGAATTCGGGTGGTGGTCCGAATTTGGATCAACAGTGAATATCCGAAATGCATGTGTGCAGTTAATGTGTTCATGCAAAAATAAACGTGAATAGTTGAAATGTAACAAAAATACATGAAATTACAGATCCTACTCTAAAACAACTTACTGAACACTTTATCTAACTACAACTAAGGAAAAATAACACATTACAGTACCTAAAATGTATAAAAACCGAGAAGAAAAAACTAAGAAAAAATGAGAATCAAACTCGTAATATAGGAAGATAAAGACTGAAATAAAGGTAGAAATGGTTTACCTGGAAGTGCCGTAGATGAAAAACACAAGAAAAACGAAAGATAATGATGGTCCAAAAGCTTGAAGTGGTGAAAATGGTGGATTGGCCGGCGGTGGACGATGCGAGAAAGAAGAAGAAGAAATATCTTGGAGATGAATGATCTGACTGTTTGACCGCCCTTTTTAATCTCGCGTGGGTCGGGTCGGGTCAGATGGTCCGCGCCCAACCAGGAGTTGGGCCGCCGGGTTGGGCTCAACACACACACACAACATTAAATGAAATGGGCCTTTAAGGAAATTAATAAAAACAAAATTAACCAGAAATTTTGGCCCAATTTTTATTACACATTTTTTTTTTTAGTTTTTCTTTGAAACAACAAAATGAAATATTTTTGGTATTTTCTTTTAGTATTTAAATTATAATAAAATAAAATAAAGTAAACTAAAATCTTTTTGTCTTTTTGATAAATTTGAAAATTAAAATCTTTTTGGAATTTTCTGACCTATTAGATTTAAACTTAAAATTAAATTAAAAATTAAGACCAACCTAAAATTTAAAATTTTAACTACAAAAGAAATAAAGAGAAACACAGAATTATAAAATTTAAAATCCTAACTATACTCCCCCTCAAATAAATACCGGTTCTTTTCCTTTTCTTTTTCAGATTTTAAACACGACAACCCTTTTTAGCCTTACAAACACAGACAAACTTGGATATTGTTTGCATCCCACTCCGTCATGAACAATTCACACAGCAATTTGTCAGGATCATTAATTATTAAAAATATACGTAGATAAGAAAATATTGAGTTTCAATTTTGTGACACAATCCTTAAATTTAAATAACAGATATTTTCTAAAATAAAGGAATCTCAATCATGATAGATTGAAATAGAATTATTTAAGACAATATCTGATATTTAATTGGAAGGTGGATTCAACATGCCGATATGGGATACTAAAAACTGAAAACGAGGTTCGTCTAAAGCTTTAGTAAATATATCCGCAACTTGGTATTCCGTGCCAACAAAATACAACTCAATGGTCCCCTTTTCTACGTGATCTTTAATAAAATGATATCTGATATCTATGTGTTTTGTTCGAGAGTGCTGCACGGGATTGCAAGAGATGGCAATTGCACTTCGAGAATCACAGTAAATAGGGATATAGGTGAGTGAGAACCCATAATCGCGTAATTGTGTTCTCATCCACAGCACTTGAGAGCAACAGCTTGCAGCTGCTACATACTCAGCCTCAGCTGTAGATGTGGAAACACAATTCTGCTTTTTGGAAGACCAACTCACCGGTCTATCTCCTAAAAACTGTATTCCTCCCGACGTGCTTTTTCTGTCCACTCTACAACCTGCAAAATCAGCATCTGAAAACGCGGTAAGATCGAAATCGGTTCCCTTTGGATACCATAGACCAAGTTTGGGTGTACCCTTAAGATAACGAAAAATGCGTTTTACCGCAGTTAGGTGTGATTCTTTTGGGTCGGCCTGAAATCTAGCACAAAGACATGTTGAAAACACTATATCCGGCCTACTAGCAGTCAAGTATAGTAAGGATCCTATCATCCCTCTGTAAGTTGTATTATCGACACTTTTCCTGGAAGGATCGGTGTCTAACTTACAGTTGGAGGCCATGGGAGTTGCGATACTCGTGCAAGAGTCTAACTTATACTTCTTGAGAATGTCAAGAGTATATTTCGACTGGTTCACAAAAATCACATCCCCAAGTTGTTTGACTTGTAATCCGAGGAAAAAGTTCATTTCCCCCATCATACTCATCTCAAACCTGGACTCCATTAGGGCTGAAAAATCCTTACAAAAATTACTGTCATTAGATCCAAATATAATATCGTCGACATAAATTTGTACTAACATTATATGTGGGCCTTCCCTTTTTGTGAACAGAGTTGTGTCCACCACACCTTTATAGAAACCGACAGAAATAAGGAAATTTGAAAGACTATCATACCATGCTCGAGGTGCTTGTTTTAAACCATAGAGGGCCTTATCTAGCACATAAACATGGTCAGGTTTATGTGCGTCAACAAAGCCTTATGGTTGTTCAACATACACCTCCTCGTTAAGTTCACCGTTTAGAAAGGCAGTCTTGACGTCCATTTGGTACACTTTGAAGTCTTTGTGTGCCGCGTACGCCAAGAAGATTCTGATTGCTTCGATCCGTGCAACTGGAGCGAAGGTCTCGTCATAATCTATCCCTTCTTGTTGTTGGTAGCCTTTGGCAACAAGTCTTGCTTTATTCCTTATCACAATGCCGTTATCATCTCGTTTGTTCTTAAAGATTCACTTTGTTCCGATGACTGTACGGTCTTTTGGTTTGGGAACTAACCGCCATACTCTTAGCTGTTCAAACTGGTTGAGTTCCTCTTGCATTGCAATTATCCAATCTGGATCGGTCAGGGCTTCATCCACACGAGCGGGCTCTATCACACTCAAGAATGATGCGAAGAGGCATTCATTAGCAGATGCCCTGCGAGTTTGGACTCCAGTTGATACATCACCAATGATTTGACTGTTGGGTGACTTCAGGTCCATTTGATCTCGTGTGGAAGGGGTGCTCGGGATGGAACCTCCGTGGTTAATGTGGGGATGGATGAGGATTCATGGTCAATGGTTTCAAATGATGGTACTACAGGTTCTGGTTCGATTCCCGAGTGTTTAGGTGAAGGAAGAATTGTTGGTATTATGTGTGAGGGTATTATAGGAGTAAATTCAACTGCGGATGTGTCGGTGGATGATGTGGATGGATGAGGGTACGTTGAAGAAGATGGAGCGGAGAAACTTTGCGGCGCAGTTGAACTGGAAGAATCACCTACATTATTGACAACATTAGAAACACTAGCGTTAGGACCGAAAAATTGAACATAAAAAGGATCAAATAAATTAACCAAGTCAGAAGAAGAAAAAGAAATGGGGTTATTGGAAGAGTCTCCAGGCATTTGAGTAATGCGTGGTCCTGAATGATCAACTTCGGGTGCCAGTTCAGCCAACTCATCAAATGTGACGTGCACACTTTCATTGACTGTTCTGGTTCGGGTATTGAATGCGCGATACGCCTTCGAGTTGGATGAGTATCCAATGAAGATCGCTTCATCCGCCTTTTCGTTAAATTTCCTGAGGTTGTCTTTGTCGTTCAGCACATAGCACCTGCAACGAAATACACGTAAGTACTTGATAAATGGTACTTTATTCAAAAAGAGTTGGTAAGGAGTTTTGTTAAAGCGCTTATGGATGATGGAGCGATTTTGTGTATAGCATGCTGTTGATACGGCTTCGGCCCACAAGAACGGAGGTAGCTTGGAGTATGTGAGCATTGTACGAGCGGCTTCCACTAGCGTACGGTTACGCCTTTCCACGACCCCATTTTGTTGAGGTGTTCGAGCAGCAGAGTATTGATGCTGAATACCTTTGGATCGAAGGAAGCCCTCAACTACTGAGTTCTTGAACTCCGTGCCGTTATCTGATCTGATTGATTGCACTGACAGCTGCTGTTGGGTCTCGACACTCTTGATAAAATCAATGATTTCTTGAGCTGTCTCGTCCTTGGAACGCAAGAACCTGACCCAGGTATATCGAGAATAATCATCAACGATAACCAACACATATCGTTTTCCATTTATGCTTTGAGTTCTCATCGGTCCGCATAAATCCATATGAAGTAACTCCAATACTCTTTTTGTTGATGGTTCGGGCTTTGGTTTGTGAGATGATCGTTTCATTTTTCCTTTCTCACAAGCTCCACATAGATGGTCCTTTTCGTAGCGCAATTCAGGAAGTCCTTTAACCAATTGTTTTGCAGCTAGCTTGTTGATATTATCAAAATTCAAATGAGATAATCTTCGATGCCACAACAAAGAGTCTTTTGCAGAGGCTTTTGATAGTAGGCAAATGTTATCCTTCACTATAAGCTTAGCTACGTCAATGGTGTAAAGGTTAGATTTTCGGGAACCAGTTAAGATTTCTTTTCCATCCATGCTCTTAACACTGCAGTTCTTAGCCCTAAACGTTACTTCTAGTCCTTTGTCGCAGAGCTGTCCTATGCTAAAAAGATTATGAGATAACCCCTCAACATAGTCAACGTCCTTGATGACAAGATTATTTAGAACTAAGTCCCCGTATCCTTTTATGTGAGCCTGATGGTTGTTCCCGAATTTCACAGTTCCGCAATATTGTTCAACAACGTTGGACAGCAATTCTCTTCTTCCAGTCATGTGCTTGGAGCAACCCGAATCCATATACCAAATGGACTTAGCCTGAAAAACACATAAATTCATATAATGAAAAACTATATGCATTCAAACACATCCATTTTTAATTCACAATCAAACCGTGTTCTGAACCGAGATGTTCAGAAAACATGATGAGTTTAGACCGGGTCCTGGCTTGTGTGCACAGAAGCCAAATGTGTCGGTTTAAGCACAACCGACAAGCAAAAGAACGGGTCCTAGTCTAAGGTAACTAGAAGCCATTTCTTTAAAGCACGGGTCTTGATCAGAAGTAACCAAGAACCATCTGCATTAAGATCACACAACCTTGGGTACCCACCTCAATATGGGTCCCTTTTTGTTAGGATTTCCAGATTTATATGGCACATGTACAGTTTTAGAATCCCAACTAGCATTTGTGTGTGGTCCGGATGCACAACCCTTTGGAATCCATTGAAGATTGGATTTATTGGGTTTTGGAACCTTAGGCGCTGAAATTGCCTTCGGTTTTTGTCTTTTTGAGACCTTTTTGACCGTTGCTTTGGTTTTGGGCCTTGGCAACGGACACATCTCAATTTTGTTTGTGGCCGATGATGCACTATTTTTTGTTTTCTTTTTCCGTATACGTTTAACAGGATAAGGCACGAAAGCATTCATTTCAGGAACCTGTCGTCTATATTTAGTTGGACATAGATTAAACAAATCACTGAAAGAGTACTTTAACGAAACAGCAGAATTCGGTTCAACATTACAGACATTGTCACACACATTGTTACATAAATTGTCTTTAGAGATTACAGACATCCTATCTCTAGTAACAAATTCATTTGGCATTAAAGTCTTCTTCACAAAAAAACTTGTAAAATCCTGCATGGTGGTTTTTGGGACTCTTCTTATATGATCTGTAGGAAAAAAACGATTAGAGTCAGTAAGCATGGAAGATTTAGACTTGACAGACTTTTCTTTTTGGTGGTGTGTGGGTTTCTTAAAAGACTTGGATTTAACCTGAGTCTTTTTAGGAACCTCATTTTTGAAAACTTTTGAACACTCACCTTTTAAAATGACAGAAGAACATTCAGCTTTGGCCTTACCTTTATCTGATGACATACATGAAATATTTATGGAATGAGAAAGTGTTTGTTCTTTTGAAAGATCTTTCAATTGTTGTGAAACCATTTCAAAATTTTCTCTGTAGACAGTGACTTCCACAGCTTGTTGAAAAGATGGATTTACCAATTCTTCTTCTCTCTTAAGAATAGCATCTTGAAGATCAAGTGCTTTCTCTTGAGACGACTTCAATTCCTTTTCTAAAACAGTGATTTGTTGTTGAAGAACTTTTGCAGGAATATAAAGTTGAGGAGTTGATTTTACGGTTTCAGTTTTCAATTCAGCTTCTGAATAAGTTGACAAGAGATCTTCCTCTAAAGTGGGTACTCTAGAAGAATAACTCTCATTAAGTTCTTCATATTGAAAAGAAATTTCTTTATCTTTACGCGCAACACGTTTCTCATTTTCTTGGTTTAAAACTTCTTTTGATGACTCAAAAAAGAAAGATTTAAGACCGGCTCCCATATAATTCATGTCATAAAATATAGGTAAAAAATTTTGTGCCTTTTCCAAATATTTAGGATTTTTAAAACCAATTCCTTGTTTAGAATGGTAAAACCTAGTTTCTTTAGGCTGATTTAAATGGATAGTTTGTTCTGTTTGACCCCTTTTCAAAAATGCATCGTCAAGGGTCTTTATTTTTGAGTACAGACTTATCCTTTCTTCTTCAATCATTTTGTATTTTTCTAAACTGTCTATATTTTCCATATTTACCACATCTAATTGTTTTGTAAGAACAGAAATTTCTTCTTTTAAAGAGAGTTTTT
The DNA here is from genome assembly GCA_020465985.1 of Centrapalus pauciflorus. Classification (NCBI taxonomy): domain Eukaryota; kingdom Viridiplantae; phylum Streptophyta; class Magnoliopsida; order Asterales; family Asteraceae; genus Centrapalus; species Centrapalus pauciflorus. Next base: position 210,925 of record JAANYP010000129.1, read on the forward strand.
CTTTTGAAAGCGTTTCCATGCAATATTCAAGGTATATATTCCTATCCTGAACATCTACTTTTTCTATTAACATCTATTTTATAACATTATGATTAGTTAACCACTTTGAATGATATAATTCAGATGATTCTTTCAAAGTATGAGCTTGATGTTCAGCCTGTACACACCTTGTAGTTTCAGCATTTAATCTAGCTTGTAGATCAAGTATTTGTGTGTGCAGTGTACATTCATTATCTACAAATAATTTATTTACATGTGCAGGAATGTAACAGGAATATACCTCATTGGACTCAGAATCGGATGTGGAGCATTCGGGATCGTTGGTTGTAGCCATCAGACATGGTGGTGGATTTTTCAGTGTCTCCCCCTCAGCAGCATGGTCTGAATTGTCAGCAGTGAAATCAGCACATGTCTCCAACCCCATACGATCAACCATGTAGCAATTCTTGCCCTTGTCATCCTCGTCTTCAGAATCTTCAGCATCCCAGTAGTCCTCCTGGGCGACGAGGGCTAACGCATCCGCTTTTTTCTTGGCTGCCTCGAGCTTTCTCTCGTAGTAAGCAACGTCTCTTTCGAAATTGTTCTTGCATTCCCTAGCAAAGTGGCCCGGTTTGCCACATTTGTAGCAGAGACGTTCATCTGCGGCCTTCGGCTCATCTACTCTCGGCCTTTCCTCTCTTCTTTCCGCCGGCCTCTTGTCGGCCCGGTGATGCTCGCGGCTGTCATCACGCCTCCTGTCCCTGCGGTCATCCCGACGATCATCCCTTCGATCGTCCCGCCTGTCATCCCTGCGATCATCGCCTATCATCTCGCCTTTCATAACGACGATCATCTCGATAGTCGCGTCTATCTTCATATCGGCGATCATCCCTATTATCCCTTCGGTAGTCATCCCTTCGATAGTCATCGCGGCGGTCATCCCTTCTATCATCTGAGTACCTCCGTGGACCGGTGTCATAACGGAGTTGGTTGTTAGTCTTGTTGGAGAACCGTCGCTGTTGGAGACGGTTGGTCCTCAAGGCTATCTGTTCTTGTATCGAAGCTTCCTCCTCATCATAGACCTCACGCGGAGGAGAAGAATACCTGTACTGAGACGATGAAGAACCAGGAACAAAGGATGGTGTCGGAATCTGCGTGTTGGTGATCAAGGCTAGAGAATCATTTGGTTTCAACCCTGTGTTGGCGGATAGCAGTAGAGAGGCCAATTGATTTGCCATCAGCTTCTGTTGATCCACATCCCCTTGATACTTTTTAAGCTCTTTAAATACGACATTAATGGACACCTCAGGAATGTTCAGGACCCTTTTCGTGGCCCGACATGCAAGCTGCCACTCGGGGGCTAAGGCGGCAGAGAATTGGATGTTGATATCATCCCGATCCTTTTTGATATGCAGTTTGTTCAACTCGTTAAGGACTGCACAGAACCTGGTGAATGTGGCTTGCAGAGATTCCCCGTCTTTGGCACGGAATTCCGTAAACTTAGCCTTCACCTCCTCGATTTTGGCACGATCATCGAGATCTGCCCCCAGCATTTGGACTTCTAGCTCGTCCCACATTTCTTTTGCAGACATTTTACTGTCTACACCGACCAAAATTTCTGTGGGGAGGGCTTGATAAATCAGATATTCTGCCCTCTTATCAGCGTGCTGTCGGTCTCTCTCGGCGTCATTTGCCGGTTCTCTTTCAACCTTTGAGGCTTGGACAGGGGGGTCAGCCTCAGGTCTGGCAGCTATCTCTCGATAGTAGATTACGGGTCCTTCAAATATAGACTGAAGCATCAGATTCCCGAGCAGTTGCATTCCAACGAACTTAAGGAACCGGGATTTCCATTATTCGTACTCATCGGGATAGAGAACTGGTGGTCTGTTCTCTGATCCGAGTACTAGAGCTTCACGAGACATTATGATGATGGGTGCTGATTAAGAATATGAAGATCTTAGAGGTGGAAACTGGACACGGATGGGCTGGACTGAAAACAGATGGAGGTGAATTCGGATGATAGACAAGTTCGGATGAGTTGATTGCGGATGAACAGTGTTTCGGATGGCAGGACCTAATTCGGATTGAATGAATTTCGGATGAGTGAACCTAATTCGGATGGCTTGATTTCGGATGGATGAACAGTAATTCGGATGGAGTATGGTCCGGATGAGGTTCATGTTCGGATGTGGTCCTAATTCGGATGAATAGTAATACGGTCGGGGACCAAGTTCGGATTAAGAAGGACTCGGATGAAAGTAGGGGACCGAATTCGGATGGACCGAATTCGGATGAACAGTAAACAGGGACCGAATCCGGATGGACCGAAATGGGTATGGTTCGAAATAGGAAAAATTTAAGTACAAGTCCCAAATTTGAAAGATGGAAATCCTGATCTGAACTTCAGATGGTCCAAAGTTCGGATGGGACCGAATAGGGGTCCGAAATAGGCTTATGGGTGGTCCGAAATTCACCTAAGTATGGTCCGAAGTTAGGTCCGAATTAGGATTATGAGTGGTCCGAAATTGGTGCCTAGGTGGTCCGAAATGCTACAGTAAGGATCCGAAATACAGCAGGTTTTGTACGATTTCTAAGGCAGAACTGAGCAGAATTCGATTTTTTTCAGTTTTAAAGCCTAAAAACAGTTCTAAATAATTTATAAACTATTTTAAACACTTTTGGTGATTTAAAATAACCTAAAAAAACACTTAAAAACAGCATGAACAAGTTAAAAACCCACTTAAAAAACCCATATTTTCAAACTTAAAATGGCCGAATCTTGATGATTTTAACAGAGATATGGAACTAAATGAGCTTAAAATCAGTAGAGAATGATAATGTGATGTTTATATGACCATTATAACACAAGAAACACGGAAAAACAAGGGAAAATGAAGATCTAACTGAATGGAATGGAAGAACACGAAGAACACACAAGAAAACCCAGCTGAATCCGTATGAATCAGTTGAAATCCACCGCTCTGAGCTCTGATACCAATTGTAAGATGTATTCCCGTCTATATTTCAGCACCTTGATGATTTTCTTATCACACACATTAAGAAACAAGCTCAATAAATTTGAAATGATGAAGAAGAGACAATATGAATGTTAGAGAGAATATGCAAGTGGCGGCTGTGATATTGTATTCAAATGTCAACCGAGTGATACAAAAGCAACCCTAGGAGCCTATTTCTAGGCTCCTTTAATTAACTCTTACAACTTGGCACATTTGGCCCCTAGACTTTTACATAAACATAAATTACATGAAAATTAAATACAAGACAAAATACAAAGATAGTAAATATTACAAAACAACTCCTATGATCGAAATAATAAATCTAACAATATATATGTAGGATTAAGTTCTTTTAAGAACCTTAAATAATGTGAGAACACAAGGACCAATTTCAGCCCTTGGATAAATAGGATCAAGGGTGGATAATCAATGACATTGTTGTAAATATTTACAAAGATGGCAGCCTCCACTAAGGGCAAATCAGTCATTTTTCTTCCCTCTTTCATGCGACTGTTCAGAAAAGTTTTCAACTTTCTGTGATTTAATTAACTACACAATCATCAATGAGTTTGTCATTATTTTTTTTGGTTTCTTCCATTTTTTCCGGCAAGAAGAAGATCAGTTCCGTCGAGTCGCCGGAAAACCATCCCGTTTTTTTTTCCACCTGAATCCATGGAGTCAACCTGCACATTTCAACAGACCCCATGTAATGTTTTTCCAAATGGTTTTGCAGCCAATGAGGATGTCGACGATCGTTCTTTTCCTAAGCCAGGTCATTTTTTTATTAGAGTAATCGTTGTTGTAATTATTAATAAGTTTTGAATTGTAGTTTTTCTGTCAGTGTATATTTGTCTGTTCGTTATTATACGTAGATTATATTGCATTCTACGTAGATTATATTGCATTCTACGTAGAATATATTGCATTCTACGTAGAATATATTGCATTTTACGTAGAATATCTTGCATTCTATGTTGTCTGCAAATCTATATATATTTTTGTATCTATGTTGTCTGAATAGAACTTCTATAAACATTTAAAGATTTTGAATTTTTTAATCTGTATTCTACTCATATTTTATGTTATATTATGATGTTCATATTTTATAGGGATAACTGCGTAAAAAACCCCAAACTTGTCGGTTTTTTGTGATTAAAACCCCAAACCATTTTCCGTTGCATAGAAAACCCCGAACTAACTAAAAAATCGTAAATTAAGGTTTTATCAATGGGTAACCGGTTTCAACCGGTTGTTAATCCTACGTGGACCGGTAAATAACCTACGTGGAATAAATTTTAATTGTTGTAACCGGTTGTCAATTATTACAAATCATTTAAACTCCCGTTAATAATTAATTGTACTTTTTAAACGGGATTACATCATCAACGAGGGTTAAATGATGTGTAATATTTGGCAACCGGTTTCAACAATTAAAATTTATTTCATGTAAGTTATTTACCGGTCTACGTAGGATATAAAAACCGTTTTCAACTTGTTACCATTTGATAAAACCTTGATTTACTGAATTTTAGTTAGTTTGGGGGTTTTTATGCAACGGAAAATGGTTTGGGGTTTTAATCACAAAAAACTGACAAGTTTGTGGTTTTTAGCGCAATTATCCCTATTTTATAGTCTATTTTATATTTTGAAATCGCAGAATCGGGTAAAGATGAAACGCTCAAGACCTTGCTAAACGATGAGGGCTCTGAGCAAGACAATATGAAAGACACGACAAAAAGATATATTCTACGTAGATTATTTTGTATTGTTCGTAGTTTTTTATAGATTGTCTGTAAATCTATATAGATTTTTGTATTCTATGTTGTTTGAATAAATCTTCAATAAACATTTATAGATTTTGGATTTTTTAATCTGTATTCTTCTCAGATTTTATGTTATCTTATGATGTTCATATTTTATATATCAGTGTAAATCTATATAGATCTTCTCACATTCATAGTTTTTTACAGATTGTTTTCAAATTTATATAGACCTTAGGTAAGTGTCACATATTCTATATAGAATACCCCAATTCTACGCAGAATTTTCACATATTCTTCATAGAATACCACTAATCTACGTAGATTGTTCACATATTCTACGTAGATAGTTCACATATTCTACATAGAATATTACTATTCTATGTAACTAGAAATGTTATACATTTTTTTTGCATCATAGTTTGAATCCATTGTTTTAATGCAGGTTGTAAAAGATTCCATCATGGGCACCATTGATTGTGATTGTCAAATGTTCGATCGGATTGTGTTGCTTTGTATCTCTGTCATAGAATGTTGTATATTCACCAAAGAATATTATGTTGACTCCATAGAATGTATTTTAATCTACATATAAAGTTGTATATTAATTATAGAATACATTGTATTTTATATAAAAACTCTGGTGACTTTTTTTTTGGAGGAAAAAAAAATGATGAAGAGAAAATCGAGGAGGGAATTAATTGTGTTGGAAAAGCGTGCGTTTCTTTTTTCAATGTTATCCCCATTATACCCTTACCCGCCCATTTTTCCAACAAAAAAACCCCTAAAGCCTTCTTAATTTCAAAAATTCCATCTTACATCTAAGCCATTAATTTCATGAAATTAATGGATGAGATGAGTTCTTAGGTTCCTACATTTTTTATGGTTCTTAGAAGAACCCTACCCTATATATATATATATATATATATATATGGGCCATATATTAATGATGGATATATAATGGATATATATGTACATGTATATAACCTACGGTTTTGTGTGTGAGTGGAAACATACAACAAAAAACCACAAAACCATTTGAGGGTTTTGGTGGGTGCGGCTGCAGGAAATAAAACAAACCAAAAGGGTTTGGTTTTTCCCGTTCTTCGTGTGTTTGATTGCATACCGGGCGTCAATCGATCGTGTCATCACCGGTGGATACCGAAAGCGTCTCATTCGTGTATTCTTGTCATAGAATGCAAAGGTACGGATTTTTATTGTTTTCTCGTTTACTTATCTTGTGTATACTTGATGATCCGTGTATGGAATTCGTAATTTTTAAAAAGCTTCCGTTGTGCATTAATATGATTAATGTTTATGTGTTTATGAAAAATGATACGAATTTCCTAACAACCGCCGTTATGAAAGGCGAGACGATAGGAGAGATGATCGCAGGGATGATAGACGCAATTACGACCGTAGGGATGATCGTCGTGATGATAGACGGGATGACCGACGTGACGATCGAAGGGACTATGATCGTCAGGACAACAGACGAGACGATAGTCGGGAACATCGCCGTGCCGACAAGAGGCCGGTTGAGAGGAGAGATGAAAGGGCAAGAGCAGAAGAGCCTAAGGGAAACGAAGAACGTCTGTGCTACAAGTGCGGCAAACCCGGCCACTTTGCTCGGGAATTCAAAAACAAGTTCGAAAGGGACGTCGGTTATTATGAGCGGAAGCTGGAAGCCGCCAAGAAGAGAACGGATGCTATGGCTTTGGTTGCCCAAGAAGATTATTGGGATGCAGAGGATACTGATGATGAGGACGAAAAGGCAAGAATTGCTACATGGCGGATCGTCTGGGATTGGACGCCTATGCTACATCGACCGATTCAGATTCAGACACTGCTGCTGAGGGGGAGACACCGCAAAATCCACCAGCATGTCTGATGGCCAGATCTGAGATCCAGAATGTTCGTCATCAGATTCTGAGGCACGAGAGGTACATTCCTTTTACATTCCAAAGCATGTAAATAATTTATCTGTACATAGTGAATGTAAATTGCACACACATATACTTGATTTAGAAGCTAGGTTAAATGCTGAAACAGAAAAGTGTGTGCAGGCTGAACATCTAGCCCAAACATTAAAAGAGTTATCTGAGTTATATCAATCAAAGTGGTTAACTAATCATAATGTGATAAACAAGATGCTAATTGAAAAGGTAGATGTTCAAGATAGGAATACGTATCTAGAATCTTGTATGGATAGGTTATCAAATGAAAAGCTCTCATTAAAAGAAGAAATATCTGTTCTATCAAAACAATTAGAGACGGTAAGTATGGAAAACATAGACAACTTAGAAAAATACAAAATGATAGAAGAAGAAAGAATAAGTTTGTACTCTCGAATAAAGACCCTTGATGATGAATTTTTAAAACGGGGTCAAATTGAACAAACTATTAATTTGAATCAGCCCAAAGAGACTAGGTTTTACCATTCTAAACAAGTAATTGGTTTTAAAAATCCTAAGTATTTGGAAAATGCTCAAAAAGTTTTACCTCTCTTTTATGACATGAATTACATGGGTGCTGGGCTTAAATCTTTCTTTTTTAAGTCATATAAAGAAGTTTTAACCCAAGAAGATGAGAAACGTATTGAAAATAAAGAAAAAGAAATATCTTTTAAATATGAAGAACTAAACGAGAGTTATCCTTATAGAGTGCCCACTCTAGAGGAAGACTTCTTATCTAGTTATTCTCAAGCTGAAATGAAAGCAGAACCAGTAAAACCAATCCCTCACCTTTACATTCCTATAAAAGTTATTCAACATAAAATTAAAGTTTTAGAAAAGGAATTAAAGGCAACTCGAAAGAAAGCTCTTGATTATCAAGAAGCTCTTCTTAAGAGTGAAGAAAAATTGATAAATCAAAGTTTTTAACAATCTGTAGAATTAACTGTCTACAAAGAAAAATTTGACATGGTTTCACAAAGCTTAAAAGATCACTTAAAAGAGCCAAGAGTTTCTCGTCCTACCAAGCCAAAATTTGACATGGTTTCACAAGCGATTCTCGAAGTGCGATTGCCATCTCTTGCAATCCCGTGCAGCACTCTCGAACGAAACATATAGATATCAGGTATCATTTTATCAAAGATCATGTAGAAAAGGTAACAATTGAGTTATATTTTGTAGGCACGGAATATCAACTTGCAGATATTTTTACTAAAACTTTAGACGAACCTCGTTTTTAGTTTTTAGTATCGCATATCGGCATGTTCAATGCACCTTCTAGTTAAATTTCAGATATTGTCTAAACATAATTCTATTTAAAATTTTGATGTTTGAAATTCCTTTATTTTATAAAACATCTGTTATTTAAATTTAAGGGGTGTGTCGCAAAATTAAATTTCAATATTTCATTATCTATGTACATCTTTAATAATTAATGATCCTGACAAATTGCTATATGAATTATTCATCTCCGAGTGGGACGTAAAATTTATCCAGGTTTGTCTGTATCTTTAAGGTTGAAAATGTTCAAGAAATTTATCTGAAAAAGAAAAAGAAGAGAATGGGTGTTAATTCGAGGGGGAGTATAAATAGGATGTTCGTTTATAATTTTTGTTCTTTTTAACTTCTCTATAATTTTAAATTTTATGTTGTTTAATTTCTTAGATTTTAAGTTTAATCTAATATGTAAGAAAATCACAAAAAGATTTTATTTTGTTTTAATTTCTTCAAAAAGTCAAAAATTATTTTTATTATCTATTTTATTTTATTTTATAAAGAAAATCACAAAAATATTTTTATTTTACAATTATATTGATTTTTATTCTATTTTTATTTCCAAAAAAAAATACAAAATGATTTTGTTTAATTGGGCTAAATTTTTATTTCTTAAAATTTGTTTTATTTTTTGTTGTTTTGTAAGGCTCAAATTTTTTATAAAAGAAATCTAGTTGGCCCTTTGTAAATTCTTTTGGACGCGAATCCTCTCCACCCGAGCCGACCCACCTTCACTTAAATAGGCGGGTCAAAGGTCAAGACACCACTTTCTTCATCTTCAAGCTTCTTCATCTCCTTCTTCCTCTTTCTCAAACCGTCGCACGACCACCGCCTATTCCTCCATTTTTGCTCATTCAAGCTACTCGAGCATCGGTTTTCCTTCAATTTTCTTGCATTTTTCGACTTCTGCACCTTAAGGTAACCTTATTTTAACTTTATTTTAGTATTTAACTTGCTAGTTAGTGTGTTTGATTTTCAAATATTTCAAGTTTTGTAGTCTCGGTTTTTGCATATTTTAGGACCCTGAATCTGTTCTTTCTAGATTCTTGTAGTTAAATAATATGTTCATTACATATTTTTAGGCTAGGATCTGCATTTTTGTAAAATTTGAACTGTTGACGTTGCATGTTTGCATGAACATTAACTGCTGTCAGTTGAATTCGGTCCATCCGAATTCGGACCACCCCCGAATTCGGATGAATACACTTAGAAAATTTTCAAAAATTTCATCTGTTCCATCCGAATTCGGACCACTATGCATCCGAATCCCGACAACTGTTCATCCGAATTTGGACCACTATTTATCCGAATTCGGTCCTCATCAGCATGATCAAAATTTTAATTTATTTTTCTAAGTTTCATTTTTTTCATTTACTTTGCATCCGAAGTCGAATAGAGCCCGGATTCGGTCCCCATCCGAATTCAGAAATCATCTGAATTCGGACCTTTTCATTTCATACCCATGCATCATCATTTGTATTTCGAACTGAACCGAATTCGGACCACTGTTCATCCGAATTCGGCTCACCCGAAATTCTACACTTAGCATTTTTTAAGTTTTTCATTTTTGCATTTTCATTCAAAATAAAATTTTCAAAAATAATTTCAGTCCTGTGCACCATTGGTTAGAGTTAGGGTCAGTGTTTGAGTGAAAATGTCTGTTCTAACATTGGTCTCTTAACGATTTACTTTGGACTTTATTCAGTAGAATTCCCATTCTACTAATAAAGACCCAATGCTTTAAACAGAACAGACAGTTTCACACTTATCCCAGTTTTAGTATCAATGCCATATTTTTTAAGTCTGATATTCTAACTCTGAAGCATTTTTACAGGACTCATGGAACCAACAGTTGCTATAACCATGCCCCATTCACCAATCCCAAATAACAACGCCCAACTACCAGAAGAATCCATATTACCCCAATCCCAGTTTGTTGAGTTCTTTGCCCATAATTGGCAACTCGACGTATCAACCCTTCACCGTGAAACCGAGAATATTGCTTTTGATATTCTCAAAAACCACCCCATATACTACTCATTATCCACCGCCATCTCCGTTCCACAAATATACCTCCAACAGCTCTGACATCATCTTCAGTTTGTATCAGATGCTGAACATTACTTCACCTCCACCATTGACTGTGTCGCAGTCAAGATCACAACCGCAGCCATCCGCACATTCTACGCCTCCCAGCCGAAGCCTATTCCTTAAACCGACTTCATTTTTCCCTAATCCCTTCTCCTCTAGAAACCTTGGAAGAGATTAAATCTCTGGGATATGATGGCCCTCTGACAAAGCCATTAGACTTCTGCACAAAGAACCTTCAGGCACATTGGCGGGTTCTCTTCGACATAATAAACAAGTGCTTCACCGCCAAACATGCTGGTCATGACTCAGCATCCATCCAAGTCCTTGCAATGTCTGCAGCTTTCGCCTACGACCGACATTATGAAAATGCTGCTTTTCTGTTCGAAGAATTAAAGAGAGTCAACCTGGAGAGAGGAACAAAGCATGGACACAAATACATACCTCTCCAGCGTTTTCTTCAGCTAATCATCCAATACTCAATGGACAATGAAGAGGACATCCATGAGCGCCCCGAGGCCGACGTCTATATGACCGCCACTATTCAAAAACTGAATCTCCCAAAGGGAAATCCTACTGTGCCTGTCATGACTATTCCGCTATCTCTACTTCAAAGAGCGGTACAAACAGATCGGGTTAGGGATTATCTAAGGGAATTTTATCTGGATGAGGCTCAATCAGAACTGACGGAGCCTACCCAATCCGAAGGTGAGGCTAGAGTGAGTGAGGCTGAGGGAGATGAGGTGGAAGTTCAACAATCACTGGGTATGAGTGAGAGGGAGATTGTTCATGTAAGAGAGGCCGTTGCAGGTGAGGAAGCAGAGACGGCGGATTCTGAAAGGACCGTCTCTGTCTTACGAGGGCTCGAGGTAACATCAAAGGGCGACCTAAGCCCTATCAGCCGGACATCCCATTAAAAGACCATCAGTCCAATGGTCGAATCTACCCTCACCAACCACTTAATGTCCTCTCAAAAGGACATTACTTCATTCCACGGGGATTTACCACATACTCCATCACCCTCTCACTCGGAGAGTCGTGGTGTTGACCTAGGTCACATTTCGTCCCAAGTGACCAAACTTCCTTTGCCCACAGCTCGCATTCCACCCCCACACACAATGCACGACGCCGGTGGTGTCCCCCAAACGAGTTGCCTTCGTGGCAGCTCCACAAACTTCTGGATCTGCGCATCCCACTGTGGAGCCAGAAGTGATGGAAGGAAGACCTGGAGTAGCTTCATCAATGCCATCCACTTCAGGCCATCTCGAGATGCTAACGACAGCTTTACGTGCTGCTGGAGTTGTTACCCGGGCTGACCTGGACGCCCAGAAGGAGCTCTCAGACAAGATAGACGCACTAACTCATTTAATTCTTCAAGTCCAGGAGCAGCTCAACTCCAGAATGGACCGTCTTGAGTCTGCCGTCATAGAGCTGCAATGCCGTCCTCAGGCTGAATCCCAGAAAAGGAAACATGACGATCAGGACGACCCTGATCTCCATAGGGGGAGAAACGCAGAAAGATTCAGTTTGAAGACCCCATCATGATTGTAGGGGGAGCCGAATATGAGGGAGCAGACATACAAGGGTCGGGGCAACAGAGGTGTGAGGCTCAGGAAATGTTAGAAGACGAACCACTGGTTGAAGGTCCGGCTCCGTTGGATCCGATGTCAGCAATGGTAGAGTTTGAACCCGCTCACGAAAAAGTCGAAATCATATTGGTGTCTGATTCAGACTCCGATATTGATGACGACTATCCCTTACTCACCCCAAAACCTGAGCATGAGTCACCACAAAAATCATCCTAATCATTTGAATTCCTAAACTCCCCGCCCTACGTACCACAACAAGAAATCCTATCCTCAATTCAAGCTCCCTCCACTCTAAAAGAATCCCCTCTAGTCCAAAGCCCTCCCAGAATTCAAAGTCTTCCTCAAGTCCAATCTGTACCCCAACCACAAACCTAGGAACCAGAGCCACCTGATGAGCTAGGTATCCATGACGACAGCAATCTATATTGGGTAAGTTGGTACACGAAAGGTGGGGTACACTCTCCGCCACCGGAACTGAAAGAATAGCTAAGGCAAGAACGCAGGGGGAAGATTTTCAAACTACTTGAAGCAAATAAAGATGAGATAGAAGATCCCCCCGTTCAAGGCCTGAAGGAATTTTTGCAGAAGTTTCCAATTGAACAGTTCCAGAATCCATTTCTGGAAGAAAGGTTTAAAATGGTCTTCAGGAAGAAACCAGGGTCGTTCAGCAGGCGCTTACTGATGGAACTTAGAAATGTCTCGAAAGCTGAACAGGCCGAGGATAATCAGTTGATGCTCAGGGAGAAGAGGTCATAAGTGTCAAGGTCAAAGATAAAAAGGCTTCTCACCATCACGATGTGCAAAAGAGCTAAAGTGTTCTATCCTGCCTTTCAGGTAGAAAGAGAAGATGGTACAGTTGAGGAGTTTTATGAGAATAACCTAGACTATGTAAATGTGGACGACGTCGAATTTTTACACGAGAAATTGAAACACCGAATCAAAAAACATCTGTCTCACATGACCACCGTAGCCGCACTCACACGAAGTATGAACCGCCGCTCGATCATCATGTGCTTAAGAGATATCCAAATGGATATTGAGAGCGCGCTAGTAAAAGTCGGTTTACGAGCCCCTGAGCAAGACAGTTTCCTGCTAGATCATCATCCTGTGTATAGAGTTGTATTTAGAGGAGACCTAGGAGTTATTTTTGTGAATTAAAAAGGGTAGAAAAGATTCATGCGCTTTGTGGATCTCCCTTGTTACTCCGATGGAACAATCAGATTGATCAGAGCTGAACTAACAAGAAGAATACAGGAATTCGATGCTCAACCTAATACAGAACTCAGACGCTCACCAAAGGAGATACAAGACATCCTCTGCGGCATTGATTACCTGAACGAACGGCTACATATGAGGCAGTGGTTAGACGATTCGACGTCATCCTTGGCCTCCAAGAAACTACTTACCATGCCAGAGTTACGCCACAATGATCGAAAAGGGGGAGATTGTTAGATATTAAATTTTGATCTTGTGGATTTATTTTGTAATAAATATTTCAAGTTAATTTATCTTGTAATTTATTTCTAAGCTTAGTTTCTTTGTATTTAAAGTTCAAGGGGCCAAAGTGCAATACCTTGAAACTTGCTTTTATTCTCCTAGGGTTTTGCGTAAAGGGAGAGTTGACAATTGAGAAACACACGGATATCATTTTATTCTCCAGCCGCCGCATTCAATATAGAGATACTCTCTTTGTCTTCTCTTTTAATCATTTCACAATCATTGAGAGAAGATTCTGTTTGTGGTTGATTTTGAGCATTTATACACATTTGTGTGCTGATATTATCTGGGAATCAAGTTTAACAAAATTAATTAAGTAATTTTATAAACTTAGGTTATTTAGAATCAATTCAATTCCATTCCATTCCTGGAATAATAAAACTTAGGTTAAAATAAATCAAGAAAAATTTATAAACTTAGGTTATATACAATCAATTCAATTCCATTCCATTCCATGAATAATAAAACTTAGGTTAAATTAATCAAGAAATTTTATAAACTTAGGTTATTATAGAATCAATTCAATTCCATTCCATTCCGTGAATAATAAAACTTAGGTTAAAATAAATCAAGAAAAATTTATAAACTTAGGTTATATACAATCAATTCAATTCCATTCCATTCCATGAATAATAAAACTTAGGTTAAATTAATCAAGAAATTTTATAAACTTAGGTTATTATAGAATCAATTCAATTCCATTCCATTCCGTGAATAATAAAACTTAGGTTAAAATAAATCAAGAAAAATTTATAAACTTAGGTTATATACAATCAATTCAATTCCATTCCATTCCATGAATAATAAAACTTAGGTTAAATTAATCAAGAAATTTTATAAACTTAGGTTATTATAGAATCAATTCAATTCCATTCCATTCCGTGAATAATAAAACTTAGGTTAAAATTAATCAAGTAATTTTATAAACCTAGGTTATATATAATCAAATCAATTCCATTCCATTCCATGAATAATAAAACTTAGGTTAAAACTAATCAAATAATTTTATATAACTTAGGTTATAAAACACTTAACAGCTTGATAAAATGCACTAACAGCTTGATAAATTGAACTAACAGTTCGAGATTTGCAGAAACATAATTTCTCAATTAAACTAAAGTGAATAATAAAACTTAGGTTAAAATTAATCAAGTAATTTTATAAACTATGGTTATATACAATCAATTCAATTCCAATTCATTCCATGAATAATAAAAGTTAGGTTTAATCAATCAAGTAATTTTATAAACTTAGGTTATATACAATCAATTCAATTCCATTCCATTCCATGAATAATAAAAAAATTAGGTTAAAAATAATCAAGTAATTTTATAAACCTAGGTTATATATAATCAATATAATTCCATTCATGAATAATAAAACTTAGGTTAAAATTAATCAAGAAATTTTATAAAACTTAGGTTATAAAACACTTAACAGCTTGAGAAAATGCATTAACAGCTTGAGAAATTTAACTAACAGTTCGAGATTTGCAAAAACATAATTTCTCAATTAAACTAAAGTGAATAATAAAACTTAGCTTAAAATTAATCAAGTAATTTTATAAACTTAGGTTATATACAGTCAATTCAATTCCATTCCATTCCATGAGTAATAAAACTTAGGTTAAATTAATCAAGTAATTTTATAAACTTAGGTTATATAGAATCAATTCAATTCCATTCCATTCCATGAATAATAAAACTTAGGTTAAACTTAATCAAGTAATTTTATAAACCTAGGTTATATTGTAACATCCCTATTTTTCAATTATATGTAATTTACAATTTTAAGGACTTAATTATTATGTTAATGGAATATTATATCAATTTAAGTTACTTTGGTCATATTATCAGTAAAGTGAGAAAATACGAAATTGAGGGGTGTGTTATGCAAATGGGTCAAAAATAGAAATAAAAAGGGGAAAACCCTTTCATTTCCACCAACACCTTCTCTCTCTACTCTCTCTCTCTCTAAACCGATTCTCTCTCACTCTTCCTCAATCTCTCGGATTTCATCCAAGAAAAACCAAGAATCAACAATTTCAAGTGTTCAAAAGTTGGATTCAGATAGCAAATAAGGAACTATAAGCATTGCAACAAACGATTCGAGGTAAAAATCATTCAATCTTACGAATTTATGAAGTTTCTATTCGGTTTTTAGTGAAAACCGAATCAAAAGATTTTGGTTCTGATTCTTGATGCATGTTATATATTCTTAGTGTAATGTGTAAATCGAGCATGTATAATGTAGTGTACCAAATTTCAGAATCAGATTCCACCTCTAAGTGTGATTTCAAGATATGTGTGTGTTTTAGTGTGTGTGTTCATCGAGACTCATAAGAAAAATGAACATAAATGGGTTATTTTGGTACAATATGACATGTTATAAGTTGAAATAGTGTTTCTAAGTTCACATTTGCTATATTAGTTACTGAAACATGGAAAATTGGTCCAAATAGAATTTCTGGAAAATATTGGAAATTTAACAAGTATGAGTTCGGACGATGATCCATCCGAATTCGGATCATCATCCTAGTTCGGACTCAACCTCAATTCGGACCCATAGCAATTTCGGATCCCAACCTATTTCGGACACTAGGCTACTTCGGACCACTCCCATTTCGGACCCTACTAATCCGGATCACCCATTTCGGATCAACCCAAATTCGGACCAACTACAATTCGGACCATCCGAATTCGGATGTGGTCCGAATTCAGACCCATTTACACTTAATGTTCAGAATACAATTTTTAAGCAATTACTGACACAAAATCACAATTACACTTACTTTACAGATCATTGTGGTGTTATCAAAACACACATTGATTCAGAGACAAGTCACACTATACCAATCACTGTGAGTAACAGATTGTCATTCTAACATTTATTGTTTTTGCATTCATGTTTATATATTCAATGGCATATTCACATTGTTCATATACATTATTTGGCACTCGTACATGATTTGTTGTTATGATGCACACTCGTACTTGACATGTAACACACATGTAGCCTGCGTTCATTTGAAAGTGCATCTATTTACATCATGCTTGCACTGCATGATCATTACTTCACAATCTGATGCGACCTGGACTGGGGCTGACAGTAGGCCACTGTCGGGGACTGATCATCCCACTCGTTATCCCGTCAGGTTCGGCACATCCCCGATCAGCATTTGAACTGCCAAACCCATGCTAGCAATGCATGGTTTACACATACATTGAGGCTTACACTGCCTGTTTTCACATACATGGGGCTTACACTGCCCATGGTTAAGCATTGCTTGTAAAGAAATATTTGTTGTTTGCATAATCTGTTATCTCACTAAGCATTAGCTTACAGTTGACTCACCATTTTTTCAGGCAAAGGCAAAAGTGTAGCTGGACCTTCCACTCAAGCATATCAATTCAATATCCCGAAGACTTTAGAAGTTATTGGTACTTGAATGTAATAGCTTTGGGCTGGGAATTCTACTTTCAAAACAATTATGGTGTTGTAATAGTTAGATTTAATCACTGTAGTCGTGTACTTTTATTGCTTTAGTGTGGATTTGCTTAATTCTGATTTAAGTATCCAATTTCAATTATCATATTATTCATTGGGTTGTTTGTTGATCCTGGTGATTTCAATTATAATATCAAAGCAAGAGGGTGTCACATATATATAATCAATTCAATTCCATTCCATTCCATGAATAATAAAACTTAGGTTAAAATTAATCAAGTAATTTTATAATAATTAGGTTTTAAACACTTAGCAGCTTGAGAAAATGCACTAACAGCTTGAGAAATTGAACTAACAGTTCGAGATTTGCAAAAACATAATTTCTTAATTAAACTAAAGTGAATAATAAAACTTATGTTAAAATCAATCAAGTAATTTATAAACTTAGGTTATATACAATCAATTCGATTCCATTCCATTCCATGAATAATAAAACTTAGGTTAAATTAATCAAGTAATTTTATAAACGTAGGTTATATAGAATCAATTCAATTCCATTCCATTCCATGAATAATAAAACTTAGGTTAAATTTCATCAAGTAAATTTATAAACTTTGGTTATATATAATCAATTCAATTCCATTTCATACCATGAATAATAAAACATAGATTAAAATTAACCATGTAATATTATAAACCTTGGTTATATTGAATTAATTCAATTCCATTCCATTCCATGAATAATAAAACTTAGGTTAAATTAATCAAGTAATTTTATAAATGTAACATCCGGCATTAAACCAGGTTACCAACTACGACCTAATCAGTATTTAATAGCCAATTATAACCTAATCAGTGGTCATTAGAAATTAATCAAAGTGATTAACAAGGCTCATGAAGAAATTCAACTCAATTAGAATCAAATTAATCGGTGCGATGAATCGGGAAATCAGTTAATCCGATCGATTTACGATATGAAGGATTAATTTAACTAAGTACATAATTAAATTATGATTAGTGACACTAATCATACACTAATACAATTACTTATCATTAATTATGCAAGACTAAAATAATTCATTAAAACAATGCATCCAAAAGTATTTATGAATTTACATAAAAAGGGAAATACAAGAATACATTCTAAATACATTTATAGAAAAAGAAATTAAAATACATGGAAATACCATGTATATGGCCGGCCCGTAGGTTGTACAACTTAGGGGTTGACTTCAAATATTTCATTTCAAAAACCATTCTACTTTAAACATCATCGTTTTGTTTAAAAGTGCACACAACCTTTATCTCTCATGCTTTTCATAATTGCAAGACCTTTTCATTCTCTATAAATAGAGAGCTATTTTCATTCGTTTGATTCACACCAAAACCTCCTCTTTTCTCTCTTCATAACCGGCCACACACACCCACACATACTACACACAATTTTCTTTCAAGTGTTCTTCATTTTGTGCAAGTGTTCTTGGTGAAATCCTTCAAGATCCAACCTTCTTCACACTTGTATTCTTATATTTCATCAAAGTAAGTAATACTAACTTATTTCATCTCATATTTATGTTTATATAAGTATTGCATAATATATATAATCACCAACAACAACAAGTTTCATAAAAACTCAAGTTTATAAATCACTAGTTTTGTTTTTAAGTTGTTTTCTTCAAATGTGTTTATAAATATATAAACACATCATATAAGTGTAAATATTATGAAAACAAGTGATATATATGTGTTTTATAACTTTTATACAAGTAGTCTTTGAATAAACAACAAGAATCACTAGTTATTTCAAGTTTATAAACTACGGATTTTCAGCAGAAAATTTACATCGACTTTGAAAAATCATAACTAATTCATAACTTAACGAAATGAGTTGATTCTTGTCTCAAAAGTTAGATCTATGTCTTAAATATAAATTTGGAAGTTTTCATAATTTATTTTGGAGTTTAAGACCCCCAGAAATTACTTGGGAAACCGAAAGTTTGACAGCTCAAAAATGGCCAACATAGGGTTTTCAACAAGCTTTTTCCCCAACCTAAACATCTCGAAAAATGGCCATTCTTGACTTTAAAAATTCTTTGTATATAGTAGTTTAATGTCCAAGAAAACCAAAGCCTAAATCGTTTTGGAGCTTGGTCAAAAACAGCCTCAAAGTAGGCCGAAAAACCTTCGAAAAAGCTGGAAAATTATATATATATATAAACTTGACGTTTTAAGTGGGTTTCATTTATAAACTGGTAATGTTGGGTGATTTAAAACATAACAACATTTATACATACATATCATCATATATGGGAGTTATTAAATCCCTTATATCATTTAGGACTCGGTTAAACGCGTCCGGTGTCATCACTCATCAACAACGAAAACTATCGTTTTTACGCTTATTTTGCCATCAACATGCGGTGAGTCTTCATAGCCCCTATTTTCACTATCTATTGGGTTGGAAATACATGCACTGTTTTTATATGGACATCAAAACTGTTTATTTCTTATATGTATTACATGTGTGGATTCATCAGCCCTCAAATCATGAACCGTTAATTGCATTTATTTGTAAGCGCGAATATATTGTGGATAGATCTATCGGGAGTCATGTCCCCCATTCGGGTTAGTTCGGCTCGGCTAACAGCCAGTGCATATATATTTAACACACGGTATTACGTATGGGAATACTGCACAGGGCAAACTCATTTAATTAAGCTTCAGTTGCATGATGGTTTATGTAATACATACACGGAATTTATGCTTTATAAATTCAACTCATCTGATAATGTCCATACAACTGGTCTTTTCTCGTAAACCTATGAGCTCACCAACAATTTGTTGACGTATTTTAGCATGTATTTTCAGGTGATTAAGGCATGCGCATTTATCTTCATTTTGGAGTCGCATCGTTTTCAAACTCGGAGATTCATTTGCATTTTTCCTGATAAATTAAATTGTGTATTTAAATCTTAGTATTTTTAAGAACTACTTTCGCTGCATTTTGGTTATGTAAAACAATACTTATATTTGAAGTTCAAATCAATGTACTTTTTTTGAAAAACGTCCATATAGTGGTCGTTCGTTATGATTATGGTTACGCTACCGCGACGTCACACTCTATTGCCAACCGGGGTAACGGGGTGTGACAATAAACTTCGGTTATATATAACTAATTCAATTCCATTTCATTCCATGAATAATAAAACTTAGGCTAAAATTAATCAAGTAATTTTATAAAACTTAGGTTATATACAATCAATTCAATTCCATTCCATTCCATGAATAATAAAACTTAGGTTAAAATTAATCAAAATTTTTTTATAAACTTAGGTTATATAGAATCAATTCAAATCCATTTCATTCCAGGAATAATAAAACTTAGGTTAAAATTTATCAAGTAATTTTATAAACTAAGGTTACATATAATCAATTCAATTCCATTCCATACCATGAATAATAAAACTTAGGTTAAAAATGTTCAAGTAATTTTATAAACTTAGGTTATATAGAACCAATTCAATTCCATTCCCTTCCATGAATAATAAAACTTAGGTTAAAATTAATCAAGTAATTTTATAAAGTTTGGTTATATATAATGTTAATTCATTTCTTATGCAATTCAATCACATACAAACAATCAATATGAACAATTAACATCAAACACAATATACCGAATGATTATAGAGAGAAAATATTACATTGAGGTTTTGGCTTTCTTGCAAAGCAATCCTTCTTTCTCTCTACTTGTTCTAACCGTATGTGTATGTGTATTTGTGTAATCTCTTCTCAGCATGTGTTGCATACATTTCTATTTATACACAATACACAAGTATTGTGTATTTACACACATAACCCCTATACTATTGAGTATTTACAAATATATACAATATAATTGTATTTCATCTCTATTATTTATTCCCAACATTCTCCCCCTTAGAGATGAACACAATTATTAAAAGTAAAATTCATTACAACTCTACTAATGTTGTCCCTAACAATCTCCCCCTTAGAGATGAAATCAATTTTCTGATGAAAGTTCATTTCAGGGACTTTTTCGTGAATTTTCTTCTTTTCTTTGATCTCTGAATCTTCTTCTTTTCTTTATTTGTCTCTCTCAGATCTTCGCATCTCTTCTTATCTGATCTTCTCTTTTCTTGTATTTTCTTGTAAGTACACTCCCCCTTGAATCATGAATAGCTTTTGAATGTTTCCCTTGATCCATTATCTTGATAAGTTGTTGTATTTTGCCTTTTGTTGTCTTCAATCTACTCTACCGTTGTTTCTGAAATTCAGCTTTTCTCCCCCTGATGATGATCATAAAAAATTATGAGCATCATGCAAAAACTTCAGAAACATGAACCTCTCGAATTTCAACTACATCTTTTCAGAGCAAAAACAAAGCTTATCAACTTTGGGAAAATGAAACACATTCATTTTGTGAGATAACGAGTTCAGATCCACATAGGATTCCTGTTTGCACAATAGACATAATCTATGTGACCTACGTTCAGCGCTGGCATGATGTTAACACCGGTAGGATTTCCAAATAGTCATCATGAAATCCTTTAACATGAAAGAATCACTCTTATTTGTTCCGGTTTAGTCACTGTGGACTAGCTGTTTATAGTCACGCAGACTGTCAAACTCGATATGTCCTAAAAGTGTATATAATCAGCTCTAGACACAATGTGCATCAAATGAAATTGGAGACCGGAGCAACTGTCTTCCTTGTTTCGATAACAATAATATCCAAATGATATATCGATAGAAATGTGCTATATCTCCGTGATTATTGAAACATAAATCTTTTGAGAGATAATTGAGTAGTTGGTGAGGTTAAGTGTATGCGTCACTAGGTCCATGTCGTCTTTTTCAATATCAAGTCGCCTAGGGCTTGATAGATTATGTCGATTACCCAGCCGACACAGTTTAGGTAGGATTTTCTTTTCTTTTAATCCTTTCTCAACTCTCAGCACTCAACATTTTTCAACTAAGCTCCCTCCGACTCACTTTTGAGAAATAAATTCAGTCAGCTTTATAGTGAAAAATATGAATTGATGCACCACCATCTCCTTTCAATATATCTCTTTCATTTTCATTTTTCCTCTGCTCGACCCTGTCAGTATCCCGTGATAACTGACATTTGTCAACTAATAAACCTAAAGAACCCTCACCCGCACAATCTATAGATGGTTTGCTTCTTGGGTAGGTCTTCCGGTTATGGTTCGACCATAGAAGCGATATTTATGCCTATCACTCAGATTGGTGCATAATCGGAGTCAGCAGAAAGATTTTCAGCTTTGGATCTCAAGGGGTATTAGAGAAATTATATTCAGATAATATGGGAGATATCCGAATGAAATAGAAAATCTGATATATGATATGAAAAAAAACAGATTTTCTTGAAAGAATTAGCACTTGGGAGATAACGGGAGAATCCAGTATCAATTGGAAGCATTGTAACAAAGAGAATCTTAGAAGAAATGAGATTATGAAAATCAAAGAGATTAGACCAATTAACCTCATGAAAAATTCAGAGAATCAGATGAAAAATTTTCTTTTCAGCTCAAAAACAAAATTTTATGTGTGCATCAAATATTTTCGTGAAAAATCACACACAGTTTTGAAAAATGTCATCGTCAAAGTGCATCTGAAACTCCCCCTAAAAATAAGCACACAAATTTAGTCAACTCAGAGAAATTAAATCAGGAGCAAAAAATTATAAAAATAAAACTCCCTTTAAATCAATGCAGCTTCAGAGTTGAATACAGTGTAGGAATTCCAGAAATATTTGTCTTTCAGGCTCGGGTTCTAATCTGAAGTGATTAGAAGCCATTCGTCGCAGAAGCTTGGGTTTCAGTCTGAAGTACTAAAAACCATTTGAATGGATTCTACTTGAAAATAAGTAGATACCATTTCTTTGAAGTGCGGGTTCCAGACTGTAATGTCTAAAAATCATTCTGGGTTCTACTCTGATGTGAGTAGAAACCTTTTGAACTGAAGAACGAGTCCTGAACTGAATTGAACAGGAGCCATTATGAGCTGAAGCTCGGGTTCTAGTCTGTACTAACTAGAAGCCTTTGAGGTGAAGACCGGGTTCTAGTCACTAGTCTGATATGACTAGAAACCTATAACCTGCAAAATCAAGATGTCTTTGGTATCCAAAAAGATTTGGATCCAAACTTGTTAGTGCTCTTGGGTACCCATTTAAAAACAGGTTTTGGTACCCTATATTTGGGTTTAGGTACCCACTTGTACTTGGATTTAGGTACCCATTGCAGATTATAATTATTAGCTTCTCTTTCAAAAGCAGAAAACAAATTTCTTTGAGTATTTGAAAATTGAATATCTGAATTTCTATATGTTAGTATATGGTGTGTAAAGATGACATTACTACTGCATCATGGCTGATTTCATAAAACACTTGAGGGTCACACCGATGAGCACAACTGAGCAGATGCAATTAAACGATTGACTAAATAATATTGGATATTGTTTATGACACGAAATGATCATTGAGATTAAATTAATGTGTGATTAATTATATCTCAAAGTACGGGGACTAAAAGTGCAATATTAGATATTGTAGTAATTTAATTGTCATTGGATGATAATTAAATAATTATCTAGTCTTTTATTTATTATTGGATATTAAATAAAAGATGCCTTTATTTGAATTAATTTTATCATCAATTATTAGATAATTGGATGGATAATTATACACAAATAAATAAGAGATAATTATAAATAATTATCTGGTCATTTATATATTATTAGATAATGTATAAAAGATTAAGATTATTTAAAGGGTATATAATTATAGAGATAATTATATAAGGTTTAAATAATAAAGATAATTATTAAGATATATATTATATTATTATATTAGAGTTTGATTAAAACTAAAACTCTTAATTAATAATTAATAATATATATATACGCATGCGGCACATGTATATATGAAAAAGAGAATATATATATATATATGGATATATAACCCTAAAGAGGGAGTGATGGATGGACTCTAGATAAACACACGACACACACACACATTCGATGTGTGTGGTGTGTGTGGGTTTTGTGGGGTTTTCCTGCCGTACCAAAACTCAAACACGTATGTGTTTTGGTTTTCCCCGTTTCTCGTGTGTTTGATTGCATACCTGGCGCCGCTCGATCGTGTCATCACCGGTGGATACCGAAAGCATCCTGTTCGTGTATTCTTGTCATTGAATACAAAGGTACGGATTTTATTGTTTTCATATTTACTTATCTTATGTTTTACTTGATGATCCGTGTACGGAATTCGTAATTTTTAAAAAGCTTCCGCTGTGCGTTAATAAGATTAATGTTTATGTGTTTATGAAAAACTATACGAATTTCTAACAGTGGTATCAGAGCCAGGTTAAGTAACATAATGATAGTATTATTCGAGTATTTATGTCCAACGATCTTAAAGTTTCGATTTTTAATAATTAAAATTGTTTAAACGATCGAAATCAATAATTAAAATGTTTAAGGTTTTGATTTGGCTTGTAGAAAATCGACCAAAGGTTTTGGAATCCTTATGGTGATTCTCGGCCAACCTTGGAGTTTTTCGGAACTCGGGATTTTGAAACCTTAGTTCGTTTTATTTAGTTGATGATTGATTGTTTAAAAGTGTTAATTGATTAAAAGTCGGAAAATTAAACGTTTCGGTACGCGAAATCAAACCTAGAGATTTCGGCCATGGGTTGAGACCCATGACCTCTCGGTTGTGATGTGGTAACCGAGGTGATGGATTATTTGTTCCGTCGTGTCGTTTAATTCACGGTTAAACTCGAACGATTAAATTAAATGCGTTAAAATCGAATTAATGAATCAAAAGTGTCTGGTTTTCAATATTTAAACATTTGTGACAAAATATATGTAAATATGTTTTCGATTTTATAAAATTAAAGTGGAGACTTTATCAGTTTTTTTTTATAAAATTCGCAAATCGGTTTAAATATTATTCGATTCGATAATTAAACGATTAATTGGAATATGGAAATCGAAGTAATCAAAGTGAGTTGATTAATGGCTTCGATTAATTTCAGCCGTCAAAGGGTTTAATACCCTACTTGTTTTCGGTTCATATGGGTTATTGAACCCGAGTATGAGTCGGTTAACTAAGTTGGTTCGTTTTCGTTTTCCGGTAATTCGTCGTTTAAATTAAATCGGTTTTAATTAAAAATTAAGTTTTAATGTTGAAATTAAAATTAATGGTAATTTTAATTTATAAACTAGATTTAATTTATGCATTTAATATTTAGTTCCATAAAATGCATTATTAAATTAAAGAGAGTTTAATTTAAGGATTCTATTTTCAAATTGATAAATCGTGACTTTGAGTTTCATGCTCGGTCATGGTTTACTGTTTTGAGATTTGATCTCGACATTACCGTTTTTGGTAGAAATCGTTTAAAACCATAAAGAAAAGTTTTTGGTATTATTTAAAGATGGTCAATTTTCTTTAAATATTTTAAAAGAAATATTTTATTGGTAAAATTGTTTATCTAGAAAATTGACGTTTTAAATAAAGTTTAGTTATTTATTTTGAAAAGTGTTTCAATTAAATAATAGTTAATTGATAATTATTCAAAGGAAGTTTAAATTATTTATCAATATTATTTGAAAATAAAACTATATTTATTAAAGGTTGTTTAATAAAAAGTTTCTTAAAATAGTAAGTTTAAGTTTCAAAGGTGTTTGAATTGTTAATTGAATATTTTAAGAAAAGTATAGTTATGAATCCAAAGATAATGCAAAGATGGAATTAAATTTGAAATTTTTCGGGAAAAAGTTTCTAATTATGGAAAGTGTTCCTAAATTCGAGTTTACGAACCGTGTTTAATTTAAGAACGGTATTGGACATATTTACTTCAATTAATGGTGGATTAATTGGTTTTGGAATTATTTTCATGTCAAGATAAAAATGAATTCTGGATTATTTACAAGCTTTTCTGCTTTATTTATGTTTGTGACATAGCCGAGCCTTGAGACCCATTGTTTGTGATGGTTGTTTGTTTAATCTCAATATTTGCTATTTTATTATTGGTTATATTTTTGGGAAGGCCTGCGTGCCATTGGAATCCCGGGTTTATGATGTAATCTGTAATAGGTTAGAAAATAGGCAAATGTATTTAGATTAAAATTATGTAAAATAAATCTTGGCGAAGATGTCCATCAAGAAGGAGGTCATCCATCAAGGACACTTGGAGACATCATCGAATGCTGAGGCTAGTGGGAGCTAAAAGAGTTCGTCCTTCTTGCCTTGTGTGTTGATTTTGTACCTTAGGTTTTGACCTAATTGGTTTGTCCGTGTGGCTCTCGGAAACCAATTTAGTTTCGGCAAGGCTATGTCACCGTGTGGTTGTTTGTTTTATTTCTTGATGTTTTAATTATATCTGCGTGGTTGTGGTCAGCCCCGGCCCTAAGCCTGGTTTACCTGGGCAGTGGCCCAGGGCCCATACCGGCAAGGTGAAACACACCTTTCTAATAACGGGGCGCTTTTGGAATAATTACAACATAAACCTCAAAATCCAATATAACCAAAATTTATCTAAGTTCAAACCTCCAATTTAGTGCATAATAAACTAAATCATAAACATTCAGAGTACGCTAAATTAAATAATCTAATTATTACAACCAAATTGAAAGTCTAGGGATCTACCCATCCCAATAACAATTTTAACAATAAAACAGAAAAGCGCGGAAGTCAATCTGATACCACGAGCTCTCAAACCCTGGACCCTGAAGCAGGTGCTTTCCCCTTATCAGCTAAACCTGAAAAAATTACCCCCACAACCGGGGTAAGCCGTCGCCTAGCGAGTAACAGATTTAATAGCACAAATAAACAAAAAAATAATATGAATGATACAATTATCGGCACAAATTTCAACATGTGTAGCACCCGACCTTCCCAGCAGTGCGTCCACGAATGGGTAGTCTGTGTAGCATCCGGCCTTCCCAGCAATGCATACACAGTAACACAGCTTGCGGCACTCCCGACTTACAGCGTATAAAAATAATATGCAGCCACACAGGCATGCAATCATAACATAAATACACAGTATGCATACCGGGGAAAATAAGGGTTATCATGTAACAACTCAGGG
>JAANYP010000130.1:0-67500 GCA_020465985.1 Centrapalus pauciflorus
TAGAATATGTATTCCCGTATGTTTCAGCACCTTTGATGATTCTTTATCATATCCCAAGAAGAAACAAGCTCAATAATGGGGTTATGATGAAGAAGACAATGAGAATAAATGAGAGAATGTAAAGTGGCGGCTGCAGTAATTCTATTCAATTGATGAACCGTTTTTTACATAAAGCAAACCCTAGGAGCTTTATAGCTCCATTTAATTAACTATGGGGCATTGACACAATTGCCCCCTAGACTTTTACATAGAAATAAATTACAAGGAAACAAATACAAAGCATAAATGCTAAGTAAATAATTATTACAAAATAACTCCATATGATCGAAATTAAATGTCTAACAATCTCCCCCTTTTCGATCATTTAGGAGGTCCTGGAACTCTGGCATGATCAGTTGATTCTCGGAGTCCAAGGATGACGTCGAAGCGTCTGGTCACTTGTCTCATATGAAGCCTTTCGTTCAGGAGGTCAATACCGCTGAGGGTATCCTGTTTCTCCTTTGGTGAGCATCTTTGTTCTGGATCTGGCTGAGCATCAAAATCTTGTACTTTCTGAGTTAGCGCTGCTCGAACCAATCTGAGTGTACCATCGGAGTAGCATGGAAGATCCTCAAAGCGCATGTACCTTTTATAGCCCTTGTAATTGACAAAAATGACACCCGGGTCTCCAGAGAGTACAACTCTGTAGGCCGGATGATGGGCTAGGAGGAAGCTGTCTTGTTCTGGTGCTCGTAGGCCCACTTTAACCAACGCGCTCTCGATCGCCATCTGGAAGTCTCTGAGGCACATAATGATCGAGCGGCGGTTCATGCTTCGAACTAGGGCACCTACAGCAGTCATGTGGGTCAGACGTTTTTTTATGCGATTTTTCAAGCAGTTGTGTAAAAACTCAACGTCGTCCGCCCTTATGAAGTCTAGGTCATTCTCGAAGATGTCATCAGTCGTGCCATCTTCTCTTTCTACTTGAAAGGAAGGATAGTAGACTTTGGCTCTTTTGCACATGGTTATGGTTCGGAGTTTCTTTATCTTCGATTTTGAGGCCTTTCACCTTCTTTCCTGAAGCATTAGTTGATAGTATTCGGCCTGTTCAGCTTTGGTTACATTTGTAAGTTCCATAAGTAGGCGTCTGCTAAAGGATCCAGGCTTCTTTCTGAATACCATTTTGAATCTCTCTTCCAAGTACGGGTTCTAAAACTGCTCCGGGGGAAACTTCTGTAGGAATTCTTGAGGCCCTGAACGGGGGGTTCTTCGATTTCAGACCTTTTAGCTTCAAGAAGCTTTATGATTGTCCCCCGACGTTCTGTCGAATTTTGTCCTTTTCTTCTTGAGGCAGTTTTTGTACGTCACCTTTTATATATTGCCCTACCCAGAATATGTCATCTTTCCTAAATACACCAGGTCCTTCTGGAGTTTCATCAAAGCAATCGACCCTTTTGGTTTGAGAAGGACCTGGTTGTTCGGTTTGTTGGACTTGAGGTGGGCTTGGGGATCTTGGAGGGCTTAGGACAATATGGGATTCTTTGAGTGACTGGGGAGCTTGAACAGATGAAAGGATTTCTTCTTGAGGGGCTGGTGGTGGTGAGTTTAGGAAGTCAAAGGAAGAGGATGAAGATTTTTTCGTTGGAGATTTGGGTTCAGGCTTAGGAATTATTAAGGGTTCGCTGTCGTCAATATTGGAGTCTGAATTAGATACCAATATGATTTCAACTTTCTCATGAGCTTCCTCGAATTCTACCACAGCTGTCATCGGATCCAGTGGAGCTGGACCCTCGAACATGGGCTCGTCTTCTATCAATAAGTATTCCTGAGCCTCCTGTCTCTGTTCCCCTGACCCCTGAAACTCTGTCCCTTTGTGGTCTCTGCTCCCCCTATTAACAACATGGGGTCCTCATACTGAACTTTCTGCCTTTTCTCCCCCTCATGACGATCAGGGTCGTCCCGATCGTCATGTTTCCTTTACGGAGCCTCTGCCTGAGGACGACATTGGAGTTCAATTACCGCCGACTCGAGGCGGTCCATTCTGGAATTAATCTGCTCCTGGACTTGCAGAATTAGGCGTGTAAGAGCATCGATCTTGTCCGAGAGTTCCGCGATCTGGTTTTGAACTAAATGGGAACCTGGTGGAGGGCCAGCTTCGGAAGCGACACCCTTACCCTTTATAAGTGAAAGAAGGGCGGTGTGACGTTCCTCAGCAGCTTCCTTTTGGGCGTCCAGGTCAGCCCGGGTAATCACTCCGGCAGCACGAAGAGCTGCCGTTAACATCTCCAAGTTGATAGGGAGATGGCCGGAAGTGGATGGCGTTGATTGAGCCACTCCCGGTCTTCCTTCCGTCATTTCTGGCTCCTGTATAGGACGCTCAGATCCGGAAGTTTGTGGAGCTGCCACAGAGGCAGCTCTTGGTGATGCCACGGATGCATCGTGCGTTATGTGTGTATGAGGGGATGGAATTGTGAATGAAGGAAGTTCGGTCACATTGGGAGGAGTGTGACCTCTTTCAACACCGCCACTCTCCGAATGAGAGGGCGATGGTGTATGTGCGATAACCCCGTGGAATGAAGTGGTCTCCCGTTGAGGGGAAACCAAGTGGGTGGTGGTGGTGATTTCGACCGTTGGACTGACGGTCTTATGGTGGGAAGTCCGACTGATTGGGCTTAGTTCACCCTCTGAATGAATATCTCTCGCTTGCACGACAGAGACGGTGCGTTCTGAATCCGCCGTCTCTGCCGTCTCACCACCTGCTCCCTCGCTCACCAACACATGCTCCCTCTCACCTATACCTACAGATTGTTGTACTTCTTTCTGAGCTCCCTCATCCTCACTCATGCTCGCCTCACCTTCGGATTGGCTAGTCTCAGTCGGTTGTTACTGAGACTCATCCGGATAAAATTCTTGAATGTACACCCTAACCCGTTCCAACCCCCTTGCCATCAGTAGAAGAGATAGTGGAATTGTCATTATTGGCACTGTAGGGGCCCCCTTTGGCAGAGTTAGCTTTTGAATTGCCCTGTGGGGTAGACGTCTGCCTCAGGACGTTTGTGGATATCGTCATCATTGTCCATGGCATACTGGATGATTAGTTGCAGAAACCATTGGAGAGGTATGTATTTTCTTTCTTTCTTGGTTCCCCTCTCCACATGGACTCGTCTTAATTCCTCGAAGAGGAAAGCAGCATAATCAACGTGTCGGTCAAAGGCAAAGCCTGTGAACATGGCTAGTACCTGAGCCGAGACAGAGTCGTGGCCGGAGTGCTTCGCGGTGAAGCACTTGTTGATAACATCAAAAAGGATCCGCCAGTGAGATTGAAGATTTTTGGTGCGGAAATCTAAGGGTTTGGAAAGAGAGCCATCATAACCCAGGGTTTGGATTTCAGCTAGGGTTTCGGTGATCGATGGGTTGGGGTCAAAATGATCGCAGTTTGGTAGGTAGAATTCGGCGGGTAGGTGAAGGATATGGCGTATGGCCGGTATGGTGAGTTTGACTGGAACACAGTCGATGGTGGATGTAATGTGGGGTTCGGTGTCAGGAACATACTGCAATCTGTTCCAGAATTGTTGCAGATAGATCTGGGGAACAGCAATGGCGGTGGATAAGGCGTAATAGATGGGGTGGTGAAAGAGGACGTCGAATGCAAGGGTTTGGGGTTCTTTGGTTCGGATGGAGACGTCGAGCTGCCAGTTGTGTGTAATAAACTCGACAAACTCGGCGTTGGGAAGGATGGATTGTTCTGGGAGTTGAGCGTTATTATTTGGGATGGGGGGATGGGGTATGGTTAGGTTAACAGCCGGTTCTATCATCCTACAATGGTGCATCAGAGTTAGAATAATAAGACTTTAAATGATAAGGCATTGATGTGAAGTCTAGATTAGCATGAAATAGAAACTGTCTGAGCTGTTTAGCATCGGGTCTTTATTAGTAGAATAGAATTCTACTAATAAAGTCCAAAGTCAATCGTTAAGAGACCGATGTTAGACAAGACCTTTTCACTCAAACACTAATCCTAACTCTAGTCAATGGTGCACCGTGATGAAAAGATTTTTGTATTTTTTAATTTATAGTGAAAATGCAAAAATGGAAAATTTTAAAAAATGCTAAGTGTTGGATTTCGGATGGTCCGAATTCGGATGAACAGTGTTATCGAATTCGGATCAGCCCGAAATCCGGATGATGCATGAAAGGGGATGTTGGGGTCCGAATTCGGATGGTTCATAAAGAAGGACCGAATTCGGATGGTTCATAAAGAAGGACCGAATTCGGATGGGAACCGAAATGGATGTAAGTGATGATGCGGATTTGACCCGAATTCGGATGAAGTTGTGATTTTGGTCCGAATTCATATGGGATCTGCGGATGGAATGTTATGTATGCAATGAAGACAAAAGACTGAATCCGGATTGAACACAAATTCGGATGAGGACCGAATTCGGATCCCATCCGAGTTCGGATGAACAGGTGAGAATCACTTAGGCTTAAATGTAATTTTAAAAAATGTGAAGGACCGAATTCGGATCAACAGTGATCCGAATTCTGATCATCAGATGTCCGAATTCGGATCTACAGTGGTCCGAATTCGGTTTAGTTACTTTGAAAAAGTTGAAAATTAGCCTAAGTGGGACATCCAAATTCGGGTGTTGGTCCGAATTCGGACGTTCGAAGATGCATGCAGCAGTTAAAGAGTTCATGCAATTTATGAACGTGAACAGTTAAAAGTTAATAAAAATGCATGAAATTACAGATCCTAGTTTAAAAATGCATGATGAACATTTTCTCTAACTATACGTACGTAAAAAGAACACATTAAAGTACCTAAAACTAGCAAAAACCGAGAAGAAAAAATGAGAATCAAACACATAAAATATAAAGTTATAAACTAAAATAAAGTTAAAAAGAAGTTACCTGATGATGCCGAAGGTGAATGAAGCAAGAAAAATGAAGAAAATCGATGTTCCAAAAGCTTGTATGAGGTTTAATGGTGGTTCGGCGGAGGGTTTGAACGAGAGAGGGAGAAGAAGCTTGAAGATGAAGTAATATCCATTTGACCATTTGACCCGTCCTTATATAGGCGCTCGGGTCGGGTTTTAGGGTCAAAGGATCCGCGCCCAACTGGAGTGGGCCGCCAGATATTACAACACACACACAAATAAATAAAAAAAATTATTGGGCTTAATGAAAATAGAGAGAAACAAGATTTTTAATAAAGATTGGCCCAATTTTATTAAATCTTTTTGTAGTTTTCTTTGAAACAAACAAGCAACAAAAAATATTTTTGGTATTTTCTTTTAGTATTTAAGTTAAGACAAAGAATAAAATAAAAGTAAAAATAAAACCTAAATAAAATAAGATAAAATATTTTTGGGATTTTGATATATTCAAACACTTAAAAATCTTTTTGGGATTTTCTGAAGTATTGAATGCAACTTAAAATTATATTAAAGTATAACCAACCTAAAATTTAAAGTTTAACTACAAGAAATTAAAAAGAAACAAAGAATTATAAAACTTAAAATCCTAACTACACTCCCCCTCAAATAAAGACCGGTTCTTTTCCTTGTGTTTTTTTTATTAAGCTCGTCAACCCTTTTAAGCCTTAAAAATACAGACAAACCTGGATATTGTTTGCGTCCCACTCCGTGATGAACAATTCACACAGCAATTTGCCAGGATCATTAATTATTAAAAATGTACACAGATAAAGAAATATTGAGTTTCAATTTTGTGACACAATCCTTAAATTTAAATAACAGATATTTTCTAAAATAAACGAATTTCAATCACGATAGATTGAAATAGAATTATTTAAGACAAAATCTGATATTTAATTGGAAGGCGGATTCAACATGCCGATATGAGAAACTAAAAACTGGAAACGAGGTTCGTCTAAAGCTTTAGTAAATATATCCGCAAGTTGATATTCCGTGCCAGCAAAATACAACTCAATGGTTCCCTTTTCTACGTGATCTTTAATAAAATGATACCTGATATCTATGTGTTTTGTTCGAGAGTGTTGCACTGGATTGCAAGAGATGGCAATTGCACTTCGAGAATCAAAGTAAATTGGGATATTGGTGAGTGAGAATCCATAATCGCGTAATTGTGTTCTCATCCACAGCACTTGAGAGCAACAGCTTGCAGCTGCTACATACTCAGCCTCAGCTGCGGATGTGGAAACACAAATCTGCTTTTTGGAAGACCAACTCACCGGTCTATCTCCCAAGAACTGTATTCCTCCCGACGTGCTTTTTCTATCAACTCTACAACCTGCAAAATCAGCATCTGAAAAAGCGGTAAGATCGAAATCGGTTGCCTTTGGATACCATAGACCAAGTTCGGGTGTACCCTTAAGATAACGAAAAATGCGTTTTACCGCAGCTAGGTGTGATTCTTTTGGGTCGGCCTGAAATCTAGCACAAAGACATGTTGAAAACATTATATCCGGCCTACTGGCAGTCAAGTACAGTAAGGATCCTATCATCCCTTTGTAAGTTGTATTATCGACACTTTTTCCAGAAGGATCGGTGTCTAACTTACAGTTGGAGGCCATTGGAGTTGCGATACTCGTGCAAGAGTCTAACTTATACTTCTTGAGAATGTCAAGAGTATATTTCGACTGGTTCACAAAAATCCCATCCTCAAGTTGTTTGACTTGTAATCCGAGGAAAAAGTTCATTTCCCTCATCATACTCATCTCGAACCTGGACTCCATTAGGGCTGAAAAATCCTTACAAAAATTACTGTCAGTAGATCCAAATATAATGTCGTCGACATATATTTGTACTAGCATTATATGTGGGCCTTTCCTTTTAGTGAACAGAGTTGTGTCCACCACACCTTTATAGAACCGGCAGAAATAAGGAAATTGGAAAGACTATCATACCAAGCTCGAGGTGCTTATTTTAAACCATAGAGGGCTTTATCTAGCACATAAACATGGTCAGGTTTATGTGCGTCAACAAAGCCTTGTGGTTGTTCAACATACACCTCCTCGTTAAGTTCACCATTTAGAAAGGCAGTCTTGACGTCCATTTGGTACACTTTGAAATCTTTGTGTGCCGCGTACGCCAAGAAGATTCTGATTGCTTCGATCCGTGCAACTGGAGCGAAGGTCACGTCATAATCTATCCCTTCTTGATGTCGGTAGCCTTTGGCAACAAGTCTTGCTTTATTCCTTATCACAATGTCGTTCTCATCTCGTTTGTTCTTAAAAATCCACTTTGTTCCGATCATTGTACGGTCTTTTGGTTTGGGAACTAACCGCCATACTCTTAGCTGTTCAAACTGGTTGAGTTCCTCTTGCATTGCAACTATCCAATCTAGATCTGTTAGGGCTTCATCCACACGAGCGGGCTCTATCATACTAAGGAATGATGCGAAGAGGCATTCATTAGCAGACGCCCTACGAGTTTGGAATCCTGTTGACACATCACCAATGATTTGATCTGTTGGGTGACTTCGGGTCCTTTTAATCTCGTGTGGAAGGGGTGCTCGGGATGGAACCTCAGTGATTAACGTGGGGATGGATGAAGATTCACGGTCAATGGTTTCAAATGATGGTACCACTGGTTCCGGTTCGATTCCCAAGTGTTCAGGTGAAGGAAGGATTGTTTGTATTATATGTGAGGGTATTACAGGAGTAGATTCAACTGCGGATGTGTCGGTGGATGAGGGTTTGTTGATGAAGATGGAGCGGAGAAACTTTGTGGCGCAGTTGAACTGGAAGGATTACCTACATTATTGACAACATTAGACACACTAGCATTAGGACCGAAAAATTCAACATAAAAAGGATCAAACAAATTAACTAAATCAGAAGAAGAAACAGAAATGGGATTATTAAAAGAGTGTCCAGGCATTTGAGTAATGCGAGGTCCTGATTGATCAACTTCGGGTGCCAGTTCAGCCAACTCATCAAATGTGACATGCACACTTTCATTGACTGTTCTGGTTCGGGTATTGAATGCGCGATAGGCCTTCGAGTTGGATGAATATCCAATGAAGATTGCTTCATCCGCCTTTTCATTAAACTTCCCGAGGTTGTCTTTGTCGTTCAGCACATAGCACCTGCAACCAAATACACGTAAGTACTTGATAAATGGTACTTTATTCAAAAAGAGTTGGTAAGGAGTTTTGTTAAAGCGCTTATGGATAATGGAGCGATTTTGTGTATAGCATGCTGTTGATACGGCTTCGGCCCACAAGAACGGAGGTAGCTTCGAGTATGTGAGCATTGTACGAGCGGCTTCCACAAGCGTACTGTTACGCCTTTCCACGACCCCATTTTGTTGAGGTGCTCGAGCAGCAGAGTATTGATGCTGAATACCTTTGGATCGAAGGAAGCCCTCAACTACCGAGTTCTTGAATTCCGTGCCGTTATCTGATCTGATTGATTGCACTGACAGCTGCTGTTGGGTCTCGACACTCTTGATAAAATCTATGATTTCTTGAGCTGTCTCGTCCTTGGAACGCAAGAACCTGACCCATGTACATCGTGAATAGTCATCAACGATAACCAACACATATCGTTTCCCGTTTATGCTTTGAGTCCGCATCAGTCCGCATAAATCCATGTGAAGTAACTCCAATACCCTTTTTGTTTATGGTTCGGGCTTTGGTTTGTGAGATGATCGTCTCTCTCATAAGCTCCACACAGATGGTCCTTTTCATAGCGCAATTCAGGAAGACCTTTAACCAATTGTTTCGCAGCCAGCTTGTTGATATTATCAAAGTTCAAATGGGATAATCTTCGATGCCACAACCAAGAGTCTTTTGAAGAGGCTTTTGATAATAAGCAAATGTTATCCTTCACTGTTAGCTTGGCTACGTCAATGGTGTAGAGGTTAGAGTTTCGGGAACCTGTTAGGATTTCTTTTCCATCCATACTCTTTACACTGCAGTTCTTAGCAGTAAAAACTTACCTCTAGTCCTTTGTCACAGAGTTTTCCTATGCTAAAAAAATATGCTAACCCCTCAACATAGTCAACGTCCTTGATGACCAGATTATTTATAACTAAGTCCCCGTATCCTTTGATGTGAGCCTGATAGTTGTTCCCGAATTTTAACGTTCCGCAATACTGTTCAACTACGTTGGACAGCAATTCTCTTCTTCCCGTCATATGCTTGGAGCAACCCGAATCCATATACCAAATGGACTTGGCCTGAAAAACAAATAAATTCATACAATGAACATCTATATGCATTCAAACACATCCATTTTTAATTCACAATCAAACCGTGTTCTGAACCGAGATGTTCAGAAAACATGATGAATTAAGACCGGGTCCTGGGTTGTGTGCACAGAAGCCAAACGTGTCGGTTTAAGCACAACCGACAAGCAAAAGAACGGGTCCTAGTCTATGGTAACTAGAAGCCATTTCATTGAAGAACGGGTCTTGATCAGAAGTAACCAAGAACCATCTGCATAAAGATCACACAACTTTGGGTACCCACCTCAATATGAGTCCCTTTTTGTTAGGAGTTCCAGATTTATATGGCACGTGTACAGTTTTAGGAACCCATTTAGCATTTGTGTGTGGTCCGGATGCATAACCCTTTGGAATCCCTTGAAGATTGGATTTATTGGGCTTTGGAACCTTAGGCACTGAAATTGCCTTTGGTTTTTGTCTTTTTGAGACCCTTTTGACCGTTGCTTTGGTTTTGGGCCTTGGCAACGGACAAGTCTCAAATTTTATTTGAGGCCGATGATGCAACATTTTTTGTTTTCTTTTTCCGCATTCGTTTAACAGGATATGGCACGAAAGCATTCATTTCAGGAACCTGTCGTCTATAACGAGTTGGACATAGATTAAATAATTCACTAAAAGAGTACTTTAAAGGAACAACAGAATTTGGTACATCATTACATGCATTGTCACACACATTGTTACACAAATTGTCTTTAGAGATTACAGACATCCTATCTCTAGTAACATATTCATTTGGCATTACAGTCTTCTTCAAATAAAAACTCGTAAAATCCAGCATGGTGGTTTTTGGAACTCTTCTTATATGATATGTAGGAACAAATCGATTAGAGTCAGTAAGCATGGAAGATTTAGACTTGACAGAATTTTCTTTTTGTTGGTGACTGGGTTTCTTAAAAGACTTGGATTTGATATGAGTCTTTTTAGAAACCTCATTTATAAAAGGTTTTGAACACTCACCTTTATAAATGACAGAAGAAGTTTCAGCTTTGTCCTTACCTTTATTTGATGACACATATGGAATTTTTGTGGAATGAGAAACTGTTTGTTCTTTTGAAAAATCTTTCAATTTTTGTGAAACCATTTCAAATTTTTCTCTGTAGACAGTTACTTCCACAGATTGTTGACCAATTCTTCTTCGCTCTTAAGAAGAGCATCTTGAAGATCAAGAGCTTTCTTTTGAGACGACTTCAATTCCTTTTCTAAAACAGTGATTTGTTGTTGAAGAACTTTTGCAGGAATATAAACTTGAGGAGTTGATTTTACGGTTTCTGTTTCCAATTCAGCTTCTGAATAAGTTGACAAGAAGTCTTCCTCTAAAGTGGGTACTCTAGAAGGATAACTCTCGTTAAGTTCTTCATATTGAAAAGAAATTTCTTTTTCTTTATGAGCAACACTTTTCTCATTTTCTTGGTTTAAAACTTCTTTTGATGACTCAAAAAAGAAAGATTTAAGACCGGCTCCCATATAATTCATGTCATAAAATAAAGGTAAAACATTTTGTGCTTTTTCCAAATATTTAGGATTTTTAAAACCGATTCCTTGTTTAGAATGGTAAAACCTAGTTTCTTTGGGCTGATTTAAGTGGATAGTTTGTTCTGTTTGACACCTTTTTAAAAATGCATCGTCAAGGGTCTTTATTCGTGAGTACAAACTTATCCTTTCTTCTTCAATCATTTTATATTTTTCTAAACTGTCTATATTTTCCATATTTACCGCATCTAACTGTTTTGTAAGTACATCAATTTCTTCTTTTAATGAGAGTTTTTCTTTTGATAACGTTTCCATGCAAGATTCAAGATATATATTCCTATCCTGAACATCTACTTTTTCTATTAACATCTGTTTTATAACATTGTGATTAGTTAACCACTTTTGTAAAATGCTATTCCCGTAAAGTAATCAGCACCTTTATATTCTTTATCAAATCCCAAGAAGAACAAGGCTCAATAATTGAGAAATGATGAAGAAAAGACAATAAGAATGTTGAGAGTAAATATGCAAATGGCGGCTGCTCTATTGAATTCTTTTCAACCGTGTCTACAAAAGAAACCCTAGGAGCTATAAGAAGCTTCAATTAATTAACTTTGAAGCAATGACAACTTTGGCCCCTAGACTTTTACAAGGAAATAAAATTGAAGGAAATAATTACAAGACTAAATACTAAGTAAATAATTATTACAAAACAACTCCCTATGATCAAAATTAATGTCTAACAATCTCCCTCATTTCGATCATTTAGGAGGTCCTGGAACTCTGGCATGATCTGTTGATTCTCGGAGTCCAAGGATGACGTCGAAGTGTCTGGTCACTTGTCTCATATGTAGCCGTTCGTTCAGGAGGTCAATGCCGCTGAGGGTATCCTGTATCTCCTTTGGTGAGCATCTTTGTTCAGGATCTGGTTGAGCGTCAAAATCTTGTACTTTCTGTGTAAGAGCAGCTCGAACCAATCGGAGTGTACCATCGGAGTAGCATGGAAGATCCTCAAAGCGCATGTACCTTTTATAGCCCTTGTAATTGACAAAAATGACACCCGGGTCTCCAGAGAGTACAACTCTGTAAGCCGGATGATGGGCTAGAAGGAAGCTATCCTGTTCTGGTGCTCGTAGGCCCACTTTAACCAACGCGCTCTCGATCGCCATCTGGAAGTCTCTGAGGCACATAATGATCGAGCGGCGGTTCATGCTTCGAACTAGGGCACCTACAGCAGTCATGTGGGAAAGACGTTTTTTGATGTGATTTTTTAAGCAGTTGTGTAGAAACTCAACGTCGTCCGCACTTATGAAGTCTAGGTCATTCTCGAAGATGTCATCAGCCGTGCCATCTTCTCTTTCTACTTGAAAGGAAGGATAGTAGACTTTGGCTCTTTTGCACATTGTTATGGTTCAAAGTTTCTTAATCTTCGACTTTGAGACTTTTGACCTTCTTTCCCGGAGCATCAGTTGATAGTATTCGGCCTGTTCAGCTTTGGTTACATTTGTAAGTTCCATAAGTAGGCGTCTGCTGAAGGATCCAGGCTTCTTTCTGAATACTATTTTGAATCTCTCTTCTAACTACGGGTTCTGAAACTGCTCCGGGGGAAACTTCTGTAAGAATTCTTTGAGGCCCTGAACGGGGGGTTCTTCGATTTCAGACCTTTTAGCTTCAAGAAGCTTTATAGTTGTCCCCCGCCGTTCTTATCGAATTTTGTCCTTTTCTTCTTGAGGCAGTTTTTGAACTTCACCTTTTGAATACTGGCCTACCCAGAATATGTCATCTTTCCTATAAACACCAGGTCCTTCTGGAGTTTCATCAAAGCAATCGACCCTTTTGGTTTGGGAAGGACCTGGATGTTCGGTTTGTTGGACTGGAGGAGGGCTTGGAGATCTTGGAGGGCTTAGGACAATGTGGGATTCTTTGAGTGACTGGGGAGCTTGAATAGATGATAGGATTTCTTCTTGAGGGGCTGGTGGTGGTGAGTTTAGGAAGTCAAAGGAAGAGGATGAAGATTTTTTCGTTGGAGATTCGGGTTCAGGCTTAGGAATTATTAAGGGTTCGTTGTCGTCAATATCGGAATCTGAATCAGATACCAATATGATTTCAACTTTCTCATGAGCTTCCACGAATTCTACCATAGCTGTCATCGGATCCAATGGAGCTGGACCCTCGACCATGGGCTCGTCTTCTATTAATAAGTATTCCTGAGCCTCCTGCCTCTGTTCCCCTGACCACTGAAACTCTGTCCCTTCTGTGGTTTCTGCTCCCCCTATAAACATCATGGGTTCCTCATGCTGAACTTTCTGCCTTTTCTCCCCCTCATGACGATCAGGGTCGTCCCGATCGTCATGCTTTCTTTTTGGGACCTCTGCTTGAGGACGGCACTGGAGTTTGATTACTGCCGACTCAAGGCGGTCCATTCTTGAATTAATCTGCTCCTGGACTTGCAGAATTAGGCGTGTAAGCGCATCGATCTTGTCCGAGAGCGCCGCGATCTGGTTTTAGACCGATTGGGATCCTGGTGGAGGGCCAGCTTTGGAAGCGACACCCTTACCCTTAATAAGTGAAAGTAGGGCGGTGTGACGTTCCTCGGCAGCTTCCTTTTGGGCATCCAGGTCAGCCCGGGTAACCACTCCGGCAGCACGTAGAGCTGCCGTTAACATCTCCAAGTTGATAGGGAGATGGCCGGAAGTGGATGGCGTTGATTGAGCCACTCCCGGTCTTCCTTCCGTCATTTTTGGCTCCTGTAGAGGACGCTCAGATCCGGAAGTTTGAGGAGCTGCCACGGAGGCAGCTCTTGGGGATGCCACGGAGGCATCGTGCGTTGTGACTTTGTGGGGGGAAGGAATTGTGGATGAAGGAATTGCGGTCACATGGGCAGGAGTGTGACCTCTTTCAACACCGCCACTCTCCGAATGAGAGGGCGATGGTGTATGTGCTATTACCCCGTGGAATCAAGTGGTCTCCCTTTGAGGGGAAACCAAGTGGGTGGTGGTGGTGATTTCGACCGTTGGACTGACGGTCTTATGGTGGGGAGTCCAGCTTATTGGGCTTGGTTCACACTCGGATTGAATATCCCTCGCTCGCACGACAGAGACGGTTCTTTCTGAATCCGCCGTCTCTGCCGCCTCACCTCCTGCTCCCTCGCTCACCAACACATGCTCCCTCTCACCTATACCCACAGATTGTTGAACATCCTCCTGAGCTCCCTCATCCTCACTCATGCTCGCCTCACCTTCGGATTGGCTAGTCTCAGTCGGTTCTGACTGAGACTCATCCGGATAACACTCTTGTATATTCGCCCTAACCCGTTCCAACCCCCTTGACCTCATTAGCAGAGATAGAGGAATTTTCATTATTGGCACTGTAGGGGCCCCCTTTGGCAGAGTTAGCTTTTGAATTGCCACAGTTGGGTAGACGTCTGCCTCTGGACGTTCGTGGATATCGTCATCATTGTCCATGGCGTACTGGATGATGAGCTGCAGAAACCGCTGTAGAGGTATGTATTTTCTGCCTTTCTTGGTTCCCCTCTCCATGTGGACTCTTCTTAATTCCTCGAAAAGGAAAGCAACATAATCCACATGTCGGTCAAAGGCAAAGCCGGTGAACATGGCTAGTACCTGAGCCGAGGCGGAGTCGTGGTCGGAGTGCTTTGCGGTGAAGCACTTGTTGATTACATCAAAGAGGATCCGCCAGTGAGATTGAAGATTTTTGGTGCGGAAATTTGAGGGTTTGGAAAGAGGGCCATCATAACCCAGTGTTTGGATTTCGGCTAAGGTTTCGGTGATGGATGGGTTGGGATCAAAATGTTCACGGGTTGGTAGGTAGAATTCGGCGGGTAGGTGAAGGATATGGCGTATGGCGGATATGGTGATTTTGACTGGAACACATTCGATGGTGGATGTAAAGTAGGGTTCGGCGTCAGGAAAGTATTGCAACCTGTTCCAGAATTGTTGAAGGTAAATCTGGGGAACAGCAATTGCGGTGGATAAGGCGTAATAGATGGGGTGGCGTGTGAGGATGTCAAATGCGAGGGTTTGGGGCTCCTTGGTTAGGATGGAAACGTCGAGCTGCCAGTTGTGTGGAATAAACTCGACAAACTCGGCGTTGGGAGGATGGATTGTTCTGGGAGTTGGGCGTTATTATTTGGGATGGGGGGATGGGGTATGGTTAGGTTAACAGCCTGTTCCATCATCCTGCAAAGGTGCATCAGAGTTAGAATAATAAGACTTTAAATGATAAGGAATTGATGTGAAGTCTAGATTAGTGTGAAATAGAAACTGCCTGATCTGTTTAGCATCGGGTCTTTATTAGTAGAATAAAATTCTACTAATAAAGTCCAAAGTCAATCGTTAAGAGACCGATGTTAGATAAGACCTTTTCATTCAAACACTAGTCCTAACTCTAATCAATGGTGCATCGTGATGAAAATATTTTTGTACTTTTTTTTTAATTTATAGAGAAAATGCACAAATGTAAAAATTTTAAAAAATGCTAAGTGTTGGATTTCGGATGGTCTGAATTCGGATGAACAGTGTCATCCAATTCGGATCATGTCGAAATCCGGATGATGCATGAAATGGTACGTTTGAGAACCGAATTCGGATGAGGTGACATGATGGACCGAATTCGGATGTGGTCCGAAATGCATGAAGGTGGTGAAGTGGGTGGGAGGTGGTCCGCATTCGGATGGTGCATGGGCAACGTCCGAATTCGGATGTGGTGCGGAAGGAAATGATATGTATGTAGTAATGACAAAGAACCTAACTCGGATGAGAACCGAATTCGGATCCAATCCGAGTTCGGATGCACAGTGATGATGCAATGTGACTTAAGTGAGTTTTCAAAATTCCTTGAAGGACCGAATTCGGATCATTGTGGACCGAATTCGGATCAACAGTGACCGAATTCGGGTCTACAGTGACCGAATTCAGATTTCGGAAGTTTGAAAAATTGAAAAATTTAAACGAAGTGGGACGTCCGAATTCGGATAAGG
Organism: Centrapalus pauciflorus; assembly: GCA_020465985.1. Lineage (NCBI taxonomy): Eukaryota > Viridiplantae > Streptophyta > Magnoliopsida > Asterales > Asteraceae > Centrapalus > Centrapalus pauciflorus. The sequence goes on from JAANYP010000130.1 coordinate 15,667, forward strand.
GTCCGAACTCGGACATCCGAAATGCATGAATGCAGTTAATGTGTTCATGCAAAATAAACATGAACAGTTAAAAGTTAATGAAACTGCATGAAATTACTGATCCTAGTCTAAAAATGCATGATGAACGTTTTATCTAACTATAAGGAAGTAACAAGAACACATTAAAGTACCTAAAACTAGCAAAAACCGAAATGAACAACTAATAAAAATTTGAAAATCAAACACACAATTTAAGACGTTAAATGCTGAAATAAAGATAGAAATAGGTTACCTGGTTGTGCAGAAGTCGAAATAAGTAAGAAAAATGAAGAAACTGGATGGTGCTCAAAGCTTGGAAGTCGGAAATGGTGGATGAGGCGGTCGTCGGCGACTGGAGAAAGAAGAAGAAGAGGAGAAGAAATGTGTAGTCTTTGACCGTTGACCCGCCTTTTAAAGGGTGCGGGTCGGGTCGGGTCATCACATCAGATCCGCGCCCAAAATAGAGAGATGGGCCGCCGGATTTGAACTCACCACACACACAAAAATAACCCAAGGGATTTTGGGCCTTAAACATTAATAGAAATAACAAAACAAATTTAAACAAAAATTTGACCCAAATTATTACATCTTTTTGAGTTTTTCTTTGAAACAAAAAATAAGCAAAACAAAATAAAATATTTTTGATATTTTCTTTTAACATTAACGTTAAGACAAAAATAAAATAAAATAACATAAAATGTTTTTGGCTTTTTGATAAATTTGAACAATTAAAATCTTTTTTTTCTGACCTATTAAATTAAACTTAAAAATAAACTAAAATATAACCAACCTAAAATTTAAAAATTTAACTACTAAAATTAAATAAAAAAAAAGAATTATAAAAATTAACATCCTAACTATACTCCCCCTCAAATAAATACCTCTTCCCTTCTTTTATCCTTTTCAGATTAAGTTCTTGAACCTTTTTAGCCTTAAAGATACAGACAAACCTAGATTATGTTTGCGTCCCACTCCGTGATGAACAATTCACATAGCAATTTGTCAGGATCATTAATTATTAAAAATGTACACAGATAAGGAAATATTGAGTTTTAATTTTGTGACACAATCCTTAAATTTAAATAACAGATATTTTCTAAAATAAAGGAATTTCAATCACGATGGATTGAAATAGAATTATTTAAGACAATATCTGATATTTAATTGGAAGGTGGATTCAACATGCCGATATGGGATACTAAAAACTTAAAACGATGTTCGTCTAAAGCTTTAGTAAATATATCCGCAAGTTGATAATCCGTGCCAACAAAATACAACTCAATGATTCCCTTTTCTACGTGATCTTTAATAAAATGATACCTGATATCTATGTGTTTTGTTCGAGAGTGCTCCACGGGATTGCAAGAGATGGCAATTGCACTTCGAGAATCACAGTAAATTGGGATATTGGTGAGTGAGAATCCATAAGCTCGTAATTGTGTTCTCATCCACAGCACTTGAGAGCAACAGCTTGCAGCTGCTACATACTCAGCCTCAGCTGTGGATGTGGAAACACAATTCTGCTTTTTGGAAGACCAACTCACCGGTCTATCTCCCAAGAACTGTATTCCTCCCGACGTGCTTTTTCTGTCAACTCTACAACCTGCAAAATCAGCATCTGAAAAAGCGGTAAGATCGAAATCGGTTCCCTTTGGATACCATAGACCAAGTTCGGGTTTACCCTTAAGATAACGAAAAATGCGTTTTACCGCAGTTAGGTGTGATTCTTTTGGTTCGGCCTGAAATCTAGCACAAAGACATGTTGAAAACATTATATCCGGCCTACTAGCAGTCAAGTACAATAAGGATCCTATCATCCCTCTGTAAGTGGTATTATCGACACTTTTCCTAGAAGGATTGGTGTCTAACTTACAGTTGGAGGCCATGGGAGTTGCGATACTCGTGCAAGAGTCTAACTTATATTTCTTGAGAATGTCAAGAGTATATTTCGACTGGTTCACAAAAATCCCATCATCAAGTTGTTTGACTTGTAATCCAAGGAAAAAGTTCATTTCCCCCATCATACTCATCTCGAACCTGGACTCCATTAGGGCTGAAAAATCCTTACAAAAATTACTGTCAGTAGATCCAAATATAATGTCGTCGACATATATTTGTACTAGCATTATATGTGGGCCTTCCCTTTTAGTAAACAGAGTTGTGTCCACCACACCTTTATAGAAACCGGCAGAAATATGGAAATTGGAAAGACTATCATATCATGCTCGAGGTGCTTTAGAGGGCTTTATCTAGCACATAAACATGGTCGGGTTTATGTGCGTCAATAAAGCCTTGTGGTTGTTCAACATACACCTCCTCGTTAAGTTCACCGTTTAGAAAGGCAGTCTTGACGTCCATTTGGTACACTTTGAAATCTTTGTGTGCCGCGTACGCCAAGAAGATTCTGATTGCTTCGATCCGTGCAACTGGAGCGAAGGTCTCGTCATAATCTATCCCTTCTTGTTGTCGGTAGCCTTTGGCAACAAGTCTTGCTTTATTCCTTATCACAATGCCGTTTTCATCTCGTTTGTTCTTAAAGATCCACTTTGTTCCGATCACTGTACGGTCCTTTGGTTTGGGAACTAACCGCCATACTCTTAGCTGTTCAAACTGGTTGAGTTCCTCTTGCATTGCAACTATCCAATCTGGATCTGTTAGGGCTTCTTCCACACGAGCGGGCTCTATCATACTAAGGAATGATGCGAAGAGGCATTCATTAGCAGACGCCCTACGAGTTTGGACTCCTGTTGAAACATCACCAATGATTTGATCTGTTGGGTGACTTCGGGTCCATTTATTCTCATGTGGAAGGGGTGCTCGGGATGGAACCTCTGTGGTTAACGTGGGGATGGATGAAGATTCATGGTCAATGGTTTCAAATGATGGTACCACTGGTTCCGGTTCGATTCCCGAGTGTTCAGGTGAAGGAAGGATTGTTGGTATTATATGTGAGGGTATTATAGGAGTAGATTCAACTGCGAATTTGTCGGTGGATGATGTAGATGGATGAGGGTATGTTGATGAAGATGGAGCGGAGAAACTTTGTGGCGCAGTTGAACTGGAAGGATTACCTACATTATTGACAACATTAGATACATTAGCATTAGGACCGAAAAATTCAACATAAAAAGGATCAAACAAATTTACTAAATCAGAAGAAGAAAAAGAAATGGGATTATTAGAAGAGTCTCCAGGCATTTGAGTAATGCGAGGTCCTGATTGATCAACTTCGGGTGCCAGTTCAGCCAACTCATCAAATGTGAATGCACACTTTCATTGACTGTTCTGGTTCGGGTATTGAATGCGCAATACGCCTTCGAGTTGGATGAATATCCAATGAAGATCGCTTCATCCGCGATTTTATGTATAGCATGCTGTTGATACGGCTTCGGCCCACAAGAATGGAGGTAGCTTCGACTATGTGAGAATTGTACGAGCGGCTTCCACAAGCGTACTGTTACGCCTTTCCACGACCCCATTTTGTTGAGGTGTTCGAGCAGCAGAGTATTGATGCTGAATACCTTTGGATCGAAGGAAGCCCTTAACTACCGAGTTCTTGAACTCCGTGCCGTTATCTGATCTGATTTATTGTACTGACAGTTGCTGTTGGGTCTCGACACTCTAGATAAAATCTATGATTTCTTGAGCTGTCTCATCCTTGGAATGCAAGAACCTGACCCATGTATATCGTGAATAGTCATCAACGATAACCAACACATATCGTTTCCCGTTTATGCTTTGGGTCCGCATCGGTCCGCATAATTCCATGTGAAGTAACTCCAATACCCTTTTTGTTGATGGTTCGGCCTTCGGTTTGTGAGATGATCGTTTCATCTTTCCTTTCTCACAAGCTCCACACAGATGGTCCTTTTCATAGCGCAATTCAGGAAGACCTTTACCCAATTGTTTCGCAGCCAGCTTGTTGATATTATCAAAGTTCAAATGGGATAATCTTCAATGCCACAACCAATAGTCTTTTGAAGAGGCTTTTGATAATAAGCAAATGTTATCCTTCACTATTAGCTTGGCTACGTCGATGGTGTAGAGGTTAGAGTTTCGGGAACCTGTTAGGATTTCTTTTCCATCCATACTCTTTACACTACAGTTCTTAGCTCTAAAAGTTACCTCTAGTCCTTGGTCACAGAGTTGTCCTATGCTAAAAAGATTATGTGATAACCCCTCAACATAGTCAACGTCTTTGATGACCAGATTATTTAGAACTAAGTCCCCGTATACTTTGATGTGAGCCTGATGGTTGTTCCCGAATTTTACCGTTCCACAATACTGTTCAACTACATAGGACAGCAATTCTCTTCTTCCTGTCATATGCTTGGAGCAACCAGAATCCATATACCAAATGGACTTAACCTGAAAAGCAAATAAATTTATACAATGAAAAACTATATGTATTCAAACACATCCATTTTAATTCACAATCAAACCGTGTTCTGAACCGAGTTGTTCAGAAAACATGATGAGATAAGACCAGGTCCTGGGCTGTGTGCACAGAAGCCAAACGTGTCCGTTTAAGCACAACCGACAAGCAAAAAAACGGGTCCTAGTCTATGGTAACTAGAAGCCATTTCACTGAAGAACGGGTCTTGATCAAAAGTAACCAAGAACCATCTGCATAAGAATCAAACAACTTTGGGTACCCACCTCAATATGGGTCCCTTTTTGTTAGGAGTTCCATATTTATATGGCACGTGTACACTTTTAGGAACCCATTTAGCATTTGTGTGTGGTCCGGATGCATAACCCTTTGGAATTCATTGAAGATTGGATTTATTGGGCTTTGAAACCTTAGGCGCTGAAATTGCCTTTGGTTTTTTGTCTTTTTGAGACCTTTTTGGCCGTTGCTATGGTTTTGGGCCTTGGCAACGGACAAGTCTCAATTTTATTTGAGGCCGATGATGCAACAATTTTTGTTTTTTTTTCCGAATTCGTTTAACAGGATATGGCACGAAAGCATTCATTTCAGGAACCTGTCGTCTATAGCGAGTTGGACATAGATTAAATAATTCACTAAAAGAGTACTTTAAAGGAACAACAGAATTCGGTACATCATTACATGCATTGTCACACACATTGTTACATAAATTGTCTTTAGAGATTACAGACATCCTATCTCTAGTAACAAATTCATTTGGCATTAAAGCCATCTTCACAAAAAAAAAAAACTCGTAAAATCCAGCATGGTGGTTTTTGGAACTCTTCTTATATGATCTGTAGGAACAAAACGATTAGAGTCAGTAAGCATGGAAGATTTAGACTTGACAGAATTTTCTTTTTGTTGGTGAGTGGGTTTCTTAAAAGACTTGGATTTGATCTGAGTCTTTTTAGAAACCTCATTTTTAAAAGGTTTTGAACACTCACCTTTATAGATGACAGAAGAAGTTTCAGCTTTGGCCTTACCTTTATTTGTTGACACATATGGAGTTTTTGTGGAATGAGAAACTGTTTGTTCTTTTAAAAAATCTTTTAATTTTTGTGAAACCATTTCAAAATTTTCTCTGTAGACAGTTACTTCCACAGATTGTTGAAAAGATTGATTTACCAATTCTTCTTCGCTCTTAAGAAGAGCATCTTGAAGATCAAGCGCTTTCTTTTGAGACGACTTCAATTCCTTTTCTAAAACAGTGATTTGTTGTTGAAGAACTTTTGCAAGAATATAAAGTTGAGGAGTTGATTTTGCGGTTACTGTTTTCAATTCAGCTTCTGAATAAGTTGACAAGAAGTCTTCCTCTAAAGTGGGTACTCTAGAAGAATAACTCTCGTTAAGTTCTTCATATTGAAAAGAAATTTCTTTTTGTTTATGAGCAACACGTTTCTCATTTTCTTGGTTTAAAACTTCTTTTGATGACTCAAAAAAGAAAGATTTAAGACCGGCTCCCATATAATTCATGTCATAAAATAAAGGTAAAACATTTTGTGCGTTTTCCAAATATTTAGGATTTTTAAAACCGATTCCTTGTTTAGAATGGTAAAACCTAGTTTCTTTGGGCTGATTTAAGTGGATAGTTTGTTCTGTTTGACCCCTTTTTAAAAATGCATCGTCAAGGGTCTTTATTCGTGAGTACAAACTTATCCTTTCTTCTTCAATCATTTTATATTTTTCTAAACTGTCTATATTTTTCATATTTATCGCATCTAACTGTTTTGTAAGTACATAAATTTCTTCTTTTAATGAGAGTTTTTCTTTTGACAACGTTTCCATGCAAGATTCAAGATATATATTCCTGTCCTGAACATCTACTTTAAAGTTTGAGCTTGATGTTCAGCCTGTACACACTTTGCAGTTTCAGCATTTAATCTAGCTTGTAGATCAAGAATATGTGTGTGCAGTGTACATTCATTATCTACAAATAAATTATTTACATGTGCAGGAATGTAACAGGAATATACCTCATTTGTCTCAGAACCGGATGTAGAGCATTCGGGATCGTTGGTTGTGGTCATCAGACATGCTGGTGGATTTTTCAATGTCTCCCCCTCAGCAGCATGATCTGAATTTTCAGCAGTGGAAACAGCACAGGTCTCCAACCCAATACGATCAACCATGTAACAGTTCTTGCCCTTGTCATCCTCCTCGTCGGTGACTTCAGCATCCCAGTAGTCTTCCTGGGCGACGAGGGCCAACGCATCGGTTCTTTTCTTGGCGGCCTCCAGTTTCCTCTTATAGTAGCCGACGTCTCTGTCAAGGTTATTCTTGCACTCCCGAGCAAAGTGGCCCGGTTTACCACACTTGTAGCAGAGACGCTCATCCGCGTCTTTTGGCTCGTCTGCTCTCGGCCGTTCATCTCTTCTCTCCGCCGGCCGCTTATCGTCTCCTTCTATCCCTTCTTTTAGGCTCTCTCCTCTCATCTCGGCGGTCATCCCTACGATCATCCCGTCGATCGTCCCGCCTCTCATGGTCCCGCCTGTCGTCCCTTCGATCATCGCGCCTATCGTCTCGCCTTTCATAACGGCGATCATCTCGATAGTCGCGTCTATCGTCATACCTGCGGTCATCCCGATCATCTCTTCGGTAATCGTCCCTGCGATAATCATCGCGTCGTTCATCCCTTCGGTCATCTGAGTACCTCCGTGGACCGGTGTCATAACGGAGTTGACGTCGTTGTTGGAGACGATTGGTCCACAAGGCTACTTGTTCCTGAATAGAAGCTTCATCCTCATCAAATACCTCACGTGGAGGAGAAGCATACCTGTACTGCGACGACGAAGAACCTGGAGCAAAGGATGGTGTCGGAATATTCGTGTTGGTGATTAAGGCGAGTGAATCATTGGGTTTCAATCCGGTGTTGGTTGATAGCAGTAGAGAGGCCAATTGATTCGCCATCAGCTTTTGTTGATCTACATCCCCCTGATACTTCTTTAGCTCCTTAAAGACGACGTTGATGGATACCTCAGGAATGTTCAGGACTCGTTTCGTGGCCCGACAAGCAAGCTGCCACTCGGGGGCTAGGGCTGCAAAGAACTGGATATTGATGTCATCCCTTTCCTTCTTGATGTGCAGTTTATTCAACTCATTCAGGACCGCACAAAACCTGGTAAACGTAGCTTGCAAAGATTCCCCATCTTTGGCTCGGAATTCTATAAACTTAGCCTTTGCCTCCTCAATCTTGGCACGATCATCGAGATCTGCCCCCAGCATCTGGACTTCCAATTCGTCCCACATTTCCTTGGCAGAATTTTGCCGTCTACGCCAACCAGAATATCTGTGGGGAGGGCCTGATAGATTAAGTATTCTGCCCTCTTATCGGCATGATGTCTGTCTCTCTCGGCGTCATTGGCCGGTTCTCGTTCAACTTTTGAGGCTAAGACAGGGGGGTCAGACTCAGGTCGGGCTGCTTCCCGATAATAGATGACGGGACCCTCGGAGATAGACTGAAGCATTAAATTCCCAAGAGGTTGCATTCCAAAGAATTTGAGGAATCGGGATTTCCATTGTTCATACTCATCGGGATAGAGAACAGGTGGTCTGTTCTCAGATCAGAGTACGAGAGCTTCGCGAGACATGATATTTGGTGCTGATGAAAGAGATAAGATCTTAAGGGTGGAAACTTGACTCGGATGGGCTGGACTTAGGAAGAATAGCACTGTGGATGGTGCTAATTCGGATAGAACACTGATTTCGGATGGAATGGTATTTAGGATGGACAGATTTCGGATGAAAAGGTGTTTCGGGTGGCTTGAGTTCGGTTAAACAGTAATTCGGATGGTTGGAAATTCGGATGGAAAAAGAGCAAATTCGGATTGGCTTTGGATTCGGATGAAGGTCTAATTCGGATGAGGTCGGATTCGGGTGGACAACCTAATTCAGATGTAATTTCGGATGGTGGCTAATACGGATGTTTAGAAGTCTGATGGACCGAATTCGGATGAACCGGATTCGGATGATCAGTGATGACTTCGGATATGGAACTTCGGATGAACAGTTGTTGTTCGGATGAAATGAGGGAACCGAATTCGGATGGTCCGAATTCGGGTGAACAGTGGACAGGGCATAGGAAAATGTCCAGGTGGGGGACCGAATTCGGATGGTCCGAGTTCGGGTGTCCGAAATGGATATGGTCCGAATTTTAATTTTAAAAATTTAAGCACAAGTCCACAATGGTAAAATGGGAATGCCTGATCTGAACTTCGGATGGTCCGAAGTTCGGATGGGACCTAAGTAGGGTCCGAAATAGGCAGATGGGTGGTCCGAAATTCACCTAAAGTTGGTCCGAATTGGACCGAAGTGAGGTCCGAACTAGGATGAAATATGGGCCGAATTGGGATCTTAAATGGTCTGAATTGCTACAGTAATAGGTCCGAATTACAGCAGGTTTTAGTAGTTTTCTAAGGCAAAACAGAGCAGAAGTCGATTTTTTTTTCAGTGTTAAAGCTTAAAAAAGTTTCTAAATGATTGATAAAGTATTTTAAACACTTTTGGTGAGTTAAAATAACTTAAAACACGTAAAATCAGTGAAGAACAAGCTAAAAACCCACTAAAAACCCATATTTTTGAACTTTTTCTAGACTCCGATTCTTGATGATTTTAGAGTTAATATGGAACGAAATGAGCTCAAAATCAGTATGTGAAGATATTGTGATGATTATAAGACTATAAGAACACAATAAACACGTAAAAACCAGAGAAAAGAAGGATCTAACCGAATGGAGAATGAAGAACACGAAGAACACAAGAAAACCCAGCAGAATCCGAGAAGAACAAGTTGAAATCCACCTTTTGGGCTCTGATACCAATTGTAAAATGCTATTCCCGTAAAGTAATCAGCACCTTTATATTCTTTATCAAATCCCAAGAAGAACAAGGCTCAATAATTGAGAAATGATGAAGAAAAAACAATAAGAATGTTGAGAGTAAATATGCAAATGGCGGCTGCTCTATTGAATTCTTTTCAACCGTGTATTACAAAAGAAACCCTAGGAGCTATAAGAAGCTTCAATTAATTAACTTTGAAGCAATGACAACTTTGGCCCCTAGACTTTTACAAGGAAATAAAATACTAAGTAAATAATTATTACAAAACAACTCCCTATAATCGAAATTAAATGTCTAACAACTTTGAATGATATAATTCAGACGACTCTTTTATAGTTTGAGCTTGATGTTCAGCCTGTACACACTTTGCAGTTTCAGCATTTAATTTAGCTTGAAGATCGAGAATATGTGTGTGCAATGTACATTCATTATCTACAAATAAATTATTTACATGTTCAGGAATGTAACAGGAATATACCTCATTTGTCTCAGAACCGGATGTAGAGCATTCGGGATCGTTGGTTGTGGTCATCAGACATGCTGGTGGATTTTTCAATGTCTCCCCCTCAGCAGCATGATCTGAAGTTTCAGCAGTGGAAACGGCACAATGCTCCAACCCAATACGATCAACCATGTAACAGTTCTTGCCCTTGTCATCCTCCTCGTCTGTGTCTTCAGCATCCCAGTAGTCTTCCTGGGCGACGAGGGCCAACGCATCGGTTCTTTTCTTTGCGGCCTCAAGCTTTCGCTCATAATAGCCGACGTCCCTGTCAAAATTATTCTTGCACTCCCGCGCAAAGTGACCCGGTTTACCACACTTGTAACAGAGACGTTCGTCAGCGGGTTTCGGTCCGTCTGCTCTCGGCCGATCATCTTTCCTCTCCGCCGGCCTCTTGTCGGCGTGGCGATGCTCTCTGCTGTCATCTCTCCTTCTTTCTCTCCTCTCAGGCTCTCTCCTCTCATCTCTACGGTCGTCCCTACGATCATCCCTTCGATCGTCTCGCCTATCATAATCTCGCCTCTCGTCCCTTCGATCATCGCGCCTATCATCTCGCCTTTCATAACGGCGATCATCTCGATAGTCGCGTCTATCGTCATACCTGCGGTCATCCCGATCATCCCTTCGGTAATCGTCCCTGCGATAATCATCGCGTCCCTTTGGTCATCTGTGTACCTCCGTGGACCGGTGTCATAATGGAGTTGATTGTTAGTCTTGTGGGAGAACCGTCGTTGTTGGAGACGATTGGTCCACAAGGCTATTTGTTCCTGTATAGAAGCCTCTTCTACATCAAATACCTCACGTGGAGGAGAAGCATACCTGCACTGCGATGACGATGAACCTGGAGCAAAGGATGGTGTCGGAATATTCGTGTTGGTGATCAAGGCTAGTGAATCATTGGGTTTCAATCCGGTGTTAGCTGATAGCAGTAGAGAGGCCAATTGATTCGCCATCAGCTTTTGTTGATCTACATCCCCTTGATACTTGTTTAGCTCCTTAAATATGACGTTGATGGATACCTCAAGAATGTTCAGGACTCGTTTCGTGGCCCGACAAGCAAGCTGCCACTCGGGGGCTAGGACTGCAAAGAACTGGATATTGATGTCATCCCTGTCCTTCTTGATGTGCAGTTTATTCAATTCATTTAGGACCGCACAAAACCTAGTAAACGTAGCTTGCAGAGATTCCCTATCTTTGGCTCGGAATTCTGTAAACTTAGCCTTCGCCTCCTCAATCTTGGCACGATCATCGAGATCTGCCCCCAGCATCTGGACTTCTAATTCGTCCCACATTTCCTTGGCAGACATTTTTCTGTCTACGCCAACCAGAATATCAGTGGGGAGGGCCTGATAGATTAAGTATTCTGCCCTCTTATCGGCATGCTGTTTGTCTCTCTCGGCGTCATTGGCCGGTTCTCGTTCAACCTTAGAGGCTAAGACAGGGGGGTCAACCTCAGGTCTAGCTGCTATTTCTCGATAATAAATGACGGGACCCTTGGAGATTGATTGAAGCATTAAGTTCCCAAGCGGTTGCATCCCAACGAATTTGAGGAACCGGGATTTCCATTGTTCATACTCATCGGGATAGAGAACAGGTGGTCTGTTCTCAGATCTGAGTACGAGAGCTTCGCGAGACATGATATTTGGTGCTGATGAAATAGATAAGATCTTACATGTGGAAACTTGACACGGATGGGCTGGACTCTGGAAGAATAGCACTGTGGGTGGTGCTAATTCGGATAAGACACTGATTTCGGATTGAATAGTGATTCGGATGGGTAGGATTTCGGATGGCTAAATTTCGGATCAAATTCGGATGGGCTTTGGATTCGGATGACGGTCTAATTCGGATTTAGACCTAATTCGGATGAAGACCAAAATCGGATAGGCTCTGATTTCGGATGAAGGTCTAATTCGGATGAAGACTTATGAGTCTGATTTCGGATGAAATACTATTTCGGATGGGGCGAAGTTTGATGGACCGAATTCGGAGGAACCGAAGTCGGATGAACAGTATGCGTTTCGGATGAAAGTAAGGAACCGAATTCAGATGGTCCGAATTCGGGTGAGTAGTGGACGGGGTCTTAGGCAAATGTCAAGGTAGGGGACCGAATTCGGATGGTCCGAGTTCGGGTGGTCCGAAATGGAGATGGTCCGAAGTGAATTTTAAAATTAAAGCACAAGTCCAAAATGGGAAAATGTGGATGCCTGATCTGAACTTCGGAAGTTCGGATGGGACCGAAGTATGGTCCGAAAATGGGCAAATGGGTGGTCCGAAATGCACTGAAGGTTGGTCCGAATTGGACCGAAATGAGGTCCGAACTAGGATGAAATATGGTCCGAATTGGTATCTTAATGGGTCCAAATTGCTACAGTATATGGTCCGAATTACAGCAGGTTTTCGCAGTTTTCAAAGGCAGAACAGAGCAGAAGTCGATTCTATCAGTTTTAAAGCCTAAAAAAGTTTCCAAATGATTGATAAACTATTTTAAACACTTTTGGTGACTTAAAATAACTCAAAACACTTAAAATCAGTAAAGAACAAGCTAAAAACCCATATTTTTGAAACTTTTTCAAAACTCCGATTCTTGATGATTTTAATGGTAATATGGAACTAAATGAGCTCGAAATCAGTATATGAAGATATTGTGATGATTATAAGACTATAATAACACAATAAACACGTAAAAACTAGAGAAAAAAGGATCTAACCGAATGGAGAATGAAGAACACGAAGAACACAAGAAAACCCAGCAGAATCCGAGAAGAACAAGTTGAAATCCACCTTTTGGGTTCTGATACCAATTTTAGAATATGTATTTTCAGCACCTTTGATGATTCTTTCACAATACCCAAGAAGAAACAAGCTCAATAATGGGGTAATAATGAAGAAGACAAAGAGAATATTGAGAGAGAATAATAGTGGCGGCTGCAATGTATATTCAATATGTTTTCAACCGTGACATTACAATAAAGAAACCCTAGGAGCTTTATAGCTCCATTTAATTATCTATGGGGCATTGACACAATTGCCCCCTAGACTTTTACATAGAAATAAGTTACAAGTAAACAAATACAAAGATAAATGCTAAGTAAATAGTTATTACAAAATAACTCCATATGATCGAAATTAAATGTCTAACAAGCATGACTTCTTCAAGCCTCCTAGTACATATTGGTATGCTAAGTCAATGGATGACATTGACTTAAAATATCATTTTGTAGTCAAAAGAGAAGCTGGTCCTGAGGAAGAATACAAAAGCGTAGTTCACCTTCTACAGAAGATGACCAGAGAAGAGTTGACTCAAATGCATCGTATTGGAACAGTTCTAGGTCTCCACTTCTTTGGGTCAAGCAGAGTGTAAAGGATCTGAAGAGCATTTTTGATCCAGAATCTATCAGAAGAGATATAGAAGATACCAAGGATATGAAGATTGCACATGTTGATCTATATGTGAAATCAAAGACACATAGACTCAAATTTGCAAATGAATCCAGCATGTTCTTCAATTTTGAATTCTTTGATCTTCCAAGAGCATGGTTACTGCAAATAAGCTCGGTAAAGATATACTGTGATAAAGAAGAGATGAAAAGAGAATTTTTGAAGGCAATTAAGCAGAAACTTTCACAACTGTATGTTTTTGGATGCCTTAGTTTGTAGATAACAGTTTTACTTTGATTTATTTCCTTATATGTACAAAAAACTTAAAGTCTTGTATAAAGAATTTAAGTTAGGGGGAGATTGTTGGGAAAAATTCTAAGTATGTCAAGATGTTAGTTAGATTTCTCAAACTGTTAGTAGATTTTCTGTGTGATTACAAAGTTCAAGCTGTTAGTTGAGTAAGTTCGAACTGCTAGTTTAAAAGTTCAAGCTGCCATTGTTCAAGTTCAAGCTGCTCAATAGATAGTCTTCAAGCTGCTCAACAGCTCAATAAACAAAAAGTGCTGAAATTCAGGAAAAGATATATATTCGAAGATTCAAGCATAACTACTACCAGAGAAATCAGAGCTTCTCGAGGAAACAAATCAGAAGGCATTATATATACATAGAATAGATTTTTCTATTGTAACTATGCACGTACATGTTTTGATTTAGTTGTAATTGCCTTTTGATTAAAGTTTTCATAAGCCTCTAAGGTTGTAAAACCCTAAGAACAATTTGTGTTCTTCGTCTAATCAAATAGATTAGAGGTGATTGTAATCATTGAGTTTTGCAATACAAAAGATTTGATTGTTGATTATTTTTATGTGTTATTTGTTTTGAAAGCTTTTCTTAAAACAGTTAAGTGTTATTCCGCAAACTTCTTAATTGGACTTTGATTCAATACAAGGTTATTGGTTTTATACTCTGATTGATTCAAACCAGTTAATCTTAGGTAGTGATATTGATCTTGACAGTACTTATAGTCACTGTTTTTTTCTTTTATTATGAAAACTGTTACTTTTACACACTAATAAGAAATTAACTAAACCATCATTAAAAAAAATATAGTCACAACATTTAATTTTTTACCATGACTATTGTTTACTTTTAGTTCATAAAAAAATAAATCGTCACCTTTAAATACTAATTGTCACAAATTTGTTTAATTCGTGACAAAAAAACTCCTTATATTGAAATTTTTTTAATGTGAGGTTGATAGCTTTTAGTCACAAAACAAATTAAATCGTGACTCGATTGCACTTATAATCATATCTATTTCATTTTACTATTACTATTATTTACATTTAGACACACATAAAAACTTAATCTGTCACCTTTAAATATTAATAGTCACATGCTTGTGTGTCTTAAACTGTGACCGAAACATAATTATGGTGATATGTTATTTTTTTTCTTAAACCGTGATCATTAATTACTTTTATATACATAAAAGAAATTAAATCATGACAAAAAACATACTTAGTCACATTTTTCTCTTTCATCATGAATATTGTATACTTTTACACACACAGAAGAAAAAAAAACCGTGACTATAAAATACTTAAAGTCACAATAATTTTCTTATTTCATGACAATTGTTTACTTTTGGACACACTTAATGAACTCAATCATGACCATTAAACACTTATAGTCACAATGTTTTTCTTTTACCATACGTGGCTAATGAACTTCACCCTTTGGTCAAACAAAGCGATTTCGTGACCATATAAAGTTAGTCTTCTGTCACAGTTTATTCATGTGACTAATTCCACCATATAATTTAGACTCATACAATTAGACTTCAGGATGTCCCTTTGGTAACCTAAAGAGATTTCCGTGACCATATACATATTTACCGTCACAGTTAATAACCATCAAAAGATTATTATAGACATCAAACAAATAACTGTGACAAACGATGACATTTGGTAACAATGTGGCAACCGTGACAAGTCTTTGTCACGATCCTTATGTTAAACTGTGGCTTAAGGTTTGAATGTGATTTGCAATTGTTACAGTTATTGAGATAAACTGTGGCTATCATAATAAACTAAACTGTGACTATAAAATACTTTTACACACACATAAGAAACTAAACCGTGACTATAAAATACTTATAGTCACAATAATTTTCTTATTTCATGACAATTGTTTACTTTTGGACACACTTAATGAACTCAATCATGACCATTAAACACTTATATCAAAATGTTTTTCTTTTACCATTCGTGGCTAATGAACTCCACCCTTTGGTCACACAAAGAGATTTCGTGACCATATAAGTTAGCCTTCTGTCACAGTTTATTCATGTGACTAATTCCACCATGTAATTTAGACTCATACAATTAGACTTCAGGGTGTCCCTTTGGTCACCGAAAGAGATTTCCGTGACCATATACATATTTATCGTCACAGTTAATAACTATCACAAGATTATTATAGACATCAAACAAATAACTGTGACAAACGATGACATTTGGTAACAATGTGGCAACCGTGACAAGTCTTTGTCACGATCGTTATGTTAAACTGTGGCTTAAGGTTTGAATGTGATTTGCAATGGTTTGAGATAAACTGTGGCTATCATAATAATACAAGATCATATATGACCTTTTAGTCACGTCAATAACAAAAACTGTGGCTAGGCAGTTTGGAAAAAACCGTGACCATAGGTCATTTTTGTACTAGTAAAACAAAAGAAGGATACAGAGCTTGAGGAGCTGGTTATGGTGATTGAGCAATGCCTCTATGCGGTTGAGATCAAAGGAGTGTATAGCAACTTGCCTGAAGGGGTTGAACCTGAGGAAGGAAAGTTCATTGAAGAGCCTGAAGTAGGGGTATTCTTTGTGGATCCTCTATCTAAAAAAATATGTTTATAGAGAGCTTCATATCTTCACAAAGCTGGTCTTAAGCAAATAATTGCCTTCATACTCTCAAATGCCTTTGAAAAACATGCAAGATGCAGAGTCATCATATGAGAACAGCTTAAGGTCTTCTACAGGAAAGGAGAACTTGAGAGCCCATATTTCATGTTGATATTGACGCCAGTCTGGAACGTGCTCAAAAGAAGGCTGAACAACAACAACAACTCCAAGGTCC
Organism: Centrapalus pauciflorus; assembly: GCA_020465985.1. Classification (NCBI taxonomy): domain Eukaryota; kingdom Viridiplantae; phylum Streptophyta; class Magnoliopsida; order Asterales; family Asteraceae; genus Centrapalus; species Centrapalus pauciflorus. Next base: position 31,974 of record JAANYP010000130.1, read on the forward strand.
ATCTACTGGTGATGAGTAGATGAAGAATGGAGGTTATCCATCAGTTGGACAGACTTACCATTATTTGTTCCCAACTTCAACAGTCCAAATGTGTTGAATTTTCTTTGTACATAAGTTGTACTTTATTACATGTGTTGTAATTTAATTTATTCCAGTACATTAGTTGTACTTATGCAAATATATGTTGTTTCAATCAATATCAGTATGTACAAACTGATCTTTTACTTTACTTCAATGTTGTATTTCATTTCAGCAACTGTAACGTAAATATATATATATATATATATATATATATATATATATATATATATATATATATATATATATATATATATAGTGATCATTGATAGAATCAACTTAGGCTAAATATTGCAAATAGGGGGAGATTTTTAGGCACAAAAAGACCTCAATCAAACCTATTCTATATCATAGGGGGAGATTTTAAATCAAATTTGTTGATAAACTTAAGGGTATAATTTAAGGCTTTTTTAATGCCTTATTGAAACTTGATAAGTGATTTGCAATATAAGCCCAAAGCTGCTCACACTGTTATATTCGTTGTAACCTGGCAGATTGCCTAAGCTGTCCAAAATTGTTGGACAGGTTTGGCATAAACTGTCTACGCTATTCATATCTGTTGAACATCTTTGACCCAAGTTAAGTGTTCTGTTCTTGTTCTTTGTGAACAGGTTTTACATTAATGGAATTTGTTTCCATGTCATCATGTAAAGTCTTGGACGTGAAGATCAGTTTGCAAGTCGAAGGCTGTAATTCCCATATTAAAAGCATTCATTCAACATTCAACAAAATAATCAATAATATCATAAACATGAAGAACACAATGAACAATATATGAATATTATGATGACCAATAAGAACATTCAAAGATTAGATAAACCTTAATTGCTTTCCAATCCACGTACGTACAATCAGCTGAATGGTTACCAATAAAAACCTAAAAACTTAACTATTTATAAGCAACTAAATGGATCTAAACTATCGATCCATTCCCATGGGTTGACCTTTCGGTCTTTCAACCCATTTACAATGAACTTTGAAACCTTATAAAATGAACACAAAACTAAGTTTCACTTATTACATTTTGAACCCTAAAACTATCACAACTTCTAGATCTAACATTCTCCCCCTTTGTGATTAGCTTTCAGATCTCGGCTTCAAATTTGAATCATGCTTTCTTTGAGTATTTCTTAGTAGCAGTAAAAACTTTCAACTGATGTGAACATGATCTTCAACTTTGATAATAATCTTCAGTTGAACTTGGCAAAGGACTTTGTCACCTTGAGAATCAGAAGATATCTTCACTTGAATCTTTTGAACTTTGACTTTCTCTAATTTCTTCAACTATAACTTTGTTCTCTCCCCCTTGATAATTCAACTGAATAAAGATTTTATTCAGATTAGCTTTCTTTCTGGTTGAAACTCTCTTTCTCTTCTTGAATTCTTTAGTTATCTCTCTCCTTTTGTATTCTCCCCCTTAACTCATAGACATATTCTCCCCTCATGATGATTTAGAGAATCTTGATTATCATGTAAGCTTCTCAGATATCCTTGGCAAGACGCTTACTCCCCCTTTAAAATATGTATACATGCTCTTCATCATCACAAATAGTCATTAGGCTTTGCAACCTGTGACATTGAAATAAGAATTATAGGGAAAAACAACAACCAGACCACTTAGGTTTCCTGTTAACACGATAGTTATGAACTATGTGACCTACATTCAGCGTTGGCTTAATGTTAACACTGGTAGGATTTCCAACTAATCATCGTGAAATACTTATATTGAGCACCACTATAGTTGTTCCGGCTTTGTCACATTAGACAAGCATTAATTGTCACACGGACATGACTCAATAAGTGTCCTAAGTAGTGTATAATCAATAAGCTCTAGACACAGTGTGCAATCAAATGAAGTTCGGTGACCGGAGCAAATTTCTTCCTGTTTCAATATCAATTAACTCCAAATGATAAATCGATAGATTATGTGGTATATCTCCGTGAGAAATGTAACAGTAGCTTTTTGAGAAGCAACTGAGTAGCTAGTGAGGTTCTGTGCTTGCATCACTGGGCGTCCATGACTTCTTTTTCAATACCAAATCTCAACGAATAAGATTCGATAGCATATGTAGGAAACCCAGCTATTTGTAGGTTTGGATAGGATTTTCTTTTTCTTTTAATCCTTTCTCTCCCCTCAAGCTCTCAATTATCATTTTTCAACTATAGCTCCCTCCGACTAACTTATATCAACAAAGCAAGATTTGATGCACCCTCATCTCCTTTCATTTATATACTGATCTCCTTTTCATTTTATCTCTGCTTGACTAGATCAACACCTTCATTGCGTGTGATACTCCTCAACTACATCTAGAAGACCCTTACCTCTCATCTAGTTGAAGGATTATTCCGTGGGTAGGTCATCCGGTTCTGGGTAGTACAAAAATGACCTATGGTCTCGGTTTTGTCCAAACTGCCTAGCCACAGTTTTTGTTATTGACGTGACTAAAGGGACATATATGATCATGTATTATTATGATAGCCACAGTTTATCTCAATAACTGTGACCATTGCAAATCACATTCAAACCTTAAGCCACAGTTTAACATAAGGATCGTGACAAAGACTTGTCACGGTTGCCACATTGTTACCAAATGTCATCGTTTGTCACAGTTATTTGTTTGATGTCTATAATAATCTTGTGATGGTTATTAACTGTGATGATAAATATGTATATGGTCACGGAAATCTCTTTCGGTGACCAAAGGGACACCCTGAAGTCTAATTGTATGAGTCTAAATTATATGGTGGAATTAGTCACATGAATAAACTGTGACGGAAGGCTAACTTATATAGTCATGAAATCGCTTTGTGTGACCAAAGGGTGGAGTTCATTAGCCACGTATGGTAAAAGAAAAACATTGTGACTATAAGTGTTTAATGGTCATGATTGAGTTCATTAAGTGTGTCCAAAAGTAAACAATTGTCATGAAATAAGAAAATTATTGTGACTTTAAGTATTTTATAGTCACGGTTTACTTTCTTATGTGTGTGTAAAAGTATACAATATTCATGATGAAAGAGAAAAATGTGGCTAAGTATTATTTTTTGTCACGATTTAATTTCTTTTATGTATATAAAAGTAATTAATGATCACGGTTTAAGAAAAAAAACATATCACCATAATTATGTTTCGGTTACAGTTTAAGACACACAAGCATGTGACTATTAATATTTAAAGGTGACAGATTAAGTTTTTATGTTTGTCTAAATGTAAACAATTGAAATAGATATGATTATAAGTGCAATCAAGTCACGATTTAATTTGTTTCGTGACTAAAAGCTATCAACCTCACATTAAAAAAAAATTCAATATAAGGAGTTTTTTGTCACGAATTAAACAAATTTGTGACAATTAGTATCTAAAGATGACGATTTATTTTTTATGAACTAAAAGTAAACAATAGTCATGGTAAAAAATTAAATGTTGTGACTATATTTTGTTAATGATGGTTTAGTTAATTTCTTATTAGTGTGTAAAAGTAACAGTTTTCATAATAAAAGAAAAAACCAGTGACTATAAGTACTTTATGGTCACACGAAAAATTGGTTTGTGTGACTAACAGTAATCGGTGGTCATGGTTTAAGTGAAAAAAAATGTCCCTATAAGTATTTTTATCGTCACAGTTTAATATATTATTGTGTCTGAAACTAAACATTAACCATGATAAAAGAACAAAAATGTATTTATAAGTATTTTATGGTCACAATTTATTTTGTTTTGTGTGGTTAAAGGTTATCAATTGTCATAGTTCAAAAAAACTTGTTAATATGAGTATTTTGTGGTCATGGTTAATTGTGTTATGTGTGTCAAAAACTAAACATTAACTATGATAAAAGAAAAAATACCGTGACTACAAGTAGTTTATGGTCACGACTTATTTTTTTATCAGTTGCTAAATATTATTAATTGTCATAATAAAAGAAGCAAAATGTGGCTATAACTACTTTATGGTCACGATTTAGTTAGTTTTGTGTGGTTAAAGGTTATTAATTGTCACAGTTTAAGGAAAAACTTATCACTATTAGTATTTTTGTGGTCATGGTTAAATGTCTTATTTGTGTCAAAAAGTAAACATTAATTATTATTTAAGAAAACAACCATGACTACAAGAAGTTTATGGTCATGTCTTATTTTATTTTATGTGGCTAAAAGTAATTAATTGTCATTATAAAAGAGGCAAAGTGTAGCTATAAGTTTTTTATGGTCATAATTTAGTTTGTTTTGTATGGTTACAGTTATCAATTGTCACAGTTTAAAAAAAAACGTGTTAGTATAAATATTTTATGGTCATGATAAATGTCTTATATGTGCCAAAAACTAAATATTAATCACGATAAAAGAAAACAAACCATGACTACAAGTAGTTTATGGTTACGTCTTATTTTAATATATGTGGCTAAAAGTAATTAATTGTAATAATTAAAGGAAAAGAATGTGAGTATATGTATTTTATGGTCACACTTTATTTTATTTTGTATGACTAAAAGGAATTAACGATCACCAATTACGAAACAACATGATAATATAAATATTTTACGGTCACTATTATAAATGTTATGTGTGTCTAAAAGTAAACAACAATAACGATAAAAAAAAACACATGTGCCTGTAAGTAACTTATTGTCACGGTTTAATTTTTTACACGTGTCTAAAAGGAACAATAGTGATTTTAAAAGAAATATAATGTGACAACAAGTATTTGATGGTCACCAAAGGGTCTTTGGTCTGGCGGTAAGAGGGTGGAGATACAAGTGAGAAGTCACGGGTTCGACTCCCGTCGGAGACAAGTTGATATTTAGGTGGTGAAAGTAAGTCTTGTGGTAAATGAGTAGTTTAGGAGTAGGAGTAGGAGTAGGTTAGTTTGCCGTTAAAAAAAGTATTTAATGGTCACAGATTGTATTGTTGCATGTGTCTAAAATTACCAATTTCCACGATAAGGAATAAATAAGTAACTATAAATACTTTATGGTCACGGTATTGTTTATTATATGTGTCTAAAAGTAAGCAATTGTCATGAATAAACGAATTATTATGTGACTAAAATAATGGTATAGTCACGGTGTAATTATTTTAGTGTGTCAAAATGTATCAGTTGTCACGGTTTAATACTTTATGTATGTCCAATTGCAATCAATCGTCACATTTTAATAAATTATGTGTGTCTAAGTGTACCCTACGGTCACGGTTTAATTGTTTATGCATGTCTAAATGTACCAATGGTCACACCACTTAATAGTTTGTGTGCGTTAAATATTACCAATTGTCACGTTTCATTCATGTGTTGTGTTTAAATGTCACAAATAGTTACGGTTTAACTGATTATTTGTGTATAAATTTATCCAATGGTCACGTTTAAAAAATTGTGCGTCTTTAAATATACCAGGTGGTCACGGTTTATTTGTTTTCTGTAAGAATGTTAACGCCACTGGTTAATTCTTTATGTGTGTCTGAATGTATCCAACTGTCATGGTGTTAAAATAAATTGTGACTAAAAGTATTTTATGGTCACGGTTACTAAAAAATATAGACCATAACTATATAGAAATTGTTACCATATAGCCACGGTTTTATGCTATGGTCACGGTTTTACATGTGATTTAGTCACGAATATTAAATGTAGCCATAAGGTACCAAAAGTGATGCGACCTTTGGTCACGATTTGAATGAAAAATAAAACTATGGCCAAAGGTCTATGGCCACGGTTTTTTAACGTGACAGAAGACATATTTTGTACTAGTCCATAGGAGTGATATATACCTATACGCTCATGTGGTGCATTTGAGTCAGCAATTATCATCAAACGTGATGAATTTTGAATTATGAACTAGCAGTTATAACAGATAACATTGTATGCTCGTAAGAACTGCTTTAGCGATATGAGAGTGAACTCAATGAAATAAATCAGATAAGCATGGAGATGAGTGAATGAATCCGAAAGAATCAGAATAAGATAATTCAGAATTATGAATGATTCTGATTTGAATGAGATTCGAGATTCATATAGAGATTAGATATCGGGATATGGAGAGAATTATCTGAATGAAAGATGAGAATGAAATATGATTCAGATATGAATGAATTCAGTTATGAACGAATACATAGGGTGTGGAGAGATTCTCAGAGAATTACGATCATGAGATGATCAGTCAGAATGAATCGGAATAAGTGAATCAGAATGAATGTATCCTGATTGGCATGAAAATATGACTGATTTTCTCAGGTGAAACAAAGATAATTTTCTTCCCCTTAAATGATGATCGGATAAAATTCAAAACAGTTTGCATTATTAAGGGTTAACAAAAACTCTTTTTTTTTAAAAAAAAACTTTAAATACAAAAGAAAATTGAAAATAAATAAATAACACTACTCTCCTGCAAGTATGCACTAAATATTATTCCTTTTAAAAAATTCTGCATACTAGAAGAGCGATAAACACGTCCTCGTTAACCCGTAGTTGAATACTCCCCCGGCAAATATGAATAAATATTAGTCAACAGAATATAGAAGCATAATATAAGAAATAACTTCATGCTCCCTGTTGTCGTTTCGTCCTTAATGTTGAACTGACATTCAGATTTGCACGCCAGAGTGGAGGTTTAAGAATCACTTTAGCACGGGTTCTAAACAGAGGTGTTTAGAAGCCATTCTATGAGGGTCGGGTTCTGTACAAAATTGCACAGAAGCCATTTCATTTAGGCTCGGGTCCTGAACTGAAATGAGCAGGAGTCATTTATCTGGAAAACAATCACGTAACTTTTGGTACCCATTGAAGTTTGGGTCCAGTCAGGTTAGCTTTGGGTACCCATCTCTGAGTAATTACCTTTTTCTCTACCTTAGGTAACAATTTCCAGTTAGGTTCTTTCATGGCAGTCTTTGGTACCCAGCGGAGAGTGAATGTGGGCCCTTTGAGTTTATTTACATGATGGTTTACAGATTTATGCTTGACTTGGGATACATGACCATTCATAACATGAGTTGACTTACAAAGTTTAGCAAGACGTAAACCAAGTAACTGCTTAAAAGAATATTTTAAACAAGGTTTATGTGATACAGAATCATCACACGAAGCAGTCTTTTGATTGACGACAAACCGAACTTTGTTATTCTTGATAACATGAGAATCAGATATGAATGGTTGTGAGTCCTTAGGAGTCTCGAAATGAATTTTCACTTGAGCAGTAGAGATGCCTGAGTCATTCTTAGTAGAGAACCAGTTATGCCAGTTGTTGGATTTTCCGACCTTTTGTGGCTTTCGGGAATTCCCTGTACTCTTAAAGTAAGAGTATATTGAATTCTTTACGACACTTTTGAGAGAGGAATTAGAAGATTCACCGGTGTAAATCTTGATCAGAACTTCCAACTTTTCTTTGCCTTTCTAGTACAAAAATGACCTATTGTCATGGTTTTATCCAAACTGCCTAGCCACAGTTTTTGTTATTGACGTGACTAAAGGGTCATATATGATCTTGTATTATTATGATAGCCATAGTTTATCTCAATAACTGTGACCATTGCAAATCACATTAAAACCTTAAGCCATGGTTTAACATAAGGATCGTGACAAAGACTTGTCACGGTTGCCACATTGTTACCAAATGTCATCGTTTGTCACAATTATTTGTTTGATGTCTATAATAATCTTGTGATGGTTATTAACTGTGACGATAAATATGTATATGGTCACGGAAATCTCTTTCGGTGACCAAAGGGACACCCTGAAGTCTAATTGTATGAGTCTAAATTATATGGTGGAATTAGTCACATGAATAAACTGTGACAAAAGGCTAACTTATATGGTCACGAAATCGCTTTGTGTGACCAAAGGGTGGAGTTCATTAGCCACATAGGGTAAAAGAAAAACATTGTGACTATAAGTGTTTAATGGTCATGATTGAGTTCATTAAGTGTGTCCAAAAATAAACAATTGTCATGAAATAAGAAAATTATTGTGACTATAAGTATTTTATAGTCACGGTTTAGTTTCTTATGTGTGTGTAAAAGTATTTTATATTCATGATGAAAGAGAAAAATGTGACTAAGTATTTTTTTTGTCACGATTTAATTTCTTTTATGTATATAAAAGTATTTAATGATCACGGTTTAAGAAAAAAAAACATATCACCATAATTATGTTTCGGTCACAGTTTAAAACACACAAGCATGTGACTATTAATATTTAGATGTGACAGATTAAGTTTTTATGTGTGTCTAAATGTAAACAATAGTAATAGTAAAATGAAAAAAATATTATTATAAGTACATTCAAGTCACGATTTAATTTGTTTTGTGACTAAAAGCTATCAATCTCATATTAAAAAAAATCAATATAATGGGTTTTTTTGTCACGGATTAAACAAATTTGTGACTATTAATATTTAAAGGTGACGGTTTATTGTTTTTATGTAACTAAAAAAAACAATAGTCATGACAAAAATATGTTGTGACTATATTTTTCTAATGATCATGGTTTAGTTTGTTTCTTATTAGTGTGTAAAACTAATAGTTTTCATGATAAAAGAAAAAAACAGTGACTATAAGTACTTTATGGTCACACGAAGAATTTGTTTGTGTGACTAAAAATAATCGGTGGTCATGGTTTAACTGAAAAAAAAGGGATAATTGCGTAAAAAACCTTAAAGTTGGACCATTTTTGTGATTAAAACCCCTTAACCTTTTTTTGTTGCACAAAAAACCTCTAACCGGTAAAATCTTTTGAAATTAAGACTTGACCGGTTATAATAGGTTTCTATGCTTACATGGCACACACGTGGCATCCACATGGCAAACCCGACTTACGTGGCGCCTACGTGGCACTACATGTATAATTCTTAAACTGAATTTTTGCATAAAAAACCCCGAAATTGATGACTTTTTCTATTAAAACCCTTAACTATATTTTTCTCACCTCTAACCAACAAAAAATATTTATCTTTTCTCTTTTTCTCTACCTCCGGCAAATCCGATTACTCTATCTCCTCTTTATGTTCAGTGCTGTTTATTTTATGTATGTATGTTCGATTAACTTTTACCGTTTAATCTTGAATTTTAACTTCAATTGTGCCGATGGAATCGATTTCATATTGTGTTCACGAGTTGCATTTTTAGATTCAGCTTTATGTTCAGTTTCATTTATTTATATTCCATTTTAGCATTTGAATATGATCAGCCAGAGCAGTGAGGTACGCTAGCCTAGAGGGTGGAGGTTTCAATTGGAAACGAATTCTTTGTTTGATAAATAAAAGTTTAATAAATATCCATGTCATCAAAATACAATCAGTGAAGACTCAACTTTAATTATCTTTGTTGGTTGGAGGTTTTTTATCAAATTAAAAATGATTTGGGGTTTTAATTGAAAAAACTAAACAAGTTGGAGGTTTTTTAAGCAAAAATCTATGTAAAAGTTTTACACGTCATCAAGTTGCAACCGGCTAAACCGGTTGCAAGTCAGATTTTTTGAAAAAAGTCCAAATTTACAAAGATTTAACCAGTTGGAGGTTTTTTGTGCAATGAGAAATGGTTGGGGGTTTTAATCGCAAAAATAGACCAACGTAGAGGTTTTTTGCGCAATTTCCCCGAAAAAAAATGTCTCTATAAGTATTTTATCGTCACAATTTAATATATTATTGTGTCTGAAACTAAACATTAACCATGATAAAAGAACAAAAATGTATTTATAAGTATTTTATGGTCACAATTTATTTTGTTTTGTGTGGTTAAAGGTTATCAATTGTCATAGTTAAAGAAAAACTTGTTAATATGAGTATTTTGTGGTCATGTTTAATTGTGTTATATGTGTCAAAAACTAAACATTAACAATGATAAAAGATGGTCACAGCTTATTTTTTTATCAGTTGCTAAATGTTATTAATTGTCATAATAAAAGCAGCAAAATGTGGCTATAGTTACTTTATGGTCACGATTTAGTTAGTTTTGTGTGGTTAAAGGTTATTAATTGTCGCAGTTTAAGAAAAAACTTATCAATATTAGTATTTTTGTGGTCATGGTTAAATGTCTTATATGTGTCAAAAAGTAAACATTAATTATGATTAAAGAAAACAACCATGACTACAAGAAGTTTATGGTCATGTCTTATTTTATTTTATGTGACTAAAAGTAATTAATTGTCATAATAAAAGAGGCAAAGTGTAGCTATAAGTTTTTTATGGTCATAATTTATTTTGTTTTGTATGGTTACAGTTATCAATTGTCACAGTTTAAAAAACAACGTGTCAGTATAAATATTTTATGGTCATGATTAAATGTCTTAAATGTGTCAAGTACTACATATTAATCACGATAAAAGAAAACAAACCATGACTACAAGTAGTTTATGGTTACGTCTTATTTTAATATATGTGGCTAAAAGTAATTAATTGTAATAATTAAAGGAAAAGAATGTAAGTATTTGTATTTTATGGTCACACATTATTCTATTTTGTATGACTAAAAGGAATCAACGATCACCGTTTACGAAACAACATGATACTATAAATATTTTACGGTCACTATTATAAATGTTATGTGTGTCTAAAAGTAAACAACAATAACGATAAAAGAAAACACATGTAGCTGTAAGTAACTTATTGTCGCGGTTTAATTTTTACACGTGTCTAAAAGGAACAATAGTGATTTTAAAAGAAATATAATGTGACAACAAGTATTTGATAGTTTGCCTTTAAAAAAATATTTAATGGTCACAGATTGTATTGTTGAATGTGTCTAAAAGTTACCAATTGTCACGATTAGGAATAAATAAGTAACTATAAATACTTTATGGTCACGGTATTGTTTATTATATGTGTCTAAAAGTAAGCAATTGTCATGAATAAACAAACTATTATGTGACTAAAATAATGGTATGGTCACGGTGTAATTATTTTTGTGTGTCAAAATGTATCAATTGTCACGGTTTAATACTTTATGTATGTCCAATTGCAACCAATCGTCACATTTTAATAAATTATGTGTGTCTAATTGTACCCTACGGTCACGGTTTTATTGTTTATGCATATCTAAATGTACCAATGGTCACACCACTTAATAGTTTATGTGCGTTAAAATATTATCAATTGTCACGGTTTCATTCATGTGGTGTGTTTATATGTCTCAAATAGTTACGGTTTAATTGATTATGTGTGTATAAATTATCCAATGGTCACGATTAAATATTTGTGCGTCTTTAAATATACCAGGTGGCCACGATTTATTTTTTATACGTGTCTGTAAGAATGTTAACGCCACTGATCAATTGTTTATGTGTGTCTGAATGTATCCAACTGTCATGGTGTTAAAATAAATTGTGACTAAAAGTATTTTATGGTCACGGTTACTAAAAAATATGGACCACAACTATATAGAAATTGTTACCATATAGCCACAGTTTTATGTTATGGCCACGGTTTTACATGTGATTTAGTCACGAACATTAAAAATGTAGTCATAAGGTACCAAAAGTGATGCGACTTTTGGTCACGATTTGAATGAAAAATAAAACTGTGGCCAAAGGTCTATGGCCACGGTTTTTTAACGTGACGGAAGACATATTTTGTAGTAGTTGAAGTCCAAAAGATGTTGCTTTTGCAAATCAGAGTTTGACTTACTGGCTTGAGATAGATGTGTAACCTTATAGTTGTGAATCACAGAAACTGGTTTTTCTAAACTGTGTTGATTAGAGACAAGTTGAGATTCTAGCCCCTTATAGTGGCTAGAAGTTGATCTCCTTTGTCAAATGAGCTGGCATTGATTTTGAAATTTTGTTGTCGAACTGAAAAATGTCGTCTTACCTCATTAAACTCATTTTTCTTTTCTTAAAAAATTATTTCTCTCTGAATCAAACAACTCTTTGGTTTCTTTTAACGTTAACTCATGGTCATGGAATTTTCCAACATTCAGTGAAGTGTCAGCCATAGAAGAATTAATTCGAGCAATTTCGGCTTCTAGATCTGATATTTTCTGTGTAAAATCTATCCGTTCTTGCTCAAAATATCGTGTTGTATTTTCCAATTTCTGTTTTAGATCAGAAGCCTGATGTTCTAGAACAGAATATGGTACATATTCATGAGGTTTTGGCAAATTCAGATCAAGTGGGATCTTTTTTGGTTCAACAAATTCATCTTCTGGAAATGTTTTACCTAGTTTTCCTTGAAAAGAATCGTAATTTAACCAGTTATAACCAAATTTAATTTCTTTTATATCAGGTCTGACTTGTTTTTCTTCTTCGGTTAATACTTCTAGTAGGGTTTTGTGATAAGACATTTTAAAACCGCAACTCATGGTCTCAACATCATATAAAGGATCATGTTGTATGTTCACAATTTCGTGCATGACTCCACAACCGGTATATCCTGAACCGTCTTTAGACTTCAACTTTCTAGGTTTATACATATTTATAGTTTGATCAGTTTAACCACGTTTGTAAAACCTATCTTCCATGTCTTTGAGTTTTTCGTTTAATTCTGTTTTCTCAGCCAGGACACGGTGATAGTTGTAATCACTGTGGGATTTTTCAGACTTACGCACTTGATGATCGTATTCGAATTTGCACAGTTTAGCAGTTACATCTTTGGTCACAGTACTAGTCTTAGATAAATCATCTTGTAACACTAAAATGTTTGTATTCAAATCAAATGTTTCATTTCGAGCACCCCGAAGAGCAGTCTTAAAGGCATCTAACTTCTTAGCTTCTTTTCTTAGCATATCTAGTTCTGCTAAAACTTCTTTAGGAAGAAGACTTACCTTAGTATCGAGTGCGGAGTGTACCTTGTCTAAAATCTTCTCGTTCGATCCAGACATAATGAGATGCTTGCTTGAATGGATCTTTAGATTGGTGATTGATTTGAACTGATTTAACACTTGGGAAAAAAGAACTTGAAGAAGGATCCGAAAGTTGCAACTTTTGAATCAAAATGATCTGAGAGTTGTGACTGTCGAATGGAATGAAAAACACAAGTTGAAATTTTCTAAGTCTGAAAAAACTTTGGAACCGAATGTCTGACTAAGAATGATTCGATTATTATAACTTTCGGATGCTAAGGATCCAAAAGTTTAACTTTTGAATGTAAGAATTAGAAGCACTTAGTAAAAAATTTCAAGTCTAACTTTTGAGGCACAAAGGATTAGAAAGTTACAACTTTCGAATTCCAATTGATTCAAAAATTTAACTTAGAAAAAAATTTATCACAACGGTTCCACAAAATCTTGATCAACTTTTACGAATTGATTGTGAAAACAGAATGATGTTCACCCGAAGGAATATAGTATCAAGCGAATTTTCACAATCAACCGTTAGGAACCGATCTTTAATTTTGATGATTAAAAATTAATTTGATCTAAAAACTCTGAATTTCCAAGTTCTCCTTTTTGAAAAATGGACCCGATAGTTAAAAATTTGAATTCAAAGGGTATTCAAAATCTAAATTGAATCTTTTACTAATTGGTTGCAAAAACAAAATGATGTTCGTCCGAAGGAATATAGTATCAAGCGAATTTTTACAACCAACACTTTGGAATCAATCTTTGATTTTAAACATCAAATTCAATGATCCCAAAATCAACAACGATCAAAAAAGAAATTAAGCATCCGAAAGTTGAAAAAAATACCAAGATTTTGCACATCAATGTAGAGATCTCGAGTCTGGTCCCAAACAAACAAGGATCCGAAAGTAGGTTATTTACACCTATATACATTTGTGGAAGAAGGATTTGTCGTTTTAAAGCTTTTTAAGTGTCGTTTTGTGTCTTGGGAGATACGAAATACTGTTTAGTTTTATTATATTGTATAAGAGCTTTGCTATATTGCGCCTAAAAACCAGCTTTTCACAATGAGGCTTTATTTATCCTATGCCTTATTGGTCAATGGTCAATGGTCAACATCTTCAAATCCAAACCCAACCCAGATAGTAAATCAAAATGTATCTTTACAAAGTTAAAATTTACAAAACCATCTACATGAATGATTATAGCAACTGTACCAAAATAGTAGATTTAAAAGAGTTTCATTTTTTAACAAGGCTTTACAAATCCAAAAGACTATAAATTTAAATCATAACGAGAACAAGTTCCTAGAATTACTAAGTATATAAACCAAGATCCAAATCTAGAATAGATAAAAAGAGGAAAGACCGAAGCGCAGAAAGATGATGACGATTGGGAGGGGAAGCAGCCAACGATGAGGGGAGGAGGAAAGAGAGGCGGCAACCGACAACTACTTAGTTGGTGATGATGGTGGCGATGCAGCAGCCATGCATGGCGGAGGAATCAGTGTTTACAACAGAGATGCTTGTCGGCAAGGAGAGGGAGGAGGCGGTGTTCACATTGGTGAGGGATGGTAAGCAATGCGTGGTATGAGATGGTAGAATGAGAGGTTTGGAGTTGGAGAGATAGGGTATGTGAGTGATTTATGGTAGTATCTTGGTTTTGATGCTTTTGGGAAGTGATGTTCCTCTGCTATGTTGGTGGTTTCCAAGACCATTAAACTACATAAATAAATATTAAATCAAATATGTTTTAACCCTTAGGTGTGATGCATGATTTGACGGTACTCCATCAAATTACTCCTTTCATTTAACATGACTTTTTTTATTAAAAACTTTAATATATTGTAATTTGTGTTATTAGTAATTCTAATTAATTTTTAATGTCTATCTCTTTAGAATAGTAAAACTATTTAAAAAAAGGATAATAATGTGTTTAATTTATTTATTATAACCTTTAAAATAATATAAATATAATCATCAAAACATTCATTTGATTTGAGTTTTTTAATTATCGTCATGTTTTGTTATTTATATTCCAAAACATCATTATTGTTAGTTAACAAAAGAATATATAACAATTTTATATTTATACTTTTGCTGGTTCTAAAGAGAAATTATGTACTCCCTTTGAGCAAAATAATTTTTTTTTAAATGTTTCAAGTAGTATTAATAGTGCTTTCCTAATTTTATTTAGTTGAATATATAAATATTATTATTTTAAGTTTTAATTCATTAAATTTTCATTTTAAATATTTTCAAAACTTTATTATTTACAAATAATGATATGAAGAAAATTCTAAAAATATACTTCTACATCATTTTAAGTCAGCTATTATTATAATGTTATCAATCAATAAATATTCTTCTACATCATTATACAATGTCCTCATAAATTCATAATCAATATAAATGTATAGATACAATCCTTCTGATAAAAAAAATATATAATGACACATAAATTACATGTTCCCGCAGCATAGCGCCAGTTGTAACTATTCTCGTTAATTATATGTGTGAGCGGAGAGATCAAACATTCGTATGACAAAATACATATTACTAATATAACTATTTTCAAACTTCATTTCACTGTTCATCGAACAGTGAAGCGAGCTGCCAAGCAGCTGAAGCAAGCAGTTAAGCACCTGAGTTATTTTATTACTTTATATATAATATATAACGTTTTTGTTTTTCTATAATAACTTTTGATATATTATAATTTATAAAAATTTGAATGAATCGTTATGATCGCATTGTTTTTATCTACATTTCGATATAAAATTTATCGTCGTCGGAACTATTTTTATTGACCAGGTAAGTAGGCAGCTGATTTATTTTATTACTTTGTATATAATATATAACGTTTTTGTGATGTAAAAAACTGAATATATCATTATGATCGCATTGATTTTATCCACATTTCGATATAAAATTTATTACCGTCAGAACTATTTTCAATATATAACTGTTTTATTTTTATGTTATACCATTTGATACCCTATTATATAACAATATATCATTATGATCGTAATATTTTTCTCTATATTTCAATACAAAATATTTTTTCTCACGAAAACTATGATACTGTTCAATGAACAAATAATCTCGCAACCAGACAACCTAAACTGACAGATAGGCAACTGATTTACTTTATTACTTTATATATAATAATAGATAACAATTTTGTTTTTTTAATAGTAACTTTTAATATACTATGTTTTATAAAAATTCAAATATATCATTTTGATTGCATTATAGCAGACAAATATGCACCTGAGTACCTGACCATTTATTTTGTTTTACATATATTATATAACTGTTTTGTTTTTTTGTTATAATATTCCATATTATATTTTATAAAAATTTGAATATATTGTTATGGTTGCATTATTTTTATTTATATCCCAGTATAAATTTTTTCGTCCAAAGTATTTTTAAAATGACAAAATTTATTGTTTAGGTATGATCCCGCTACATCGTGCGGGTAAAACTACCTCGTAACTTCTAATTTCAAAATTTTGTTTTGTTTTGTTTTTTTTAAACCAAGTGGCCGATTCGTTAATATATATATATACTTTGACAGACTGTGTGTGACTAACAACCGCCCAATAAACACTTTAAACCAATTATTTGCGTTATTGTAACGTAATAAGCTAATAATCACGTATATAACGCAAAACCAAACACCCTCTTAACAAACTTGTCAACTACGTTTAATGAGCCGTGCGTATCATGACATCCAATAAAAATCTCCGATTAGCAAATAGTTAATACGCATAATTTCACACCAAACTCGTTGAGATGATTTTAAATTTGTACCACGATGGATCAGTAGTTCGTAATTTGTTTCCAAATAAATCGACAAATTTTTCTAGCTCTGATACCAATTTTAGGTCCCGAATTATCAAGCAAACACGCAATTAACAATATATAATAAAGATTACGAAACCAAGTAGAAAAGCCTGAACCAATTTTGAATCTGGATTTTAAATCTTAAAACAAGAAACAATAATAATTGCCGAATATATTAAACCTTGAACAAAGAACACGAGGAACAAAGGCTTATCACTCAAAGCAAGAACGGCTACACGCACTCCTACACCTTCAATAATCGCTTGTATGTTTTTCTATCTATTCTATAAAACCCTAAATAACATTTAAATGATAAACCTAAATAGGCCTAAACTCTTGGGTTAAACTATTAAAGCACGTACATAAATAACCTATGAACTATTAAATAATATCAAATAAACCCCTAGACTTGATTACAATTAGTTAACACTAACAATCTCCCCATTTGTGATCAAGTCTGATTTCTTCAAAATAAGCTTGATCTTCTGTTGAATAATCTTCTCTTTTAATAATAGCTTTCGGAGATTTCTCAATAGCGAAAATCTTCAACTGATGTGAACATGATCTTTAGCTTTGATAAGAATCTTCAGTCGAACTTGGCAATGAACTTTGTCACTTTGAGAATCAGAAGATATCTTCACTTGAATCTTTTGAACTTTTAAACTTTGAATTCTCTGATCTTTTCCACTTTACTCTGTTCTCACCCCCTTGATAATTCAACCGAACATAGACTTTCTTGAGATTAGCTCTCTTTCTGGTTGAAACTACCTTTCTCTATTTGAATTCTTTAGTTAACTCTCTCCTTTAGTATTCTCCCCCTTTATTCATATAAACTTATTCTCCCCATCTGTGATTAGCTTTCAGATCTTCGCTTCAAATTTGAAACATGCTTTCTCTGAGTATTTCTCAATAGCAGTGAAAACTTTCAACTGATGTGAACATGATCTCCAGCTTTGATAATAATCTTCAGTCGAACTTGGCAATGGACTTTGTCACCTTGAGAATCAGAAGATATCTTCACTTGAATCTTTTGAACATTTAAACATTGACTTTCTCTGATTTCTTCAACTATAACTTTGTTCTCTCCCCCTTGATAATTCAACCGAACAAAGATTTTCTTCAGATTAGTTTTCTTCCTGGTTAAAACTCTCTTTCTCTTCTTGAATTCTTCAGTTATCTCTCTCCTTTTGTATTCTCCCCCTTAACTCATAGACATATTCTCCCCTCATGATAATTAAGAGAATCTTAATTATCATGATGATTTTGGGTTGTTATTTTCCCTATAATTCTTATTATAATGTCACAGGTTGCAAAGCCTAATGACTATTTGTGATGATGAAGAGAATATATTCATATTTCAAGGGGGAGTAAGCATCTTGCCAAGAGTATCTAGGAGGTTTACATGATAATCAAGATTCTCTTAATCATCATGGGGGGAGAATATATCTATGAATTAAGGGGGGAATACAAAAGGAGAGAGAAAAACGAAGAATTCAAGAAGAGAAAGATAGTTTCAACCAGAATGAAAGCTAATGTGAAGAAAATCTGTGTTTGATTGAATTATCAAGGGGGAGAGAACAGAGTTAAAGTGGAAAAGATCAGAGAAAGCCAAAGTTTAAAAGTTCAAAAGCTTCAAGCGATTTCAAGACTTAGCTGAAAGAAGAAATCATTCTACGATCTATCTGAAGCTTGTGTTAAAGCTAAAGTCTTTTGATTCTCAAAGTGACAAAGTTCATTACCAGGTTCGACTGAAGATTCTTATCAAAGTTGAATATCATGTTCACATCAGTTGAAAGTTTTCAATATTGAGAAATCTCCGAAAACTATTATTGAAAGAGAAGATCATTCAAAAGGGTGGATTATTCATAAGAAGATCAAACTTATTTTGAAGAAACCAGACTTGATCACAAAGGGGGAGATTGTTAGGGTTATTTAATCGTAATCAATTCTAGGGGTTTATTTGTAATTATTTAATAGTTCGTAAGTTATTTATGTACAGGCTTTAATAGTTTAACCCATGGGCTTAGGCCTATTTAGGTTTATTATTTAAAGGTTATTTAGGGTTTTATAGAATATACATAGAAAAACACACAAGCATAGAATTGAAGGTGTTGGAGTGTGTAGTCGTCGGTCATAGAGAGAATTAAACATTCCTTCTTCTTGTTCTTGGTTCAAGGTTTAATATACTTGGCTATTATTATTGTTTCTCGTTCGTAATCTTTATTATACATTGTTTATTGCGTGTTTTCTTGATTGATTCGGGACCTACAAAGACAAAGTGGAAAATAAGAAACTGCATTCACTGCCTAGCTGTTCTGAGACATGAAGACAAAGAGGATATTTGAAATGGGTGAAAGACCATTTCTTATATCAAAATGGTTATACAAGAAGAGGAAAGGATTAAAGTTGACATTCCTCTTTAAGTTAAAGTTGTATGCAACAAAGACAAAAAGGAAAAGACTAAGATTATGCTACAAAGGGACAAATTTTGTTTTGTCAAATGTGCAGAAAGTTATCCTTGTCTTTTTTGTAAAGACACTCCACTATCTTTGCAACCAATGAGGAAGTTTCACTGGGATTCTCTGAGTGAGTATAAAAGGAAGCTTTTAAGGAATGAGAGATAACCAAGAAAGAAATCCACAAGTCCAGAATGTGCAAAAAAATTGTGTTTTCATGCATGCAAGTTCCACAGTTCAACTTAGAAATGAATAGTTATAGTGTGTCCAAGTTGTTCTTATTCAAAGTTGTTCATCTGTGTCTTGTAAAACAGTGAGTGCATCTTAGTGAGTGAATTCATTGTATCTAGTCTGAGTCAGTCTTAGATTAGTTTGATCATCTGTTGTTTCTGTCATCTTTGTTTGTATTATTCCGCAGTTCAAACCTGTTTGTAATTAACATTGTTGATATACATACAAACTTTGAGAAAGAATGTTGAAATTTTAAATAGTTGTATTCACCCTCCCCCCCTCTCTACAGTTTACAGCAACATACTTGGGTAACATTTTGGGACCTACAAAAGTCAAAAATGCAGAGATCATTTTTTCTGACTTTAATTTTACGGGCTGCTAAAATAGCATTTATTCAATATCTGGTTGCATCATGTTCAATAGTGAGAGTAAAAGTATAAGAGTCTGGTAATTAGATTTTTGTAACTCTTTTTAACATGATCGTGGAATTCGTTGCTTATTAATAGACATCAAATAAAGCATTATGGCTGCCAAATTTTATCACGGTATTGCAAGTATTGATTGCATTAAAACACCACTAAGGATTTACCATGATAATAAATCAGCAGTGCTTTAATCCGACAATAATAGAAATTTTACAAAGTTTCTAGTTGATAAGAGAGAGTTCATGATAAACAATTTTTCACATAAATATAAGAACAATATCTATGCTAGTAGACTCATTAACCAGAGGTCTAACACCAACGGTCTTTCGTGAGCATGTTGCTCATATAGGTGTTATTACGGATGTAGCCTTGTTTTAGTGGGAGTCAATTTATGGTTGTTCTTAATGTTTCATTGTGAATTATTGTAGTTTTCTGCAGAATAAAGTTTATGGTTTTAATTTCTTTTTGAGCTCACTTATGTGCAATGGTTGCATTGCAATAAGGATTGTGAACTGATCTCATTTAAGACTAAAGTTGGACCAGTTGATATATGCAATCAAATTTCATGCAACTCACTTGATTTGTCATTGAATGTGTTAGTATGGTGATCATCGTAGTTTAATCACTACTAAAGTGTGATGAAAGCTCATCACTGACACATGTAATGGACCAGATTGATTACGAAAGTATTAAAGATAAACTTACAGACGCGCGCCTAAGGATATTTGTAATATACTTTCAAACTTGATAAGTTCAAGTGGGTGATTGTTAGAATTTCTATTTGGATGGACTTATATGTTTAAATTATTGGGCTTTATCTTTAATAGACTTATTGGGCTATTAATTAATAAACTAATACTATTGGGCTTTAGGAACCCTAATTCTCATTCTATATATAGTGAGGGTCCCCAATATCCTAAAGAAACCCTAAAATGCCTAATCTCCATTTATCAGATATCTGTTGTTCGGTCTAGAACATTAAGGCTTTAGGTGAGGAAGAATCTCACAACCCTGTTCATTCATCATCAGGTTTTCGCATAAAGAAGATGATATCAATGGATTTAGATACGAGTTATTTTATGGTTTATCTTAATGATTTAGCAATATGGTTGATCCGGTTTATTATTAAAGTAAATCTAACATCATCACTTTTAAATGGAACAATTATAAAGACAAATAAAAGAAAACAAATAAGATGGTTATACCTCATCTACTAGCATTGAAAACACAACATTTTGAGCTTTGATCATCCAACTTCAACCACCTAAATAAAAACCCTAAACTTTTGTTCTTCTCTTCTTCCTTTCTTTGGTGAAAATGCAAAGTGTGGGTGTGTGTGATGTGTTGGACGATTTGAAGAAAGAAATAAGGAAGAGTTTGGCCCATTGGCCAAATACACCCCCGAACTCTCTTAACCTCTTTGTACCACAAGCTTAGAGTCTCGTACATATTAATATGGGTTTAAATTTACAAAGTTTTAATGCACAATGTACAAGTTAGAATAGCCCAAATACATACAAGTCTGGTTTCTTTAACTTATACTATTGTAAAGCAACTCTAATATATATAATTTAGATGTTAAAAAAAATCAATTCCTACATATAGATTAACATACATAAATTAAGTATCTAATAAGTAGTTTAAATATTACTTTAAATTTTGAGGGTGTTACAATTCCTTCCCCCTTAAATTTCAAGAATCCCATAATAAGTCAGTTAGCGTGCATGTTTGTTTATTTACTTGCACCCACATTGCTCATCAGTTACCTTGTATTGATGACACCTTGTATTGCATATGTATACACCCAAGAGCTTATTGTATTTTAATAGTTTGATCAGCAAATCCGATTTAGGTTCTTATTACTTTTTTTCATGTTTTATCATATTCCATAATTTATCATTTATAGTTCCCATCATATACATATTTGTCGTCTGAAGTTACATATTTTATCATATTCCATAATTTTATCATTTATAGTTCCCATCATATACATATCTGTCGTCTGAAGTTATTAGCAGGCCAAGTCCAGCTAATATCGTTAGATCATACCGACATAGACATATAAATTGCAACATTGCTATATAGGTACCGATATTAGTAACCTATCAATTGCACACTAGTGACATAGTCACTTTCACTATTTCTTTAGCCAACTGTTATATCTAAATTTGTTTGGAGTCTCTCGTCTTACATACTTACTTCTTATGCCTGTAATTCAAATCCATAACTATATCCAGCTCATTTCACAATTAATGCTCTTGTTAAAGATATATTTACTCGTTAATTATAATATCCCTTCATTTGAGAAACAATCATGTATGATAATCTTGTTCTTTAGTTTAATTTTAGTGATTTTCATGATAAATCATACTCGATATGTTTCTTTCTATCCTCACAACCCATTTACATTTTTGAGTTTGAATCGGCAGGTTCCCATTCTTGTTGAACCTTTTATCACAATAGGTTCGTTATTTGGTTAAATCTATAGTTCTTATTGGTTTGCACAGATCCAACTTGTTATTAATGACAACTTCAACATTGTTTAATTAGTACTTGATTATAAGCCCAAAATACTTTGAATTTACAACATCTCATAGATGTTTCATACTTTAGTTTGCTTAATGTTTAAGTACTCATAATCTTCAGCTTGGTTATTTTGTTTACTTCCATTATTTATACAAATATATTCATTTGTGGGGCATTCAGATCTGAATCCACTATTATATTTAAATCATGTATTGAATTTCATTTACAACATATCTGCTTACTAGATATAAAAACTCATCTCTAAAAAATCTCTTAAACTATGTTTATTTCATCTTTTACTAGTAGTGTGTATATACATATCCATTCATAGTCACAGTTGAAACTTCGTAATATGATTACGGTGTTAAAGATTTAAACCCAACTTTATGCTTAGATGATAAGACTTACCATCATTATTATGTCATCCTCCCTTGGCTAGTTTATGACATTCTATAAATATTAGGATATAAATCCTCTTCTACAAACTATAATATTACATAAGTTTAAACATAGAATCAATTTGATTCTTTTATAAGGCTTACACATGCTTATAATTTTATGTAAGACTACTTATTAGTGATCATAATCATTCTCGAACAATTTATGAAACTTGCAAATTATAGATATATTAACTTCATTTTCAACTGTTCACTATTTTAAAGGACCATACTCCCATTCTTCATTATAAATATGTATCCATCTTTAAATTTAAAGTTATTATGATAATCTAAAAATAAATCATTCAGTTGTTCGCAGCATACTCGTTTTCATCTTTGCTTAACTTTACATTTATTGTATTCTGTGTATATCATATGATTACTTGTTACATGCGAGGTCACATTCCTCAATTAATTTCTTGAATTCGTTACTACTTAAAATTACATGTACCCATTTTTACATGTATTCATTTTTACATGTACTCATTTTGTCTCCATTACTTGAAGAGCCCCTTTTGTAATTGTGATCATAGTTATCTACTTTTAAGGTAGTCACATAACTATCGATCATAATTGTTATACTTTTACACACACCTATATGTTCTATTGTGACCGCTTTCCTTACCACATACAAACTTACGATACATGAATTTCAGAATTTGACTTCGGAATTCTTTAAACTATTCCACTAAAAGGAATAAACAGGTATTAAATCCTTACCTAAGCCCCTCTTGCACGAAATCAAGTTGACTCAACGAGTTCTCTAGGGCGACTCGACGAGTGAAGGCAACTTGCTGATAGATGTGTTGCTGATAAGGAGGAGTAGATGCAGCTTGCTGATATACCTGTTGATCAAGAGTGACTCTACAAGTCATCGGGGAGACTCGACGAGTGAATGTAACTTGTTGATAGACCTGTTGCTGACCAAAGAGTGACTCGACGAGTCATCACGGCGACTCGATGAGTGGATATCAAATATGCACTCTTAAACTACGGGTTTGACACCCAAAATTCTGAAACTCTTTATAACTCTAAATTGTTACTCAGATTCACCATTAATATAATTTTAACATTATTTGAGCCCTTTTAAGCCTTTAAAATGCTTAAAAACTAAGATCTTACTAAAATCAATAGAACTCTATTTGAGTCCTAACTTGGTATATTCATAGAATTATCAAAGTTTGATTTAGGATATGATACTGTAACACATTCTCTTTTACACATAAAAGTTACGTCAATATAATATCATAAGTGGCAATATCGCATAAATTCCATAATACACATGTCAGGGGATAATACAAATATCTGATAATTAAAACTTTAATACAACCAGTTAACAGTGTAATCACAACATACTATAGCTAACATAATCCCATACAACTAACATAATGTTGCCGGCTATCAGATTTACATACATACATACTGAGCAGATATACAAAAACTGAATAACAATCTCAAAAGCTAGTATCGTCATACGGTAATAATCACACAGATCATGCTCCACCCTAGCTCCTATTTCTCCTGCTGTGACTGCTACTGCTGAGACTGGTCAACTTTCTGGCTGCCTGAGACACGTTAGACTCGAAAACGTAAGCTGAAAAGCTCATGAGTACGCGAGGGTTAGACTCTATAGAAATAAGCACATAACACAACACATAGGACCTAGAACAATAGATAAATCAATATCACAACTCAAGTACGCCTCATAATCTCGGAAGTGATCCCGGAGCTCAATACTCAACTCAACTCAATGGGGACGTCGTTCCCAGACTAACAGACTGCACACAGCAGTGGTTAGCTACTCAATAAGTACATGAGTGACCTGGAAATAACACTGACGTATATATACGGTCTCATACTTCATCACTGGTTAGGGACAGTCAGCCTGCGCGATCGCCCATCGCGGATACTCTGGAAGTGATCTCGGCTCGTACACACATATCACGTATAATAAGGTAAATTGAATCATACCTGAAGCGTCAAATCTGTGTCTCAATTATCTCATTGTAACAACGCAATTAACACAACCGAACTCGTAAAATAGAGCGCTCATTGAAAAAGGACTCGTGTACTCACCTGTCTATCTGATCACTTGTCTCGTTAAACTCTTGAGAACGCTAGCGCCGCTCAATTCACTCTCTGCTTGACCTGGTAAACACACGGACCCCAGAACATTAATTCAAACCCAACTAATACACAAAAGAGACCCATACGCTGACCCTATAACTGAACCGGACCCCAAACGAAACCCTAAACGGGCCTCAAAGGGCAAAATCAACCCCAACCCAAAACACGTGGATCGCGGCCCGTACTCAGAACATCGCGGTCACGCTCATCATCTCGGTCGCGCTCTTAATCGCTGCTCGCACTACCCCGCCCGCGCTACACTCATCGCGGCCGCGCTCAAGGGATCTTGATCGCGATCAAGAACTAACAGGTACACTTTGTTTCTTCCCATTGCTGCTCCAGGGGTTTTTCATCACCCCAATTCGATTTCTAGCCCAAACAGACTCATAATATCTATACCAACTATCTTCTACAAGCTATACATTCAATTTCACAATTCCAGCAACACTTAACACGAATTAAACTTATCAATTTAATATTTTCTTACCTCTTTAACACAAGAACACTATGAAGGTGAGGATGATGATCTCAAAAATGAATCCACAGCACAAGTTAGGAAATTTTCTACTTCTTTTCTGCTTCAGCAAGGCTCACACACACACTTTTGGTTTTTGGCTAAAAGGACAAAGGGAAGAGGATTCCAAAAGAGACCGTATATAAATACTTTTATTTTTAGCAGCTCGATACCCAAATATTCGAACCCGATATCATATTTCAATATTAAATACCAATTTAACTCATTTAAATCTGTGATCTCATAATTACTAATAATCTGCTACATAATAACACGGTGCCACGTATATCGCCATCCCGACACGTATAATCCACTAATCGGGATTTTACTCGACCAACGCAATATTAATAATTTAAATGTCCAATAAAATAAATCCACGTACCATGTTAAATTTCAGGATGTTACAGATACATTTCATACTCCTCACATATCCAAATAACTCATAACTCATATAAATACACAATAGGTCAACCGTCTTTATTTTGAGACATCTCATTATTTGTATAATTATCATAAACATTATAAGTCTATACTTGAAGGATGTTTATATATATATAGACGTTGGAATCAACACTGTTATCACGTTAACTTGTCACTTATTGTTAACATCCAACCATTTAGTATGAATTTTGAACTTGATCTTTGATTATGTTAAGTTCACATAGGATAAATTCTCATTAATAGTAACAATATGACTGACTAGTACAGATGTCACACATTTAGTCATATAATTGCAATAATAAGCATATACTTAGTCATTAGTTTTTATCGTTATCCAGATTTAATTTCGTTAGATATTATAGTATCCTCATTTCCTCAAACCTTGCGGTGAACTCATCCGTCAGTGTTTAATTTCATTAGTAAAATTATAAGAATTCCTTGTTAATTAATAACATTCATTGTGGTTTCAAGACATGTCGTCATCTTTCGTATTTATAACCTTCAATGCACGGTGTATTTAAAAATTCTCACTTGAGAATCAATATCAAAAGGTATTAGATACACTTGTTAGGTACTTTTCAATATACTCTTCCATTAGCCTCTCTTTTGATAACTTTTGATATTTTTATTAGTCAAATTGACTAACTTTATGTGTAACATGTATATTATTATATTTGTAGAATCATAATGTGGTATTGTATTATACTTCCCAATATATCCCATCCTAGGTCATTGTCAAACTTAAGTTCTTGTTTGTCGCCTAGGCATGTCAATATAAATATCAACAATACTCAGAACCTAAACTACTGCCCTGATACCAAATTAAAACACTCATACAACATAAATAATAATTAATACATAATTGTCAGATATTCATACTAATGGTGTCCAAAGATCATTAATTATATTCATAATATTATGGCTAATTAAAAATATATTTAGGTGAACACCATTATGAAATTCTAATAACAATATGCCATTTGAATAATCCTTTCAAGTATATTTTGTAATTAATTCTAACCTCAGTAATAATATATTTATCAAGGGAAGTCAACTACCCATACCTAAGTTGTCTTCATGATTGCCGAAACAACAAGTTCCACTTCAAGGGATTCAAACCCACGAGCCATAATACTCGGCTTAGTTATTTCTTTACATTTGATAATTGCGCCTGAAATGTGTGGGAAATGAGGGGTAAGCAAATATAACCATTTTAATAAGTTACTAGATTGACATGTGTTGGGAATTCGTATCGTTTTTCATTAAAACATAAACATTAATCATATTAACACACAGCAGAAGCTTTTAAAATTACGAATTCCGTACACGGATCATCAAGTATACATAAGATAAGTAAACGAGAAAGCAATATAATCAGTACCTTTGTATTCGTTGACAAGAATACACGAATGGGATGCTCTCGGTATCCACCGGTGATGACACGATCGAGCGGCGCCATTTATGCAATCAAACACACGAAGAAATGGGAAAACAGAAACCAATGCTTTTGTTTCTTGTGGCCAAGATGCACGGCCACACACACACACAAACACATTTTGTGTGTTTCTTTTGTGTGCTTTCCCAAAAAAAAAAAACCACACTCCTTAGGGTTGTGTGTGTGTGTGTCTATATATATATATATATATATATATATATATATATATATATATATATATATATATATATACTCTTTTATATATATATATATATATATGTGTGTGTGTGTGTGTGTGTGTGTGTGTATGTGTGGCGTATGCTTATGTATATATTATTATTATTATTATTATTATTATTATTATTAAGAGTTTTAGTTTTAATCAAACTCTAATATAATAATACAATATATATCTTAATAATTATCTTTATTATTTAAACCTTATATAATTATCTCTATAATTATATACCCTTTAAATAATATTAATCATTTACACATTATCTAATAATATATAAATGATCAGATAAATATTTATAATTATCTCTTATTTATTTGTTTATAATTATCCATCCAATTATTTAATAATAGATGATAATACTAATTCAAACAAATACATATTTTATTTAATATCCAATACTAAATAAAAGACTAGATAATTATTTAATTATCATCCAATGACAATTAAATCAATACAATATCTAATATTGCATTTTTAGTCCCCGTACTTTGAGATATAATTAATCACACATTAATTAAATCTCAATGATCATTTCGTATCATAAACAATATCCAATATTATTTATTTCAATCGTTTGACTGCATCTGCTCAGTTGTGCTCATCGGTATGACCCTCAAGTGTTTTATGAAATCAACCATGATGCAGTAGTAATGTCATCTTTACACATCATATACTAACATACTCCCACTTGTGTAAGACGACATATTGTCCTGCAGCATGCGCCTAAAGGAGGTCATGGCTAGACACTTTAGGCAACCAAGGTCATAAAAACTCTGACTCCCATTTGGGCATTCTTGTTGAAACAACCTTCCAAAAAGAAACTTAGGTTATATCTCATGCATCGCGATATTTCAATGTGAAAGCTAGGCATGGATTAGATCAACCGTAGCAAACACGATTATGTTTCTCGACTCCCTGATCTTATACTGAACTGAAACAGATAGATTAGAACACAACTTTTCTGTCCGAGCATGGCCATGCATTTCTGTCAGTATCGATCGCCAAGGGGCCCAGAAATATCTCTTCTTAGTTAAAAGAAGGTGCAAATCCCATATTGACTATCTAGGCCTCCAGCATGACTCCCACTGCAACCAGCCTCGAACCGTTATGATCACCCAGTTACGGATGACGTTAGGTTATGCCAAATGTACAGCAGCACTCGCACTAAAGTACGTAGACATCTCAGGTACTAAGGATTACCTTTTTGAGACGACTCATGACTATGATCCAGAAAGTGGTCTCAATCGGTGGGGTCAATCCAATATTTGTTCGCAACAAGTACCTGTGAATTTGGTCCAACCTTTGCTATATTCATCACCCATGAATATCAACTAAAAACCACAGTAGTCTTTTAATTATTTGTTGGGGTTCCCACGACAACAAGCAGCTATGGAATAATTTTAGAATAACTTCAATTTTATTCTTGGATTTCTAAAACATGCAAAGTAGAACGACATTAAAGATATCATGTTGATCTCCTTTATCTCAATAAACACAACATGACTTCCATCAATTTAATGCTACTGTTCCTTTATCAAATGTAACGGTAACACGATTGATCGAAAAATTAATTTCAGACATGATCTTAGTGGAAGTGTTCTCTAGTTAACTGACTTAACTTCTATTACCATTTATCTTTGAAAAATTACACTAGTTCTTTATTATTCAGACCCACTATGAATCTCCTTACAAATTTATATCCATTATCTTTAGAGGAACTAGTAAATCACTCATAAAGACACCAGGATTAAAGTTTAGGAGCTCTAGCAATTCAGATTAATTGCTACTAGTGGTACGTTTAGATGTTTAGTCCTGCATCTGACAGTATGCGGTTTATCTATATCTTAACAAGATATCTTAACTTAATAACATTGTGTTCAAAATTTGTGATATGTGTCCATAACCACCAGAACCTGGTTATCTACAACATTTCATCGTGGTGTTCCATCAAGGTTGCCGACGAGTGTTTAAACAAGTCAAAGGCTATTACTTGATTAACCATCACATAAGTTGTATACATTTCACATGTAATTTTATAAAATGCGATTACTTCTTGTCTAAACAATCATGACTTCTCAAGTCTTTAATTGTTTCTAACAAGTTAAGTGAATTAAGCTCCATGTAACTCATTTACATTTAATTCTGCATTTTATTAGTTTCTATATAATCACGGATGACTATCCAACTCATATAATCTCTTGAACTAACTTTCAAGAATTAATAAGTTCAATGAAACTGCATTTGAACACTTGAACAATTTACACAACAATATGGTAACCCTTTTTATCTGAATATGACTACTAGCTTGTCCAATCTCCATTGACAAGTTACTTTTCAAGCTCCACTTGAATCGATAGTCTATAATCATGGTTTAGTAATCTTAAACAATAGGAATTTCAAGCAATAAATTTTCAACTCCAAAAATTTCTTTAATTATTCCAAAAATATTTGCAAGAAATTCAACTACAAAGTTGTTTACTACACCATGATAAACTATTGATGACATGAAAAATAGTGTCCAGCAGAGTATTCTATAAGATGTCTCTATGCTCCCACTGAATCTGTCATCTCTTTTCACTCCATTTTAGTCATTACAGATATTATGCATAAAACTTTGTTCAAGTGGGTATCACATATCCAAGAACAATAGAAGTGACTGATTCAGATACACGAAGTATCAATGCGGTCAACCTTGACCGTTTCCAAGTACATGGGACAATTCTTTTCCCAGTGCCCAGTTTCCTAGCACTCAAAGAATTTGTCATCCTTGGATTTGACTTCTCTGGTTCTAGGTTTTAGCTACTTGTTAGCTTTAACCTTCGGCTTGGAAACTTACTTTCCCTTCCGTCTATTTCCCTACCTTCTTTCCTTAATCATTCCCTCAGCAGTCTATAACATCTGATGCAGCCCACTGATCATCTTCTCCGTGCATATTGTAACAAATTACAAATTGCTAAAATTCCTTTAACAAGGAATTGAGAATCAGATTCGTGTTCATGTCTAGTGTCACTGGATACCCAAGTTTGCTAAGATGATCCAGATAACCTTTCATCTTCAGCAAATGGGGTCTAACAGTTGTTCCTTCTGCCAACCTGCAGGAGCTCAAAGCCATAGTTGTATATGTTTCTCAGTCCGAGCCTGAGTCTAGAACATATCCTTTAGCTGGCGATACATCTGGCAAGCTACTCAGGCAGGCAACGGAGGCTGAACCTACATGAATAAGCTACTCAGGCAGACAACTTATTACAAATTACAACACCTTTGCAACTCTTAGATCTTATGAGATTTCAATTTCTCAAATTGATCATGTTTAATCTCATCCACACCTTGGGCAACAGTCTTACTGAGGAACCATCACTGACACACACCATATAACAACTGCAAGTCACTGGCCCAAGTCTTACTTAGGATCCGCAGTGCTTACCTCACAGCTCTCCGAGTTTGCGGCGTAAGCACCCAACGAAGGCTGAACCTACTTACGACGACCGGTCACCGTGAGTGCCACTATATGGACGGTGTGTTGTGTCAGATTTTTAATTTGGGTTTATAACCAGTCTCTTACCAAGAACTAGTGGCCAGTCAGGTTAGTCAGCGGGCAAGATCCTTTCGGTTATAAACCTCTCTGAAATTCCTACAACCATAGCCCAAGCGTGACTGTCCTAGACACCACCTATTCTGGTAAGCAATCCACTAAATGTACCAGTTTTAAGAATTTCAACTCTTTGATCATATGACATTTTACAAATAAATCTCCTTTTATTTGAAAAACTAATTTCATAAAAATGTCATATCTAACACCTGACAAAATAATTAAAGTTTCCAATTTAAACTTCCTTTTAAATACTTTAATTTTTTATCAAAAAATGATTGTAGTTTTGATTTCTTTTAATTATCTACTTTGTCACCACAATTACGCGGATATAAATAAAGCATAAAGAAATAAAACATGCAACCACACGGTGACATAGCCTTGCCAAAACTAAATTGGTTTCCGAGAGGCATACGGACAAACCAATTTGGTCAAAACCTAAGGGACAAAATCAACACACAAGGCAAGAAGGATGAACTCTTTCAGCTCCCACTAGCCTCAGCATCCGATAATGTCACCAAGCGTCCTTGATAAATGACCTCCTTCTTGATGGATATCTTCGCCAAGATTTTTTACATAATTATAATATAAATACATTTGCCTATTTTCTAACCTATTACAGATTACACATAAAACCGGGATTCCAATGGCACGCAGGCCTTCCCAAAAATATAACCAATAACAAAATAGCAAACATTGAGATTAAACAACCAACCATCACAAACAAGGGGTCTCAAGGCACGGCTATGTCACAAACATAAATAAAGTAGTAAAGCATATTAATAATCCAGAATTCATTTTCATCTCGCCATGAAAATAATTCCAAGACCAATTAATCTACCATTAATTGAAGTAATCATGTCCAATATCGTTCTTAAATTTAATACGTTTCGTAAACTCAAAATTTACGAACACTTTCCATAATTAGAAACTTTTTCCCGAAAAATTTTAAATTTAATTCCATCTTTGCATTATCTTCGGATTCATAACTATACTTTTCTTAATATATTCAATTAACAATTCAAACACTTTTGAAACTTAAACTTACTATTTTAAGAAACTTTTTATTACACAACCTTTAATAAATATAGTTTTATTTTCAAATAATATTGATAAATAATTTATACTTTCTTTAAATAATTATCAATTAACTATTATTTAATTGAAACACTTTTCAAAAATAAATAACTAAACTTTATTTAAAATGTCAATTTTCTTAATAAACAAATTACCAAAATTTGATCATCTATAAATAACACCAAAAACTTTTCGTTATGGTTTTAAACGATTTCTACCAAAAACGTTAATGCCGAGATCAAATCTCAAAACATTAAACCATGACCGAGCATGAAACTCAAAGTCACGATTATCAATTTGAAAAATAGATTCCTTAAATTAAACTCTCTTTAATTTAATAATGCATTATATGGAACTAAATATTAAATGCATAGATTAAATCTAGTTTATAAATTAAAATTACCATTAATTTTAATTTCAACATTAAAACTTAACTTTTAATTAAAACCGATTTAATTTAAACGACGAATTACCGGAAAACGGAAACGAACCAACTTAGTTAACCGACTCATACTCGGGTTCTATAACCCATATGAACCGAAAACAAGTAGGGTATTAAACCATTTGACGGCTGAAATTAATCAGAGCCAATAATCAACTCACTTTGATTATTTCGATTTCCATATTCCAATTAATCGTTTAATTATCGAATCGAATAATATTTAAA
Source organism: Centrapalus pauciflorus (assembly GCA_020465985.1). Lineage (NCBI taxonomy): Eukaryota > Viridiplantae > Streptophyta > Magnoliopsida > Asterales > Asteraceae > Centrapalus > Centrapalus pauciflorus. The sequence continues at coordinate 64,820 of JAANYP010000130.1, forward strand.
CTGATTTGTGAATTTTATAAAAAAAAACTAATAAAGTCTCCACTTTAATTTATAAAACCGAAAACATATTTACATATATTTTGTCACAAATGTCTAAACATTAATAACCAAACACTTTTGATTTATTGATTCGATTTTAACGCATTTAATTTAATCGTTCGAGTTTAACCGTGAATTAAACGACACGACGGAACAAATAATCCATCACCTCGGTTACTACATCACAACCGAGAGGTCATAGGTCTCAACCCATGGCCAAAATCTCTAGGTTTGATTTCGCGAACCGAAACATTTAATTTTCCGACTTTAATCAATTAAACACTTTTAAACAATCAAACATCAACTAAATAAAACGAACTAAGGTTTCAAAATCCCGAGTTTCGAGAAACTCCAAGGTTGGCCGAAAATCACCATGGGGTTTCCAAAACCTTTGGTCGATTTTCTCCAAGCCAATTTAAAACCTTAAACGTTTTAATTATTGATTTCGATCGTTTAAACACTTTTAATTATTAAAACTCGAAACTTTAAGAACGCTGGACATAAATACATGAATAATACTATCATTATGTTACTTGAGATGGCTCTGATACCACTGTTGGGAATTCGTATCGTTTTTCAATAAAACATAAACATTAATCATATTAACACACAGCGGAAGCTTTTAAAATTAAGAATTCCGTACACGGATCATCAAGTATACATAAGATAAGTAAACGAGAAAGCAATAAAATCCATACCTTTGTATTCGTTGACAAGAATACACGAATGAGATGCTCTCCGTATCCACCGGTGATGACACGATCGAGCGCCAGGTATGCAATCAAACACACGAAAAACGGGGAAAACACACACGTAATTGTGTGTGTTTGGTACGGTTTGAAACACCACACACACACCTTGAAGTGTGTGTGTGCGGCGGCTCTACCTCGACAAAAGCCACACCAAAAACCCTTTCTTATGTATGTATTTCTGTCCCCTTTTTTGTATATGGGCCGTACATATATATATATATATATATATATATATATATATATATATATATATATATATATATATATATATATATATATAGGGTCGGGATCAATGGGGTACCATATTAGACTGGGGAACCGGAGTCCATCCATGTTTGGTTATAAGTTTAAAAGGGTAATATAGTCAAGGTTTATCTTAAATAATAGATGACAAGTAATAAATTAATGGATCCCATAATTATAGGGATTTACTTCCATAACAAATCTATAATAAATTTCAAAATGGTTTTTAATGAACATGTTCAATTGGATTCGACAATGGATTTTAGTGAACATGTTCAATCGGATTCGACAATGGGTTTTAGTGAACATGTTCAATCGGATTCGACAATGGGTTTTAGTGAACATGTTCAATCGGATTCGACAATGGGTTTTATTGAACATGTTCAATCGGATGTGTCAAATAAAGATTTTTATTATTTTCTTCAAACCGTTCGTGAAGGTTCAATTTGATTTACACGTTATTGAACATGTGCAATCGGGATTTATTGTGTTTTTAGTCGTTGTTAACCGTTTTGGTGATAAACCAATATTGACGGTATTGAACATATTCAATCGTGGTTTATAAAGTGTCATCATTGCACATGTTCAGTATAGGTGTAAGGAATGATATTAACTGAAATGGAGATTTTATAGGGATACACAGAGATTTTCTTGGGATACATAGAGATTTTCATGGGATACACAGAATCTTTGATTCTAATTTAAACTTTTTAATACCATTTTTACCCCCAACGTTAATTAATGTGAGAAAGATTTTTAAGCGAAATTTATATTATACTTTAAAAATTTTAATGCCAAATAATTGGCTATAAATGGTACCCCGGTACCCCAGTCTAACATTGAACCCCATTGATCTTGAATATGTATGTATATATATATATATATATATATATATATATATATATATATATATATATATATATATATATATATATATATATATATATATATATATATATATATATATATATATATATCTATCTGTGTGTTTGTGTGTGTGGTGTATGCTTATATATTATTATTATTATTATAATTATTATTATTATTATTATTATTATTATTATTATTATTATTAAGAGTTTTAGTTTTAATCAAACTCTAATATAATAATATAATATATATCTTGATAATTATCTTTATTATTTAAACCTTATATAATTATCTCTATAATTATATACCCTTTAAATAATATTAATCTTTTACACATTATCTAATAATATATAAATGATCAGATAATTATTTATAACTATCTCTTATTTATTTGTTTATAATTATCCATCCAATTATCTAATAATAGATGATAATACTAATTCAAATAAATACATCTTTTATTTAATATCCAATACTAAATAAAAGACTAGATAATTATTTCATTATCATCCAATGACAATTAAATCAATACAATATCTAATATTGCATTTTTAGTCCCCATACTTTGAGATATAATTAATCACACATTAATTAAATCTCATTGATCATTTCGTGTCATAAACAATATCCAATATTATTTATTTCAATCGTTTGACTGCATCTGCTCTGTTGTGCTCATCGGTATGACCCTCAAGTGTTTTATGAAATCAGCCATGATGCAGTAGTAATGTCATCTTTATACACCATATACTAACAATATGGTATGCGATGCATATA
>JAANYP010000130.1:72500-180443 GCA_020465985.1 Centrapalus pauciflorus
GACATACATAAAGTATTACCCCGTGACCATACCATTATTTTAGTCACATAATAATTCGTTTATTCATGACAATTGCTTACTTTTAGACACATATAATAAACAATACCGTGACCATAAAGTATTTATAGTTACTTATTTATTCCTAATCGTGGCAATTGGTAACTTTTAGACACATGCAACAATACAATCTGTGACCATTAAATACTTTTTTTAACGGCAAACTATCCTACTCCTACTCCTAAACTACTCATTTACCACAAGACTTACTTTCACCACCTAAATATCAACTTGTCTCCGACGGGAGTCGAACCCGTGACCTCTCACTTGTATCTCCACCCTGTTACCGTCAGGCCAAAGGCCCTTTGGTGACCATCAAATACTTGTTGTCACATTATATTTCTTTTAAAATCACTACTGTTCCTTTTAGACACGTGTAAAAAATTAAACCGTGACAATAAGTTACTTACAGCCACATGTGTTTTCTTTTATCGTTATTGTTGTTTACTTTTAGACACACATAACATTTATAATAGTGACCGTAAAATATTTATAGTATCATGTTGTTTCGTAAACAATGGTCGTTGATTCCTTTTAGTCATACAAAAAAAAAATGTGACCATAAAATACATATACTCACATTATTTTCCTTTAATTATTACAATTAATTACTTTTAGCCACATATATTAAAATAAGACGTAACCATAAACTACTTGTTGTCATGGTTTGTTTTCTTTTATCGTGATTAATATTTAGTTTTTGACACATATAAGACATTTAATCATGACCATAAAATATTTATATTGACACGTTGTTTTTTTTAAACTGTGACAATTGATAACTGTAACCATACAAAACAAACTAAATTATGACCATAAAAAACTTTATAGCTACACTTTGCCTCTTTTATTATGACAATGAATTACTTATAGTCACATAAAATAAAGGGAGAATTTCATATATACCCTTACAAAACTTCATAATATCATGTATACCCAACCTAAAATTTTAATATCATATATATCCCTCCTAAACATCATAATATCATATATACCCAATTTTAATTATTAATATCACATATATCCCTCTTAAACATCACTAATATCATATATACCCAAATTCATTACTTTAATTATTTTTAAAACATTTAAAACTCATAATTAATATTGCTTATTAATTAATGACCATTATACCCTTACTCATTTCTTCTTTCACCTACTAAACTTCAAAATATCATATTTATCCAACTTTAAAATATCATATCCCTTTTAATAATTTTATATAATTTATTTTTGTAAACTTTACTAAATAAAATATTCAAGCTAAAACAAATTAACATTAAAAATAAATATAAAAAAATTGTATCATGTTTTTGCTCGTTTTTAGTCAAATCGTATCGTCTTATTATATTTTCTTATTTGTTTTTTTTCTACAGTAATCTATATACAATTAACTGATTACATAACTTTGAAAGATTATAATATGTAATCAGTTAATTGTATATAGATTACTGTAGAAAAAAACAAATAAGAAAATATAATAAGACGATACAATTTGATTAAAAACGAGCAAATACATGATACAATTTTTTATATTTATTCTCAATGTTAATTTGTTTTAGTTTGAAGAATTTATTTAGTAAAGTTTACAAAAATAAATTATATAAAATTATTAAAAGTGATATGATATTTTAATTTAAGTTGGATAAATATGATATTTTTAAGTTTAGTAGCTGAAAGAAGAAATGAGTAAGGGTATAATGGTCATTAATTAATAAGCAATATTAATTGTGAGTTTTAAATGTTTTAAAAGTAATTAAATTAATTAATTTGGGTATATATGATATTAGTGTTGTTTAAGAGGGATATATGTGGTATTAATAATTAAAATTGGGTATATATGATATTATGATGTTTAGGAGGAATATATATGATATTGAAATTTTAGATTGGGTATATATGATATTATGAAGTTTTGTAAGGGTATATATGAAATTCTCCCTAAAATAAAATAAGACATGACCATAAACTTCTTGTAGTAATGGTTGTTTTCTTTAATCATAATTAATGTTTAGTTTTTGACGCATATAAGACATTTAACCATGACCACAAAAATACTAATAGTGATAAGTTTTTTCTTAAACTGTGACAATTAATAACCTTTAACCACACAAAACTAACTAAATCGTGACCATAAAGTAGTTATAGCCACATTTTGCTGATTTTATTATAACAATTAATAACATTTAGCAACTGATAAAAAAATAAGTCGTGACCATAAACTACTTGTAGTCACGATATTTTTTCTTTTATCATGGTTAATGTTTAGTTTTTGACACACATAACACAATTAACCATGACCACAAAATACTCATATTAACAAGTTTTTTATTAACTATGACAATTGATAACCTTTAACCACACAAAACAAAATAAATTGTGACCATAAAATACTTATAAATACATATTTGTTCTTTTATCATGGTTAATGTTTAGTTCCAGACACAATAATATATTAAATTGTGACGATAAAATACTTATAGGGACATTTTTTTTCACTTAAACCATGACCACCGATTACTTTTAGTCACACAAACCAATTCTTCGTGTGACCATAAAATACTTATAGTCACTGTTTTTTTCTTTTATCATGAAAACTATTACTTTTACACACTAATAACATAAACCATGATCATTAGAAAAATATAGTCACAACATTTTTTTTGTCATGACTATTGTTTATTTTTAGTAACATAAAAACAATAAACCGTCACCTTTAAATATTAATAGTCACAAATTTGCTTAATCCGTGACAAAAAAAACCCCTTATATTGATTTTTTTATGTGAGATTGATAGCTTTTAGTCAGAAAACAAATTAAATCGTGACTTGAATGTAGTTATAATCATATCTTTTTCATTTTACTATTAGTATTGTTTACATTTAGACACACATAAAAACTTAACATGTCACCTTTAAATATTATAGTCACATGCTTGCGTGTCTTAAACTGTGACCGAAACATAATTATGGTGATATGTTTTTTTTTCTTAAACCGTGATCATTAAATACTTTTATATTCATAAAAGAAATTAAATCGTGACAAAAAAAAAATACTTAGTCACATTTTTCTCTTTCATCATGAATATACTTTTACATACACATATAAAACTAAACCGTGACTATAAAATACTTATAGTCACAATAATTTTCTTATTTCATGACAATTGTTAACTTTTGGACACACTTAATGAACTCAATCATGACCATTAAAAACTTATAGTCACAATGTTTTTCTTTTACCCTATGTGGCTAATGAACTCCACCATTTGGTCACACAAAGCGATTTCGTGACCATATAAGTTAGCCTTCTGTCACAGTTTATTCATGTGACTAATTCCACCATATAATTTAGACTCGTACAATTAGACTTCAGGGTGTCCCTTTGGTCACCGAAAGAGATTTCCGTGACCATATACATATTTATCATCACAGTTAATAACCATCACAAGATTATTATAGACATCAAACAAATAACTGTGACAAACGATGACATTTGGTAACAATGTGGCAACCGTGACAAGTCTTTGTCACGATCCTTATGTTAAACCGTGGCTTAAGTTTTGAATGTGATTTGCAATGGTCAGCTATCGTAATAATACAAGATCATATATGACCCTTTAGTCACATCAATAACAAAAATTGTGGTTAGGCAGTTTGGACAGAATCGTGACCATAGGTCATTTTTGTACTAAAATCTACATTTTTACGCTCGTTTTGCCATCAATTTACGGTGAGTCTTCATAGCCCCTATTTTCACACTGTTACGTTTTGGGGTAGATATACATGCTACATTTTCATATGGACACAGAAACTGCTTTATTTCTATTATGTATTACACATATGGTTTTATCATGCCCTCAGATCATGAACCGTTAGTTACATTTTTATGTAAGCGCAAATATATTATGGATAGATCTATCGGGATTAATGTCCCCCACCTAGGTTTGTCGCTCCAACTGCTAAGGGGTGCATATATATTTAACATTACGGTACTACAGCAGGGAATACTGCACGGAGCAAACTCATAATTAAGTTTCGGTTGCATGCATGATGGTTTTATGTAATACATAACATGGAATTTTTGTTTTATAAATTCAACTCAACTATTGATGTCCATACAAGTCATACGTGTAAACCTATGAACTCACCAACAATTTTGTTGACGTATTTTAGCGTGTATTTTCAGGTAATTAAGGCACAAGCACTGCATCAGAAGCATTCCAAGGCTTCCGTTTATTTTGGAGTCGCATCATTTTTAAAAACTCAGAGATTTATTTGCATCATTTTTGTTAATTTAATTATGTATTAAATCTCTGTAACTTGCGAACTACTCTTTATTTTATTCGGGCTATGTAAAACAATTTCATATTTTGAAGTTATATTAATGTGTTTAGAATAACGTCCATATAGTGGTCGTTCACTTGATTATAACTATGCTTCCGCAACGTCACGCTTCGTTGCCAACCGTGGTAACGGTGTGTGACAGTGGTGTTGTCACACAAGATCAGCACCCTGCCCGCATGCTGGCGGGGCAAATCTAATTTCTCTTCCAGTCAACTGTCCACCCATTCAACTGTCCACCCATCCAAGTGCAAAAAGAACACAATAGAATCACGTAACGCACGCTGCTAGTGTGCTTCCTACTCGCGAAGAAAGAAAGAAGAGCAACAAGGTTAAGTTCAGATTTGGCTGTTTGTATCATGGGAGCAGATTACCAAAAAAAAAACCTAAGAACAATGAATAAACAAAAAAAAAGATATCTCGATAACAAAAACTACAGGGGACTGTATTGGCAAGATCCAACGGTGAACAGCTGCCTAAAAGAAAAACCACTTGGAAGTCCGAGGACCTTTAGTATGGTAGTCTCCCCCCGAACTAGCAGCCTTCGCGCCAAGCAAGACCGCCCTTGTCCCTTTCGTTTCTCCATTCCGCCTTCTTCTTCATTTTGTTCCAATAGAGTTTAAGGCAAAGCTAAAGTGGTTAGTATGCGTGCATTACCTACTTGACAAAATGGAATGAACTTATTTTTGTTTTCGGGTTTAGGGATTGGACTCGGTTAGCCTCACTTCTTCTTCTTTTTATATTCTCGTGATGGTTGCCGGAAAATGCTCCCAAAGCGACCCTCTCAAGTTTCTAGCCGTTTTTAGATAAAAGTAGCCTTCATCACCCCCAAAGAAGTCACTATCAAAGAGCTTGCCCTACTAAAGTACCAAAAGTGTACTCAGCCTAGTGACTAAGAAATGGATTTGCTCTTGAATTTCAATGATGAGGTTTTCGAGGAAAGTAAGGCTCTTCTTGACTAAAAGTGGGTTCTTTGCTTTCCTTCAAATAATGTTTGAGCATACTTCTTACTTTGTACGATTCAAAAGGCAACCACCCCCCCCCACAAGAAGTCATATGGGGTGGGGTTCTTGTGATATGTTGCCTTGGATATTAGGAATAATGAAAATAACAAAAAAAAAAAATAAAGGAAAAGTCTAGTATTTGACAAAGATCATTCTATCAATAGATAAGAGTGAGTGTTCGATAAATTTTTCTTCCTCGGGCCAGGCAGCGACATTAAGAAAGCTAGGTGAAAATGGTCTCCTCTTAATCCTTTTTTTGTGCTAGAAAGTGCTATCCTTTTGTCATCCCTGCAAATTTCCTTTCCAAATTTTTTATTTACACATGGTATAGCTAAGAACCTTCAAATAATGTTTGAGCATATGTTCAAACCAAACAAACCCACCCCTTATTTGAGTCAGGCTGGAAAGAATGCCCTCTAAGTTCAGATAAGGGAATGCTTCCCCCAACCATTAAAGGAGACGTTCGACGAAAGGGGGGGAGATGCGGTAGGGGAAGGAAAAGGCTTTCGGAGAACGAGAGTTTCTTTTATTTTCATCAAAAACTAAAAAGGAAAAGGATGGCCTACGGTGCGTCTTATGTGAAGGGAACACGCTCTTTAGATGCAAGATGGTATGATTGTCGGGCCCTCTCCTCGTTCCGCCCGCTGGCTTATTATGATAGCATCCTTCGCGATTTGCATGGCCTTTGTAATAAAGAATTATGGCTCGGCCCAAGAAAGCGCTGGCAACAATAGAAAGGAAGGGATTGATGTAGTCGTTGTGCCCCCCCTCCCCGTAGTCAATGGGTAGTAGGTTCGGCATCCACTACAAAAGAGAGAATCCACTTCACATAACCACGCCTCTGCTAGCCAGCGTATGGAATGGCCGAGAGCGGACCTTATTGGATATACAATCTAGTTACGAGAACAACTGTCTGATGGAAAACGACTTTCACGTTCGGTTCAGAGAGAAGTTTTTTGTTGATAATTCCTCGTTCCCTTTTGATAGACCAACAACAAATTCAAAACTTGTGGGGCTCTGTTTATTCCATCTCGAGCCCCGAAGAAAACCCCCCTCCCTTTCGGATTCCATCTCTTTTGACTCTATATATGTGGGCACGTGAAATTTATGGGGTTCACTCACCCCGGTAACAAATTCCTTTCTATTGCGCCTAAAATCTCTAATTCTGCTAATATTTCATGTCATTCTGATTATGGTCCTTATGGACTTACATTGCAACAAATCTTCTTTTTATGTAGCATTTCTTCAATGATCATAGAAGTGTTGGCCACCATGGCCCAAATGAAAGTCAAAAGACTTCCAGCTCATAGTTTAATTAGACATGTAGGTTATGTTCGTATGGATTTCTCATGTGGAACCATTGAAGGAATTCAATCACTACTAATCGATAACTTTATTTATGCATCATTGATGATAGATGCATTCGCCATAGTTTCAGGATTACAGATTAATCATGTCAAATATATAGCGAATTTGGGCGCTCCAGCCAAAATGGATCCTATTTCGGCTATTACCTTTTCCATTACTATGTTCTCATACGTAGGAATACCCCCGTTAGCTGGCTTTTGTAGCAAATACTATATGTCCTTTGTCGCTTTGGGTTGTGGGACAAGAATCTTTTATTTTGACATGAAGTTGTCTTTCCCATATTTCCCTCTGCGTCGGCATACATAGTACCAGTTGCACAAATATTTCTTTTTATTTACTTTTATTGCCATTGATTCCAGTCATGAGTTTATTTTTCATCTAACGATTACTATGGGTTCTTTAATTCTCTGATGCATAAAAGTTCCCAAGTAACCCCCTCCCCCCCAACACACACACACACACACACACACACACATATATATATATATATATATATATATATATATATATATATATATATATATATATATATATATATATATTCAAGATCATAAGGTACCATGTTTGACTGGGGTACCAGAGAACCATTTATAGCTAATAATTAATCATTAAAATCGTTAAATAAATTATAAATTTTGCTTAAAGTTCTTTCCCACATTTATTAGTGTTGGGGTTAAAATTGGTATTGAAAATTTTAAATTAGAATCGAAGATTCTGTGTATCCCATGACAATCTCCATTTCAGTTGGTATTATTCCTTACACCCATACTGAACATGTGCAGTGATGACACACCATAAATCTTGGTTTATCACCAAAATGGAATCTATCGACTACACACACCATAAACCATGATCGAACATGTTCAATACCGTCAATATTGGTATATTACCAAAAGGCTTAACAGCGTCTAAAAACACAATAAACCCCGATTGCACATGTTCAATAACGTGTATATGTAATTGAACCTTCACGAACGGTTTGATGAAAATAATAAATATATTTATTTGACACTAAAACCTATTATCGAATCCGATTGGACATGTTCACTAAAACCCATTGTCGAATCCGATTGAACATGTTCACTAAAACCATTTTGAAATTTATTAAAGATATTGTTATGGAAGTAAATCCCTAAAATTAAGGGATTTATTAATTCATTAGTTGTCATCTATTAACTAAAATAAACTAAATTGACTATATTATCATTTTTTACTTATAACCAAACATGGGGAACTCCCCAGTCTAACATGGTACCTCATTGATCCCGACCCTATATATATATATATATATATATATATATATATATATATATATATATATATATATATATATATATATATATATATATATATATATATATATATATATATATATATATATATATATATATTGAGGTTCAATGGGGCACTTGATGCATTGAGAACCATTGAGAACCAAAAATGCATAAAGGGCAATTTAGGAATGATAAATATATTTATTATTAATTATAATGAAATAGAATTTAAAAGATTTTTTAATAACCTCCATAATTAGGAGTAATTAATTTAGGAAATAAAATCTTTAAATTAACTATAACCCCATGAAATCTCCCCCTTTCTCAACCTCTTTCTTTCTCTCTCTTTCTATCACACACACACCGACCGCCCCCTCTCTTTCTCTCCCATGGTCGGCGCCCCGCCGCCGCCCTCTCTCTCCCTCTCACATGGCCGGCGACCACCCCCTCTCTCTTGGCCGGCGAACACAAGGTGATGAAGATGAAGCCGAGGACGAACAAGATTATACAAACGATGTAGATGGAAATGCAAACGATGAAAATGCAAAAAAATGAAGATGAAGGTGCATCGTGTTTGAACATGCATCCGATTAAAGATGAAGATGAAGATATCGTGTTTGAAGATGAATCCGATTAAATATGAAGATGAAGATGCATAAGATGAAAATGAAGATCTATCGTGTTTATGAAGATGAATCGTGTTTTTAGATGAATTTCGATGAAGATGAAGATGAATCGTGTTTATGAAGATGAAGATGCATCGTGTTTATGAAGATCAAATCGTGTTTTTAGATGAATTTCGATGAAGATGCATCATGATTTTTGATGAATCCGATGAAGATGCATCATGTTTAAAGATGAATCCGATAAATTTGTATCACTATTTTGATGATGCATGATTGTTGGACGAAGAAGATGATGAATATGACCGAAGATGAGGATGAATAAACCGATATGCATCATGAATTGAAACATTAACATTAGATGCATCCACATCAAATCATCTTTTTTGAATTTGTTTAGAGTTTGTAATTTTGAAAGTGTATCAATTAATTTGACTTAGCATTTATTGTTTGGTTATTTGATTGAATATTCAATTAATGTAAAATTAAACGTTATTTGAAAAGATATATTATTTTTCCCAAAATACCCCTATGCTTAACAATTATGTGCATCGCGGATGCACCAATTATCATTTAATCCAAGGGTTGTGGTTGGTTCTTTTTTTGGTTCCCGATACATATGGTGCCCCATAAAACCTGACTCTCTCTCTCTCTCTATATATATATATATATATATATATATATATATATATATATATATATATATATATATATATATATATATATATATATATATATATATATATATATATATAGAGAGAGAGAGAGAGAGAGAGAGAGAGAGAGAGAGAGAGATACACATCATTCACTATATCTTTGGGTGTGTTTGGTAACGAGCTTTTGGGAGTTTCAGCTTTTGATTTTTGGAAGCTTAAGGTCAACAACTTCGTTTGGTTGATAGGAGCTTATATTTGTTATTCGGATTTGAAAGTTTTCAAAAAATTTTCCACGAGAAACTACTTGAAGTAGCTTTTAAAACGAACTTAAACACCTCCAAATAATTATAAACTACAAAATGTAATTAATATTAATGTCTTTTTATGTCATAAATACTAAAAGCTGCAGCTCTAACTACTTTTATCAAATACAATTATAAACACAAAAAGTTCTAACTCTTTTTAAAACTACAGCTACTGAAAGCTCTAACTAATCATCAAACATACTCTTTATTTTAAAATATTTATGGTCGAACTTCGATGCTTTATAGATTCATCCACCGAGACACCGACTAAAGTAATATGTACATTATCTTCTTATTATCAAATGGAATATATTATGTACGTTATCTTCTTATTATCAAAGGGAATATATTTTTGCTCTTGGGATTAGTATTAACTTTATGATCCAATCTTAAAAGAATAAGGACGTGCTTTGATGATGGGACTTGGCCTAAAACGTGATATATATAATTTGTTTTGGTACATGAAGGTTCTTGGATGTTCTTTGATATATGGAGGTTTTTCATTAAACCTCATCTATATATATATATATAAAATCACAAAGAGACTCTTTGATTACAAAAATTTCAAAACATTTTTTACAAAATAGAAAATAGCCAAATACAACTTACCTTTATTCCAACTCTCAACCGATGAACCACATAGTAATTTTTCATTTTCAAGTAACAACGGTCAATGACTATGCAAAGAAAATAAAAAAGATAAAAAAAGACACCAGAGTATATCACTGGTTTAATACCTACAACTCAATGTGATAATTATAATAGTCGCTTCCTCTCCCAACAAAGTGCTGGGCAGTTGCAATTCCAAGGGCAAAGACAAAAGAGAATTTGGGCTTCTAAAATCTAAACTAAATAAATCCATCAGATTTATTTTTGAGGCCCTAAAAGAATGGGGGCCCTGTGCGAAAGCCAACATTGAACATGCCAAGGCTCGGGCCCGTATATATATATATATATATATATATATATATATATATATATATATATATATATATATATATATATATATATATAGATTTAGGTTCAAGTGAGTATCACTCATTATGCAGCGTACCAGAAGGTACCACCCTTAAAATTAATTTTTTTGAAATTTTTTTTCATTAACATGTTTTAATTAACATTACACAGATCATATGTAAATTTCACGCAAATCCGAACACTCTAAGTGCATGAAAACACACATCACATAAATGCACGTTCACTTGTCTTCAAAATTATGTAAGTGTGTGTTCACATCATTTTTTAGGAGTAGGAGATGTGAATGTATGTGAAATTTACGTACGATCTTCATAATGTTAATTAAAACATGTTTATGAAAAAAAATTTAAATTTTTTATAAAATGTGGTACCTTCTGGTGTGCTACATAATGAGTGATACTCTCTCGAACCATATTCTATATATATATATATATATATATATATATATATATATATATATATATATATATATATATATATATATATATATATATATATATATATATATATATATATATATATATATATATATATATGGTTAGGATCACATAAGAACCCTTCAATTCCGTGAGAACCCTTCAAAATTCACAAATTTTTACATCAAATGCACAAATTTAAAATTAAATTTATAACTGAAAATCATTATTGGTTTTCAATATTAATAAATATCATAATCTAACATCAAAATTATCTTTAAAATTTAAATTCATCAAGTTTTACACTAAATACACAAATTTTGTCAAATGCATTAATTCGTACATAAAGTGGACAAATTTATCATGATATGCGTAAACTTTTATATCAAATGCATAAATTTATTAAATGTATAAAATTTAACATTAAATGCATATATTTATACATTAAATGTACAAATTTTAGAGAGGTTCTCACAGTAATGAGGGTTCTTACCGGAACCCAACCCTATATATATATATATATATATATATATATATATATATATATATATATATATATATATATATATATATATATATATATATTATATAGGATTGGGTTCACATGAGAACCCCTCATTACCGTGAGAACGTGAGAACCACTCTAAAAATTATGCATCCACTGTATAACACTGTGCATTTGATACTAAAATTAAATGTTTTCGATATATTTATGCATTTCATGTAAAAATTTTCGCATCTCATGCTATAATTTATTCATTTTATGTACGAATTGTGCATTTAATATCAAATTTGTGCATTTAGTTTATAATTTAATGAATGTAAGTTTTGAATGTAATTTTAGTGTTAAATTATGATATTTATTAATATTTAAGACTAATAATGATTTTAAGTAAAACTTTCAATTTTAAAATTTGTGTATTTGATGTACAAATTTGTGCATTTTGGAGTGGTTCTCACGTTCTCACGGTAACAAGGATTCTTACCGGAACCCAACCCTATATATATATATATATATATATAGGGTTGGGATCATTGCAGAACCTTAATTTAGTGCAGAACCATAGAACCAATCTAAACCATTAGATTATAATATAACACTAGGGATAAGATGGTAATTATACAATTAACATTGAATTAATAGCATCCTACCAAGTTTGACTGTCCACTTTGACTTTTTTTTTTACTCTTTTAATATATAATGGACATGCAGTGTTGCATCAACGTTAAATATACGACATCAAAGTGTTCATTCGACGTCGAATGGTCGTATGGGTAGAAAAAAATTACGAAAAATAAACACGTAAATTTTTTTTCAAAAAAATATATATCATGACCGTTCTCGTTAAATCCACCAACTTTGACTACTAATTTTGACTATTATTTATCTCTGTTAATAATGAACGTATATGCAGTGTTGCATCGGCGTTAAATATACGGTATCAAAGTGTTCATTCGATATCGAATGATCTCATGATCTCACCATGATATATTGCATCGTGGTCTGGGTAAAAATTTTTTTACGAAAAATAAAAAATATATATCATAACCGTTCTCGTTAAATCCACCAACTTTGACTACTAATTGTGACTATTATTTTGGCTCTGTTAATAATGAACGTATATGCAATGTTGCATTGACGTTAAATATACGATATCAAAGTGTTCATTCGATATCGAATGATCTCATGATCTCACCATGATATATTGCATCGTGGTCTGGGTAAAAATTTTTTTACGAAAAATAAAAAAATATATATCATAACCGTTCTCGTTAAATCCACCAACTTTGACTACTAATTGTGACTATTATTTTGGCTCTGTTAGTAATGAACGTATATGCATTGTTGCATTGACGTTAAATATACGATATCAAAGTGTTCATTCGATATCGAATGATCTCATTATTTCACCATGATATATTGCATCGTGGTCTGGGTAATTTTTTTTTACGAAAAATAAACACGTAAATTTTTTTCGAAAAAAATATATCATGACCGGTCTCGTTATAAAGAGTATAAAATTCTCGTTTTTATGGTATAATTTTTTTTGATTTAAAAATTAATAATATTAATGTTATTTTAATTTAAAGAAAAAAATATTTATTTTGCTAATGTCAATCTTTTTGCTATTTCCAATCTTTTCCTTTTTTACCCCTCCAAGAATTAAAATATCACTATTACCAATCTTTTTTTCACTAATTCCAAACTTAACTCTTTTAATCAAGACCATTAGATTATTTTAATTTATGGACGATATTGGTTCTACAGTTTTACACTAAATTTAGGTTCTGCAAATATTATATATATATATATATATATATATATATATATATATATATATATATATATATATATATATATATATATATATATATATATATATTTGTGATCATTGCAGAACATTAATTTAGTGCAGAACTATAGAACCAATCTAAACCATTGGATTATAATATAACACTGGAGATAATATGATAATTATGCAATTAACATTGAACTAATAGTAGCGCACCAAGTTTGACTGCCCACTTTTATCATTTTTTATTTTTTTAATATTGAATGTACATTCAGTGTTGCATATATGATATATAGCATTACTTCGAGGTTGAATATGTGATATAAACTGTAATTCGACATTGAATGATCTCGATATAATATATTGAACGGTCGTCTGGGTAAGAAATTTTTTTACGAAAAATAAACACGTAAAATGTTTTTGAAAAAAAATACATTATGACCGTCCTCGTTAAATCCACCAACTTTGAATACAATAGCACAGTCAAATTTGATAGATGTTGAAACTTTGCAATATAAGTCATAATTAATTAACTTATAAAATTAACAAGTTTTTTTTCAAAGAAAAGGGTGTGATGATAAGAAAAGGTTATGATCACGTAAATTGGATTAATGCAACAATTAATATATATATATATATATATATATATATATATATATATATATATATATATATATATATATATATATATATATATATATATATATATATAAACCATCAGGGCTTGGCCACCAAGTTTCTATATGGGCTTGGGAAGGGTTGTTACCCGGATTCGATTCTCACTTGAGTCGGATTGGGGTTTTTCCCTTCATTGTATATAAATAGGGCCATTGGTCTCCATGAAATAATATGCCTTGAATTCTCTTTCAAAGAACACTTTGTGTTTTTCTCTCAAATTTGTTGAAGCTGAGCTTCTGAATAGCAGATTAAGTTCTGTTGAGGTATGGAGTACTTCTGAATAGCAGAACATATCCACCCATCAAAAAACCCATCACCATAACAAAAAATAATAAAACCACCATCAACGTAGAAGAATCATACAACGAGGATCAACAATCTCCATCAAATATAAAAATACAACGACCACCAAGGTACACCTATAATTGGCATCATCTTTTTAAATCCATCGTAACATGCCATCATACAATAAATACTCACTAGAAGCACAATCATCCAATAAAAATATAAACCAACGTAAATACTATATAAATACTAGTAGCCTACAACATTCATCCATTTGAATTAAATTTACAACACCATATTATAATTAAAATTGAAAGATCCATCTCCATCCACTAAAATCAAAAATCTATAGACAATTGAAATAACAATGATCATCCCCAACATATGTCATAAATATTTCACCATTTCAAATTAACCATCACATCCATAAAAACACTTGTCCCAAATACTAATCTCCATCCACCTAGCATAAAAATTCACCTAGACAAATTTTTTTTATAAAAATCCACCTAGAATAAAAATATGGTATCAGAGACTCGTAACAATCTTTTTAATAAACTCAGCATTATATAAATAAAATCAGTATTATATAAAAATCTAGATATATAAAAAATCAATTCATATATAAAAAATAAAATGTCATCATCTTCAAATAGTAAAAATGAAGCAATTATAGTAACTGAACAAGAAAACGAATCATGATACATTTTAGATACAATTATTAACCAAAACGCAATTAGAAAAACTCATTTTACACTTTCAGAAAAACATAATTTTAATATATGATAGTTTTAAAAATATGATCTCTAGGAAAAAAATAAATTACCACAGAAAGTTATCCGGAGAAGAAGTAATACCGGTAGAAGCAACAATTGGAAACGTAATAGTTCCTATAATTAACAAACATGAATTACGAAAAAAGACTTGAGTCAATAAAAGAAAAAGATAGAGTAAAAATAGCATATATTCATATATCAACAATCCAAGTAATTTTAAAAAGCACATATGTAGATAGAGATACACCAATAGAATTAGAAATAAGAGATACCCGAATGATTAATGAAGACGAAAGTATAATTGTAAAAGGAAAAGGAAATTTAATTGAAGGAAAAATAAAATTTGACATCAATATACAACTAGGTTTAAGTCTAAAAGATAGAAATCTAGATAATAACATCGTAATAAGATATAAATTATTAAAAATGCAGTTTATGGTAAAAGGATTTCATCCATTTAGTATTACATATCAAATAAATTATGCATTAACAAACTCACATCATAGCATTACGTTTAAAACAGAAGATAGAATTTGTATAGATAAACTTTTTAGACCACTTCTTTTCTTAGAACAACCAAAACAAATAGTTAACCAAAGATATTATAATAATATTATATCCACACCATTATTAAGAAGAAATTCTATAGATCTAGCTTATATACCAACAGAAACTCCTAGAATGTCAACTAGCGAACCAAATTTAACGAAAGAAGAAGAAATAAATATTTTACAAGAAATGATTAAAAGATTAGATATTCGAATTTAAAAAAAATGGCTACTATAGAAAATTTAATAATAGAATGTCAAGAAAGTACTAGAATCGAAAATTTACATAAAATAGATAAAAATATTTTAACAATAACACACACATAACCGTTTATCCCTTTTAAAAATTATATAGTAGAAATTCCACAAAATTTATCAAAAGGAACACCATATGGAATAGGATTAGAAGAACAAATAGAAAGACCATTAGGAGAAAAAATAGATCTAACAAATAAAACACTAAATAATACTACCGAAATATTAAGTTCAATAGCATTAAAATAATTACCCGAATTATTAAAGAAAATACATGAAGAACATCAACAAACAAGAAAAATGCTTCAACAAAAAGATAAAGAGCTAGAAGAAATTAAAATTCAAATACAAGATATTATCTACATGTACAATCAGTCAAATCATACTAATCAAATTACTGAAGTATTTCAATAAATGCAACAAATTATTAACACAGACAAAATACTTAATAGAACCAAAAAAGGAAATTAAAGCACTTATCATAAGACCTCCATTACGATGGTAGATTTAAGAATACAAGCTAGATTAAATCACAAAACCATAAAGAGAATTAAAATTCAACGTCAAAGAGTTAAAAATTTCAAAGAAATAATCGAAAATCTAGAAAAAAGACTAGAGAAAGTAAAAACAAAACAAAAACATCATCCCATATACACTCAAGAAAAAGAAAAACCACTAGAGTTCAAAATTAGAATATTAAAAATACATAAAAATTAGAAGAACAAAGTATGAATTTTTACACTAAAAAACTAACGGCAAGTACATGCTAATACAATGGATACAAAAATACAAAGTAAAAGCATTAATTATTTAACATCATTATTAAAAAGAAAATATAAAGAAATAAATCGTTTGAGTAATGAAATAAAAATATTGGAAAATCTTGAAAAATCACAAAATTATAATCGAAAAGTAAAATATAAAATGAACTTATTAAAACATAGAAGAAATTTGGAATATGAATTAATTACTGTAATTTCAGGATATATCTCAGAAAGAACATGTTAAAACCATGAGTGATGCTAGAATACAAATAAAAAATAACGAAAACGTCAAAAGATCAAAAAGATGTTATAAAGAATTAAAAAGAATAAATAAAGAATTAAAAAGGGTTTATGCCGAAAAAGAAATAAAATCAACACATTATCAAAGTCTATTATCATCTATTAGTCATCTAAAATACTTACATAAGAATAGATATAAACAAATAAAAATAATTTCGTCAAGAATATCATTTACGACATGTTAAAAAATGAATTTCGAAATATATAGTAATGAACAACTAGAATACATGATAAAAACCATGCAAGAAGACATAGATAAAAATTTTAATATATTTAATAGGTTAAAAATACATCTAGATAAGCATAGAAAACAATAAATTCGAGAAATAAATAACATACTAATTAAAAGAGACATAAAAACAAATAAAAATATCAAGAAAATAAACTAAAATTTGGACCCTTAAAAAAAGGAAGATATATAAAAGACTGCTTTTTCAAGCATGAGACTTAAAAAAAAAAAGTCAAAAAAAAGCTGCAAATCCATGAAGTATCAAAAACGAAAGCATTAAAAGCTCTAAATGAGTAACCAAGTATCTAAAGACTCTTAACGAGCATCCAAACATTAACAATAAAATTTACTTAGCACCAAGTGCAAAAGATCTTATTCAGGTTTATTAAAGATTGACAAACAGATTACAAGAATGGAAGCAGTCATCAAACAAATTCAGCATCAACTAAAGCAGACAAAAGAACAGATCAAGCACTCGACAAGCAAAAAGAAGCTCTTCTCAAAGAAGAAAACGATCTGATGAAGTCTCTTGAAATAATAGCAGCAACTACAGCAATCCCGATCGAAGAAGATACCAAACAGAAGTATCAACATCTGAAGCACCAACACAATCATCACCCATACCGAGCCTACCAGAAGATCTGCCATCATCAAAGAAAAAGTATTATGTTATCTTCAACGGACCACACAGAGGAATATACAAAGACCGGGGAATTGCAAATTCTCACATATCAGGCAAAAATGTAACTCATAAAAGTTACACGATCCAAGAAGAAGCACAAAAGCTTTTGACGAATCCTACAAAACAATAGCAAAAGGAAACGTCGAGAGATCATCCAACATGACAGTACTAAATACCCATCCCTTAGCAAAAATTAACCAAAGAATAAAAATTGAAAATATAATGACAACTCAACAAAAACAAGAATTAAAAAAAGCCAATATAACAAAGTTTGAAAGATACTGGGATAGTCTTGTGAATTATACACAATATCACTCTACTATGCAACTATACCCAATAAACAGAAAACCATTTAATAAAAGGGTTTTACCAAAAACAATATTTCTCCCTGGAGCAGAACCACTAACAGCATGGAATTACTTTAATCATAGACTAATTGATACTTTATATATCAACCCAACGTTGAACGAGATAGAAGAATTCCCACAAGAATAATATTAACAATAAAGAACTACAAAGAAAAAGTAGCAAAAGACAGAGAAATATTCCTGAAGATCTACGGAAGCTATCCAATTTTCGACTATAATCGTGAAGTAATTGTCCCAGCAATATCTCTGATACAAATGGGAGCAAGCAATGAAAAATACCCAACAAGGGATGTACTAGAACCCACAACACCACAAATGGATCATTTGGTTAAAGCACTAGCCGGCGTCTATCTCGGGTCTTCCAGATAAGGCAACGGAAAAGATCAAAAAGCAAGAATTAGAATAAATTATTGTAGTCCAACAATAATAATTTATTCTAATTTTGGCGAGGAAATAAATGAACCAGGATTAAATGTAATATCAAAATTTGAAGAACCATTCGAGAAGCTTACAGGATTTCTCGAACCATTGCCGGACGAATTCGAAGAAGCACTATGCAAGGAGATACCGCACGCTCCGAGACATCACTGCAAGTTCTGCAAAGAGAAAATGTAAAAGACGTAAGCAATTACGTCATCAAAATGTGAGTGTCAGATGTTTTGACATGCGCCAGTGTTCTTGTAAAATAAGTGTCGACAAATAAGACACACGACTGTAATTTTCTTTTTATTTATAGTATGTGTCATTAGGTCTAGTACGTGTCTGCAATTTTCTTTTTATTTTAGTATGTGTCGTTAGAGTTTGTACGTGTCGAGGGGAGGGAAGGTTATGTACACCTCCACCCACCATCATTGTATATAAATAGGGCCATTGGCCTCCATGAAATAATATGCATTGAATTCCCTTTCAAAGAACACTTTGTGTTTTCATCTCAAATCTGTTGAAGCTGAGCTTCTGAATAGCAGATTAAGTTCTGTTGAGGTACGGAGTACTTCTGAATAGCAGAACATATCCACCCATCATCCACTAAAAATATAAACCAACGTAAATACTATATAAATACTAGTAGCCTACAACATTCATCCATTTGAATTAAATTTACAACACCATATTATAATTAAAATTGAAAGATCCATCTCCATCCACTAAAACCAAAAATCTCTAGACAATTGGAATAACAATGATCATCTCCAACATATGTCATAAATATTTCACCATTTCAAATTAACCATCACATCCATAAAAACACTTGTCACAAATACTAATCTCCATCCACCTAGCATAAAAATCCACCTGGACTAAAAATATGGTATTCATGGAGGATAATGACCCTATTTATATACAATGATGGTGGGTGGAGGTGTACATAACCTTCCCTCCCCTCGGCACGTGCAAACGCTAACGACACATATTAAAATAAAAAGAAAATTACAGACACGTACTAGACCTAATGACACATACTAAAAATAAAAAGAAAATTGCAGACGTGTGTCTTATTTGTCGACACTTATTTTACAAGAACACTGACGCGTGTCAAAACATCTGACACTCATATTTTGATGACGTAATTGCTTACGTCTTTTACATTTTCTCTTTGCAGAACTTGCAGTGATGTCTCGGAGCGTGCGGTATCTCCTTGCATAGTGCTTCTTTGAATTCGTCCGGCAATGGTTCGAGAAATCCTGTAAGCTTCTCGAATGGTTCTTCAAATTTTGATATTACATTTAATCCTGGTTCATTTATTTCTTCGCTAAAATTAGAATAAATCATTATTGTTGGACTACAATAATTTATTCTAATTCTTGCTTTTTGATCTTTTCCGTTGCCTAATCTGGAAGACCCGAGAGAGACGCCGGCTAGTGCTTTAACCAAATGATATATTTGTGGTGTTGTGGGTTCTTATACATCCCTTGTTGGGTATTTTTCATTGCTTGCTCCCATTTGTATCAGAGATTTTGCTGGGACAAGTACTTCACGATTATAGTCGAAAATTGGATAGCTTCCGTAGATCTTCAGGAAGATTTCTCTGTCTTTTGCTACTTTTTCTTTGTAGTTCTTTATTGTTAATATTATTCTTTGTGGGAATTCTTCTATCTCATTCAACGTTGGGTTGATATATAATGTATCAGTTAGTCCATGATTAAAGTAATCCCATGCTGTTAGTGGTGCTTGTCAGGATCAAAATCACCACCTAAGATTAACTGGTTTGAATAAATCAGAGTGTAATCCAATAACCTTGTATTGAATCAAAGTCCAATTAAGAAGTTTGCGGAATAACACTTAATTGTTTTAAGAAAAACTTTCAAAATAAATACACAGAAATATAATCAAAAATCAAATCTTTTATATTGCCAAACTCACTAATTACAATCACCTCTAATCTGTTTGATTAGACAAAGAACACAGACTGTTCTTAGGGTTTTATAACCTTAGAGGCTTGAGAAACTTAATTAGAAAGCAATTACAATTGAAGCACACGATTGCAAAATTTGCACGTACAGACTTACAATAGAAAAACCTATTCTATTTATATATATATAGCCTTCTGATTTGTTTCCTTGAGGAACTCTGATTTCTCTGGTAGTAGATATGCTTGAATCTTCAAATATAAATCACTTCCTGAATTTCAGCACTTTCTTTTGTTGATCTGTTGAGCAGCTTGAACATTTAACTCTGGCAGCTTGAACTTTTGAACTAGCAGCTCGAACTTATTCAACTGACAGCTTGAACTTTGTAATTACACAGATAAAAATACTAACAGTCTGAGAAATCTAACTAACAGCTTGACATACTTAGAATATTTCCCAACAATCTCCCCCTAACTTAAATTCTTGACACAATACTTTAGGTTTCTACACGAATAAGGATATAAAACAAAGTAAAACTGTTATTACAAACTAAGGCATCTAAAAACTTACAATTGTGAAAGTTTCTGCTTTATTGCCTTTATGAAATCTCTCTTCAACTCCTCTTTATCACAGTGAATCTTCATTGAGCTTATTTAGAGTAGCCCTTTGGCAGATTGAGAAATTCAAAATTGTAGAACCTGCTGGATCCGTCTGCAAGCTTGAGTCTATGTGTCATTGATTTGGCATATACATCAACCTGTACAATCTTCATATCCTTGGCAGCTTCTATTTCTACTCTTGTAGACTCTGGATCAAAAATGCTTCTAAGATCTTTTACATTTCTTTGAACCCAGACACATTGAGATCTTGAATGGCTAACAATTCCAATATGATGCATTTTTGTCAGACATCTCTGGTTAGCCTTTGTGCCATCTGAGCTAGGCTCTTATATTCTTCTTCTGGACCAGAATATCTTCTGATTACAAAATGATAGTCCAAATCAATGTCATCCATTGATTTAGCATACCAGTAAGTAATAGGCAGTTTAGAGAAGTCATACTGATCCAGGGCCTTTTCAATTTCCAGTGCCTTTTGAAGCTATTGTTCAAACAACACTCTTTTAACCTGATCAATCTTTGCTTGATGAGGAGGATCACTAGCAACAGCTTGAACTGATTCTTGTTGGCATTGGGCTTGTTGGTATAGTTTGGCTACTTCTTGTTTTTCCTTCTCCTTGTCATATAAGGCCTGAAGTTTTTCTGTTGACCATGACTGAGCCATTACTCTTGATAGTCCAACTGATGGAGAGAAGTTTATCAAAAATCTTCTATGTTCTGCCTCTGAATGCCCTGTTGGCATTTTCCTTTTCTTTTGATTTTTCTTGACCACAAACCCTCTTAGATAATCACCTAAGGTTTCATCATCTTTCATTTGTTCATGAGTTTGCTGGTCTAAGAGTTCATCCTGTTCTTCTGCTAGTTTCCTTGCTAGTTCAGCATCATGAGCAACCTGGGCTTCTATATAAGAGAATTTGATCTTTGGAGGTTCAATTAGAATGCCTTTACCCTTGTCTCTAGAAGCTGATGCTGTGGATTGGACTGTTGTGACAGGTTCCTGAGAACCTTCTCTGATGACAACTCCAGTTGTCCCGATGGGAGCAGCTTGAGTTTCTAGGCTAACAACTTGAGTAGCTGTTGGGACTGTTAGCCTAGAAACTGGGACTGTTGGGGAGGGGGGGGGGGGAGGTTGAAGCTGTTTGAACTGAAGGAGGGATCTCCGGATTCTCCCCTTTTTTGGATGCTTTGGTTTGGCCAGGTGGACCAAAGACCTTTGCAAGCAGGGTTCGAACCAACCTCTCAAGCTGTATAATTTTGTTTACACAGAGTGTGAACCCTTGATGAAAATAGTCCAATCGTTGATGTTGGGCTGATGTAGTCTGTTGCAAAGCTGTGATTTGTGCCCCCTGTGCAGCAATAATGGACTTATAATGTTTCAATATAGCTACAACAGGTTTCAGCTGTTGATCCGTTAATGCCATGAGTTGCAGACTAGCCTCAAGATCTTCAAATGATAGTGGTATTTGAGATCTATCACTGGCAGGAATTCCAGAGTTAGAAACATCTGGGCCCCTTTGTTCTTGGTACTAGGGACTTCCAGAAGGTGCATGCACACCCTCTGTTACCATGGGTGTGGTCTTAGATATGTTGACACTGGCCTGTGCCTCTTATGCAGAGACATCAGTAGTGTCAGCCACAAATCCCATATGGACATCCTCTAATGGAATGTCCACCTCCAAGGGTGGGAGAGTCCTCAATGGGAACCCTTTGGATATTCCGTGCAGAAGTGTCCTCCTGCACAGGGATATTTGGTACTTGTGCTTGGGCTGAGGAGGAAGGAGCTCCTGAAACCCTTTGTCTTTTGTATTTTAGGAGTGTGGGGGCTGGCGATGTATGTGTAATAGAAGGAGCAGATGGGATGTTTGTATCATGAGGAGTTGGTTGGGGTCCTGGGGGTGAAGCAGTAATGGATGGCTGAGCCTGCTCAGGACCCTCTCCTCTGTTTCTTGGATTGATGCCCAGCATTGCAGAAGGCAATGGGACATCTACATTAAGAAAATTGGCACTTGGTTTTAAAAGCTTTTTGATGGATGGTAAAGAGTGCCTATGAGAAACATGTATCCTTTTATGTATTCTAAAATTATTGCAAGATTTTGCAATTATTTCAGCCAAAAATCGTGGATACATAAAAAATTTCCCATTTTTTAGGGCATGATGCCTTAACATCCCCTGAAAAATCATATTTGAAAAGTTGAACTGTTGGCCTGTTGATAGACACACTAAAGTAGTTTCAATGTTTGAAGAAAACTCAGACCAACCAGTTCTTTTGGGACTTATACATTGCTGAATGATATGCACAAGATATTTCCACTTAGGGGCAAAATGTGCTTTAAAAAAGTAAAAGAATCAGTAGGGCCCTATACCCTATTGCAAAAAGTCCTTCATGTAAGACAGTAAGAGATAGATCTGATATACCTGAGGCATCTTGAAGATGTAGATGTTGGCGTATGGTCTCCTCAGTAATGGTAATAGGGTTGCCATCGAATGTGGATGCAAAAGAAGTGACTCCATTGACGGTATTTACCGTGGCAAATTTCCAAAACTGCTCTATATGAGCCACATAGATGGTAGGATTAACAGTGAGAGCATGATGGATATGGGAACTTCTAAGAAAGTCCATCATGTCATGGAATGGTTGAAGGTCAGTATGTTTGAGAGAGTAGGGGAGGCAGTTGTGTTCTTTGACAAACTCCATTAGAGATCAAGACGGTGATTTAGGGTTTGAATCGACTGTGTGTGAATCGCTCAGAGAGAGAAAGAAAAGATCGTTGGAAGATATTTGTGCAACAGGTAGTTGCAATTGAACGAAACTCGGACCTTTAAAGGTTTTGATATTTCAAAAATATCTAGTCCCGCGCACACACTTGTAAGGAATTACAGAATTACCCTGCACACTTTGACAGATCAAGTGAAAACAACTAACAGTTCGAGTAAAATGAACTAGCAGCTTGAGAAAAGACTCAACCTGTTAGTTGAAAATAAAGCATATTCTTATGAAACAGTGTCTCCCCCTTAATCAAGCACATGTAATAAGTATGTTTCTCATAAAATAAGAGAGAATATTGAAAAACAAATTAATCCATATTAACCATACCAATATTTGATACTAGGAAGGTGAATCTTCCTACATCAAATGGTTTTGTAAATAGATCAGCTAACTGATCATCTGTATGAATTTTGGTAACTTGGATTAATTTCTTCTCATTACAATCTCTTATAA
Source organism: Centrapalus pauciflorus (assembly GCA_020465985.1). Classification (NCBI taxonomy): domain Eukaryota; kingdom Viridiplantae; phylum Streptophyta; class Magnoliopsida; order Asterales; family Asteraceae; genus Centrapalus; species Centrapalus pauciflorus. The sequence goes on from JAANYP010000130.1 coordinate 96,889, forward strand.
AATGAAATCTAATGTCTATGTGCTTGGTTTTGGGAAATTTCACTGGATTTTGTGCAATGCTTATTGCACTTGAGTTGTCAATGTAGATAGGAGTAGATAGAAAGTTCATACCATAGTCTCTCAGTTGATTCTGAATCCACATCACTTGGGAACAGCAGCTGGCAGCTGCTACATATTCTGCTTCAGTAGATGAGGTGGAGACAGTTGTCTGCTTTTTACACTGCCAAAAGACCAGTCTTGCTCCTAGATATTGACATCCACCAGTTGTGGATTTTCTGTCAATGTTGCAACCTCCATAGTCACTGTCAGAATAAGCTGTTAGTTCAAGAGGAGAGTCCTTGGGATACCATAGTCCCAACTGTGGTTGGCCCTTGAGATAGATAAAGATTCTCTTAACAGCAAACAGATGTGAATCCTTTGGAGCACATTGAAACCTGGCACAAACACAAACAACAAAAATTTTATCAGGTCTAGAAGATGTGAGATACATTAGTGAACCTATCAAGGATCTATATAAGCGAATGTCCACATCCACTCCATCTTTGTCTGCATCAAGCTGCTTGTGAGTGTCCATTGGAGTGCTAGCAACCTTGGTATCTTTGTAGCTAGACTTTTCCAGGATGTCATTTACATAATTTGATTGACTTATAAAAATACCTGTGGGTTTCTGCTTGACCTGCAATCCTAGAAAGAAGGTGAGTTCTCCCATTGAACTCATTTGAAACTTTTTATGCATCAAGGTTTCAAACTCCTTGCACAGAATGTCATTTGTTGACCCAAAAATGATATCATCAACATAGATCTGAAAAACCAAAATCTCTAATTTGACGGACTTTGTGAACAATGTCTTGTCCAGAGTACCTCTCTTGAATCCATTTTGTAGAAGGTATGAGGACAAATTGTCATACCATGCTCTTGGGGCTTGGTGGAGTTCATAGAAGGCTTTGTCTAATTTGTAGACTCTGTCTGGATACTTATAGTCCTCAAATTCATGGGGTTGACACACATAAACCTCTTCTTCAATTGTACCATACAGGAATGCAGATTTCACATCCATTTGGTACACTTTGAACCCTTTGAAGCTGGCATAAGCTAGGAACAGTGTGATGGATTCTATCCTTGCTACTGGGAAAAGACATCATCATAATCTATCCCTTCTTCTTGAGTGTATCCTTGTGCTACCAATCTTGCTTTGTTCTTGATTACTACACCTCTCTCATCCTTCTTGTTTCTAAAAACCCATCTTGTACCAATTGCTCTCTTTCCTGTACGTAAGTCAACTAGACTCCATACATTCTAAATCTTGAATTGCAAAAGTTCTTCTTGCATTGCCTCAATCCAAGACGGATCTTTCAGAGCCTCAGAGGCCTTCTTTGGTTCTAATTGTGACATGAAGCATGCATGTTCAAAGGAAGCTAGACTAAATTCAGGGACTGTTGATTCAACATCAGTGGATTCCTTATGAACCATTGTCCTTGTCTGCACAGGAGTGCGTAGGTCTCCCTTTATCTAGTTGAGAGGATGATACTTGTGAACCCTGAGTGTGGGTTCTCTTTCTGTCTGAAATGATGTTCCTTGATTTGTATCATCACCTTCAGTACCACTTGATGATTCTGCTTCAGTGACAGTTTGATCAGAAGATGGGACTGTTTTCCTATTGGATCGAGCTATCACATCAGGACTTGGAATCTGCACTTCATAATCTGGATTTGTATCCTGTTGAGCATCCAGTACCCCTGGTGGGTCACAAGATAGAAGTGGTAGTACATTATACTCATCCCATTTATCAGATGCTTCAACAGTTTGAAACTTTGTGCCAACAGCTTGAACGTTTGTGTGATCAACATGAGAATTTGTGCTGGTAGTTTCATCATTGTTTCCAACCGCTCTTGCAGAATACTCAACAAAGCTCAGAGAATTTGTTAGTGAATCTAAATCAAACAACCAATCAAGACCAGTGCCTTTAACATTAGCAGTGTTTTCATTAAACTCAACATTGGTACTCTCTTCAATGGTTTTAGACACACTGTTATATACTATTTAGGCTTTGCTTTGAATAGAGTAACCTACAAAGAAACCTTCTTCAGCTTTACTTTCAAACTTTCCTAAGTGAGTTTTAGTGTACAGAATAGTGCATGAACAACCAAAAGATTTTAGAAAGGCTACTAAGGGAACTCTGTGATGGAATAACTCATATGGAGTTTTCCCTTGTGACTGAACAATTGAATCCTATTTAGCACATAACAAGTTGTATTGACTGCCTCTGCCCAAAAGGTCATTGGCAGTTTGGAATCAGCTAGCATGGTTCTAGCTGCAGCCTCTATTAAAGTTCTATTCTTCCTTTCAGCTACACCATTTTGTTGTGGTGTTCTGGGTGCACTATATTGCCTTGCATTACCTTTAGACTCACAGAAACTGTTTAGGATATGATTTTTAAACTCAGTTCCATTGTCTGACCTGATCACCTTAACTTTTAAATTTGATTGGTTTTCTATTTTAAGGATAAAGGATTTGACTAGCTCACCAGTTTCATCCTTAGTCCTAAGAAAGTAAACCCATGTAAATCTGGTGAAATCATCAACAATGACTAGACAGTAAGCTCTTTTATTCAAACTCAAAACAGATGTTGGACCAAAGAGATCCATATGAATAAGATGAAGAGCAGATGAGACTGAATTTACCTCTTTGGCCTTATGAGAAGTTTTGTGTTGCTTGCCCTTAAGACATGCTACACAATGATCATCACATATGAACTCCTTTTGTGGTAATCCTCTTACCAAGTTATTTTTGACTAAGACATTCATAGATTTGAAGTTCATGTGACACATCCTTCTGTGCCAAAGAGCAGACCCATTAGATGATGCTTTGGATATCAAACAGCTTAAAGTATTTGATTTTGACAAAAGATCTGTGTCCAAACAGTAGACATTGTCCTTCCTTGGTGTTCTAAGTAAAACAAGATTTTCAGGGATTTTAAAATCTTTTGAAAGGACAATACACTCAGAGTCTGTGAAAAGAACAATATTTTGTTCATCACAGATTTGAGACACACTTAGTAAATTATACTTCAGCTGTTCAACATACAAAACATCATTGAAGATCATATTGCCTGCTTTGACAGTACCTTTACCTGTTACCTTACCTCCCTTGGAATTTCCACCAAATGCAACAAATCCTCCTTCAAAGCTTTTGAAACTTGAGAAGCATTCAGAATTGCCTGTCATGTGCCTAGAGCATCCACTATCCATATGCCATCTTGTTTTATGTTGGGTCCTATGGGTGCCCTGCACAAATAAAAGCTTAGTTAGCAGTGGAGTAAACCCAAACCAAATTGGTTTTGGGTTGTCCTTGTGCATTGACATAACTAAACACTGTTCGTGTCTTTTTAAACTTAGCGAGATCCAGTGGTGGATTTTGTGAAGAATATTTAGTTATGACTGAGGTATCCAGATGTTCTTTCCAACCTTTTCATTAACAGTCTCAGAAGATCCACTACCAGTTCCAGTTTTAGACTTAGCAGTTTGAACTGGGTTTTTAGTGCTAACAACTTCAGACTTTGCACTACCAGTTCCAACTTTAGAGTTAACAGTCTCAACACTTGCATCAGCAGTTTGATATGTGTTTTTGCCTTTAACACACCATATCTTTTTAATGTTTGCTTTGGATTTTGCTAAAACTTTTTTTGGTGTGTAGGCTGTCTTTTGTTGACTTTTAAGAACCTATGATCAACTGTCTTCTTTGGAACTGGTGTAACAGGTGGTTTGGCCTTTGAATTTTTTGAGTTTTGAACAAATGCCTTTTTGTGAACCACAGTCTGTTTTGCAATAAATGGTTTATATAGACAATTTCTGGCCAATTGGTTTTTCCAGCCACAATGGAAACATCCTTTGACTGTTTTGATTGGAGAACCAGTTTTGTTAGACCATAACTGGTTCTTGTTCCTTTGATTTCCCCTTACCTGCTGTTGTGTGGGAAACTTTTGGACACCATGCTTTTGGCATGTGCATATTGGAAGAGTCTTACCCCTTTTATTAGTTTTTGAGGAAGATGCAATGTTACAGTTAGAAGGTACAGGAACATGTGGAGCATTATTGCATACATTCAACTTCTCTTTTCCTTTCTCACAGGGGTGTTTGATGAAACTGGAAGTAAGAGGTTCTATAGATGCACTCATTGTTTTGATATTTCTCTCAACTTCTTTATACTCACAGCCTTCATTTGGAATTAGTACTTCGTTAGATTCAGACATGTCTTCAAGGATAGGATCTACAGTTTTCATTGTTTCATCTAATGATTCATTCACAAGCCTATCAGCAACTTCAGTCATGGGATAAATGTATTTGTTGTTGTATGGGGGTGGAGTGGCTTTGAATCCTATACCTTCTATGGGATTAAGTTGAGATTTTACCTCATCTTTAAATTGAACCTCCATTAGGTGTTCTAGCTTTCGATTTGCCAGCTTGAAGCTTCCTAAATCTATATTGACAGATTCTATTTTCTTGTTTGCTTCTAACACCTTCTGTTCAGCCTCATCTAGTTTCTTATTTAGGGTCTCTATTTTCTTATTCAGTTCCTTTTTCTCCCATTCATGATATGTTCTATCATGTCCCATTTGAATCTCATTATCCTTATAGTCATTGATCTGTTTTTCAAGATCTTCTATAGCCTGCATGTACTCATATCTCCTTTCTTCCATCTTAGCTAGAGTTTTGCACATGCTCTCATTATGATCTCTGTACTTTTTAACCATATTTTTGCATGTTTGAGAACAGAGTTTAGCATTTACCTCACATGGCAGTTCAGTGGAAGTGGCATTAGATGTTTCTGCCATAAGAGCTTGATTTTGAAACTCCTCTTCTGTCTGATCACTCTAGTCAAACACATTGTCTTCTTGAGAGACAAGAGCTTGTGATGATGAAGTTTGATTTGTTTGCTGGGGTCTTTGTGGCTGCTGACTTTAGGATCTGCATTCTCTAGCAAAGTGACCAAGTTTGTGGCACTTAAAGCATTCAACTTTTGATTTATCAAATGGTGGTTTGCCTTCTGATCTGGCTTGAAAGTTTGGTCTGCCAGTTATTTTCAGAAACCTTTTGGCCCTCATAAGCATGCTGCCGTTTGAAGTCCATCTCTTCTAAATCATCTGGATGGATTTGTTCTAAATCTTCAGCATTTAGAGCAAACAATCCATCACTTGCAACAAAAGCTTCATAATGAACTTCAGTGGAGTTACCATCAGCACCTGAAAAGGAATCACAACAGTTTGATTTATCAGATAAAGCTGATGATAGCATAGCAGTGTCGTGATAGAAAGAAAATGATTTCTTTTTGTTTTCAATTTCAGATTCAAACACTCTCAGGTTGTTGTAAAGATCATCTAACTCTATTTCATCAAGAGTATCTTTGGTTCTCCATTGGGCAGCATAGACTGTCCATTCTTCACCAAGTGATCAAAGAAATTTTCTGTTTACTTCATCTTGATCCAGACTTACTTTGACACTCTCCAATTCACCTATCAGCTTATTAAACTTGTCAAAAATCTGAGTAAGGTTTTCATTCTTGCCACCAGAAAAGTTTTCATACTGCTGTTTTAAAAGATCTTTTTGATTCCTTTTGGTGCTAGCATTGCCAGCAAATCTTTTCTCTAAAGCAATCCAAAGAGAATGAGCAGTATAGAATTTATTAAACTGATGTTGATAAGCATTAGGAATGGCTATCTGTAAGAGAGTAAGAGCTTTCACTTCATTCATTCTAGCCTTTCTTTCAAGTTCAGTCTTTGGAGGTGTTTTTATGGGCTTGCCCTCAGCATCTAGTTCAGGATCAACTGCAGGAGGATATTCAACAGCTTCCCATATGACATAATCAATAAATTGAATGTGCTGTTGAATCCTGAGTTTCCACATCTCGAACTCAGTGGGTTTGAGCATAGGCACTTTGAGTCCTTGCCCAGATCCACTACTGCTATTTTCAAATTCCATTGCAGAAAAATAAAATTTTAAAAGAAAGTTTCTGACTTTGAAAACAAAGAAAAACCTGTGGCTCTGATACCACTTGTCAGGATTAAAATCACCACTTAAGATTAACTGGTTCGAATAAATCAGAGTGTAAACCAATAACATTGTATTGAATCAAAGTCCAATTAAGAAGTTTACGGAATAACATTTAATTGTTTTAAGAAAAACTTTCAGAATAAATAACACATAAATATAATCAAAAATCAAATCTTTTATATTGCCAAACTCACTGATTACAATCACCTCTAATCTGTTTGATTAGACAAAGAACACAGACTGTTCTTAGGGTTTTACAACCTTAGAGGCTTGAGAAACTTAATCAGAAAGCAATTACAATTGAAGCACACGATTACAAAATTTGCACGTACAGTCTGAGAAATCTAACTAACAGCTTGACATACTTAGAAATCTAACTAACAGCTTGACATACTTAGAATATTTCCCAACAGTGCTGCTCCAGGGAGAAATATTGCTTTTGGTAAAACCCTTTTATCAAATGGTTTTCTGTTTATTGGGTATAGTTGCATAGTAGAGTGATATTGTGTATAATTCACAAGACTATCCCAATATCTTTCAAACTTTGTTATATTGGCTTTTTTTAATTCTTGTTTTTGTTGAGTTGTCATTATGTTTTCAATTTTTATTCTTTGGTTAATTTTTGCTAAGGGATGGGTATTTAGTACCGTCATGTTGGATGATCTCTCGACGTTTCCTTTTGCTATTGTTTTGTAGGATTCGTCAAAAGCTCTTTGTGCTTCTTCTTGGCTTGTGTAACTTTTATGGGTTATATTTTTGCCTGATATGTGAGAATTTGCAATTCCCCAGTCTTTGTATATTCCTCTGTGTGGTCCGTTGAAGATAACATAATACTTTTTCTTTGATGATGGTAGATCTTCTGGTAGGCTTGGTATGGGTGATGATTGTGTTGGTGCTTCAGATGTTGATACTTCTGTTTGGTATCTTCTTCGATCGGGATTGCTGTAGTTGTTGCTATTATTTCAAGAGACTTCATCAGATTGTTTTCTTCTTTGAGAAGTGCTTCTTTTTGCTTGTCGAGTGTTTGGATCTGTTCTTTTTTCTGATTTAGTTGATGCTGAATTTGTTTGATGACTGCTTCCATTCTTGTAATCTGTTTGTCAATCTTTAATAAACCTGAATAAGATCTTTTGCACTTGGTGCTAAGTAAATTTTATTGTTAATGCTTGGATGCTCGTTAAGAGTCTTTAGATACTTGGTTACTCATTTAGAGCTTTTAATGCTTTCGTTTTTGATACTTCATGGATTTGCAACTTTTTTTTTAAAAAAGTCTCATGCTTGAAAAAGCAGTCATTTATATATCTTCCTTTTTTTAAGGGTCCAAATTTTAGTTTATTATCTTGATATTTTTATTTGTTTTTATGTCTCTTTTAATTAGTATGTTATTTATTTCTCGAATTTTTTGTTTTCTATGCTTATCTAGATGTATTTTTAACCTATTAAATATATTAAAATTTTTATCTATGTCTTCTTGCATGGTTTTTATCATGTGTTCTAGTTGTTCATTACTATATATTTCGAAATTCATTTTTTAACATGTCGTAAATGATATTCTTGACGAAATTATTTTTATTTGTTTATATTTATTCTTTTGTAAGTATTTTAGATGACTAATAGATGATAATAGACTTTGATAATGTCTTGATTTTATTTCTTTTTCAGCATAAATCCTTTTTAATTCTTTATTTATTCTTTTTAATTCTTTATAACATCCTTTCAATCTTTTGACGTTTTCGTTATTTTTTATTTGTATTCTAGCATCACTCATGGTTTTAACATGTTCTTTCTGAGATATAACCTGAAATTACAGTAATTAATTCATATTCCAAATTTCTTCTATGTTTTAATAAGTTAATTTTATATTCTACTTTTCGATTATAATTTTGTGATTTTTCGAGATTTTCCAATATTTTTATTTCATTACTCAAATGATTTATTTCTTTATATTTTCTTTTTAATAATGATGTTAATGTTAATGCTTTTACTTTGTATTTTTGTATCCATTGTATTAGCATGTACTTGCCGTTAATTTTTTAGTGTAAAAATTCATACTTTGTTCTTCTAATTTTTTATGTATTTTTAATATTCTAATTTTGAACTCTAGTGTTTCTTCTTTTTCTTGAGTGTATATGTGATGATGTTTTTGTTTTGTTTTTACTTTCTCTAGTCTTTTTTCTAGATTTTCGATTATTTCTTTGAAATTTTTAACTCTTTGACGTTGAATTTTAATTCTTTTTATGGTTTTGTGATTTAATCTAGCTTGTATTCTTGAATCTACCATTGTAACGGAGGTCTTATGATAAGTGCTTTAATTTCCTTTTTAGGTTCTATTAGTATTTTGTTTGTGTTAATAATTTGTTGCATTTGTTGAAATACTTCAGTAATTTGATTAGTATGATTTGACTGATTGTACATGTAGATAATATCTTGTATTTGAATTTTAATTTCTTCTAGCTCTTTATCTTTTTGTTGAAGCATTTTTCTTGTTTGTTGATGTTCGTCATGTATTTTCTTTAATAATCCGGGTAATTGTTTTAATGCTATTAAACATAATATTTCGGTAGTATTATTTATTGTTTTATTTGTTAGATCTATTTTTTCTCCTAAGGGTCTTTCTATTTGTTCTTCTAATCCTATTCCATATGGTGTTCCTTTTGGTAAATTTTGTGGAATTTCTACTATATAATTTCTAAAAAGGATAAACGGTTTTGTGTGTGTTATTGTTGAAATATTTTTATCTATTGTATGTAAATTTTCGATACTAATACTTTCTTGACATTCTATTATTAAATTTTCTATAGTAGCCATTTTTTTACATGGAATATCTAATCTTTTAATCATTTCTTGTAAATTTTTTATTTCTTCTTCTTTCGTTAAATTTGGTTCGCTAGTTGACGTTCTAGGAGTTTCTATTGGTATATAAGCTAGATCTATAGAATTTCTTCTTAATAATGGTGTGGATATAACATTATTATAATATCTTTGGTTAACTATTTGTTTTGGTTGTTCTAAAAAAAGAAGTGTCTAAAAAGTTTAGAGTAAATTACACAAATGGTCCCTGTGGTTTGGTACTTTTTGCACTTTTCGTCCCTCAAACTTTTTTTTTTTTGCACCAATAGTCCCAAAATCACAAACGTTTAACACAAATGGTCCCTGCCGTTAAATAGAACTGTTAGACCAGTTAAGTCACAAGCACATTTTCGTCATTTTCATCTAAGGGACCATTTAGGTAATTTTTTAATAGTTTAATGTTTTTTTTTATTTTTTATTATCTCATTTCTTTTATATATATATATATACATATATATATATATATATATATATATATATATATATATATATATATATATATATATATATATATATATATATAAAACACCTTGCTGTCTAACTCGTGCGTTTATATTGTAAATTTCGTTTTATAATGAAATTATAATGGAATTAATTGCTAAAATATGCAATTAAATGTTAGAAACAATTTTTAAAGTTAATTACATGCCAAGAAATTTAATAAAGCATCAATTTTATATAAAGAGGAACAAATAAAAATATTGGTGGCAAATGTGTAAAGGATTAAACTTGCAAATAAATAAAAGCCCAAAATGAGAACTAAAAAACTTATTTTATCACCAATTCAAAAAAAAAAAAAAAAACAAACTTCCTGCTTCCCTTTTTCTCCTCCTCCACGGTTCCACAGCAAAACCATCAATAATCATCATCAAACCTTGCAACAAAGACCAGAAATTTGAGCAAAGGAATTTATCAACAAGGAGTAATCAACCATAACCTACAAAGTTTCAAGGTAAACATTCATTTAAATTGTGGATTTAACCCACAAGGAAGCCCACGGCTTCTGGGTTTTCTTATGAGCAAAAATCAGATTTAATTCATCAAAATAAGCATAAATTAGTGTTGAAAGTTGAAATTTAAAAGCATGCATGTGATAATTATGTGTTTAAACGAATGTATGTTCTGTGTGTCGTGTGTGTATAATGGTATGAAGGGAGTACCGAAACCTTCATGGGTTTCGATAATACCGAAGCCAAGAAGCATTTGGCCTTCGGCCATGACTCGAAGCATACATGAGTTCTTGGATCATCATTTTAAGCTTTAAACCACCTTCACTCTCCTTAAAAGGTTGCTGAAATAGAGTAAAACAAAAAATGGATAGCAGCATAAAGGTGTATGTGTGATGGCTGCTGAGTACCGAAACCATGCATGGTTTCGGTAGAAACTATAAGTTACCGAGACCTACATGAAGCCTTGTACCGAAACCACACCACCGAAACCATTAAGGTTTCGGTATGAGCTGTTACTGAAACCTTCTTTGTACAGAAACTATATAGAGGTACCGAAACCCATGTATATATACCGAAGCTCTTGAGGTTTCGGTAACTGCTTTCTGCCAAAACCACTTGGAACCAGTATGATAATTATAGGTGAGTGTGTAAATAACAGTGTGTGTCGATTGTAAAGAAGAAGCAATATATATATATATATATATATATATATATATATATATATATATATATATATATATATATATATATATATATATAGTTATGTGTGTGTGAATGGTGTTGTGCTGTGTATATACATATATACGAAAACACAAAGGGTACTATAAATATATTGATATATAGCATGTGTGTTGCAGATTATGTGTGTGTATATATATACGTGTGGGTGTGCAAGAGTGAGGAAGAAGAAGACAAAAGATAATCATATGTATATATGTACTATGTTAGATGAAAAGCAAAGTTGACTTCTTCTTTTATTTATTTATTATTTTTTTAATATATAAAAATATAGCATATGTGTACAAGAAAGCAAAAAAAAAGCAACTGCTGAATATATATATATATATATATATATATATATATATATATATATATATATATATATATATATATATATATATATATATATATATATATGTTGTATGCATGCATGTGAGTTGTGTGCATTAAATTACAGACAATTCGTTGCACGCTCAATATTAAATTACAACATATAATTCGGTTACGAGTCAAAGCTAAAATCCAGAGTTAAAGTCTAGATAAGCAAGTGCAACCATTTCAGAGCAATTTAAAGCATAGAAAAGCTAGTGCAAGCATTTTCAGTACTGTGAGTAACGGTTATTCTTGTTTCATGTATTATATGTAATTGAGATATAATTTGCTTCTACATGCCTTCTTTGGATTTCAATAGACTTTTGTGGGTGAAGGCGAACATTGTGGTACAGGCAGTGCCCAGCTTAGCCGGATCTTACATTTGATCTATTAATGTGCATAGTTTATTACTATCTGTCTATTATTCTGCATATTATACAGCAAGCCTTGTATGAGCGTTTCATTGTGCATTTCATAAGCATTTTACTTTACAAGCAAGCAATTCCGATGCTCACCACTATCCCAAGCATTATGCGGGTAGCTAGCCCTGCATCACAGATTGATCATCTGTCAGCGGTAACCCCTAGTGGTGGCATCTCCTTTCTGCGTGAAATGTCTCAATTGTGCAAGCATTCTTTCTGGGTATTAAGCAAGCAAGCATTACAGCCTTTATAGGCACTTTCGCCACATATTTTCATGCATCATGAATATCTGTTAACTCACTAACCAATTAGCTTACAGTTGCTACTCACAATTTTTTACAGGAAAAGGTAAAGAGCAAGCTTGTTGGGAAATAGTTTAAGTACATTCAAACTGTTAGTTAGACTTCTCAGACTGTTAGTAGATTTTTCATGTAAATACAAAGTTCATGCTGCTAGTTGAAGAAACTCGAGCTGCCAGTGTAAAAGTTCAAGCTGCCAGAGCAAAACAACTCAAGCTGCTCAGTTCATGCTGTCAAGACATTCAAGCTGCTCAACAGTTTCATAAACAGAAAGTGCTGATTTTCAGGAAAGATATCTACACGAAGATTCCAGCATATCTACTATCAGAGAAGTCATAGTCCTTCAAGGAAACAAGTCCAAAAAGCAATATAAATAGACAGAATATTGTATAGAAGTATATAGAAGTTTTCTGCATATTTTTGAGTCTGTAATTGCTTTATTGTTTAAGTTTTCTTAAGCCTCTAAGGTTGTAAAACCCTAAGAACAGTCTGTGTTCTTCGTCTAATCAAAACAGATTAGAGGTGATTGTAATCATTGAATTCAGCAATACAAACAGTCTTGATTACTTCTTATGTTTTATGCTTCATTGGTTCTGAAAGTTTTTGTTAAAATAATTAAGTGTTATTCCGCAAACTTGTTAATTAAACTTTGATTCAAAGCAAGATTATTGATTTATACTCTGATAAATTTCAAATCAGTTAATCTTGGTTATTCATATTTTAGATCCTGACAAGTGGTATCAGAGCCAGGTTGTTCTTTGTTTTTCAAAGTCGAAAACTTTTTTCAAAATTTTTAATCTTTTACAATGGAATTTGAAAATAGCAGCAGTGGATCTGGGCAAGGACTCAAAGTGCCTATGCTCAAGCCCACTGAGTTTGAGATGTGGAAACTCAGGATTCAACAGCATATTCAATTCATTGATTATGCCATATGGGAAGCTGTTGAATTCCCTCCTGCAGTTGATCCAGAACTTGATGCTGAGGGAAAACCAGTCAAACCTCCTCCAAAAACTGAACTTGAAAGGAAGGCTAGAATGAATGAAGTGAAAGCACTCACATTATTACAAATAGCCATTCCTAATGCTTATCAACATCAGTTCAAAAAGTTTTATACTGCTCACTCTCTTTGGAATGCCTTAGAGAAGAGGTTTGCTGGTAATGCCAGTACCAAGAGAAATCAAAAAGACCTCTTGAAACAGCAGTATGAAAACTTTTCTGGTGGCAAGAATGAAAACCTCACTCAAATCTTTGACAGGTTCAACAACCTGATAAGTGAACTGGAAAGTGCAAAGGTCAATCTGGATCAAGATGAAGTCAACAGAAAGTTTCTCAGATCTCTTGGAGAAGAATGGACAGTCTATGCTGCACAGTGGAGAACAAAAGACACACTTGATGAGATAGAATTGGATGATCTGTATAACAGTTTAAGAGTGTTTGAGACTGAGATTGATGCTAAAAAGAAATCCTTTTCTTATAATCACAACACTGCTCTTCTGTCCTCTGAAAATCTAATAACTGTGATTCTTTTTCAGGTGGTGATGGCAATTCTGCTGAAACTCATTATGAAGCTTTTGTTGCCAATGATGGATTATTTGCTCTAAATGTTGAAGACTTGGAACAAATTCATCCAGATGATCTTGAAGAGATGGATTTAAAGTGGCAACATGCAATGCTGACCATGGGAGCCAAAAGATTTCTGAAAAGAACTGGTAGGACCAACTTTCAAGCCAAAACAGAAGGCAAACCATCTTTTGATAAATCAAAAGTGGAATGCTATAAATGCCATAAGCTTGGTCACTTTGCCAGAGAATGTAGATCTCAAGGTCAACAGCCATCAAGGACTTCACAACCCATTCTAACATCATCATCAACAGCACTTGTTTCTCAAGAAGACACAATGTGTTTGACTGGAGTGATCAGACAGAGGAAGAATTTCAAAATCAAGCACGTATGACAGAAACATCAAATGTCTCCTCCACTGAACTACCATCTGAGGTAAATTCTAACGCTGCTCTCAATCATGCCAAAGATGGTTAAAAGTACAGAGATCATAAATGAGAGCATGTGCAAAACTCTGCTAGATGGAAGAAAGGAGATATGAATATATGCAAGCATAGAAGATCTGGAAAAACAGATCCAATGATTATAGAGATAATGAGATTCAATGGGGTATGATAGAAACTATCTTGAATGGGAGAAAAAGGAACTCAATAAGAAAATAGAATCTCTGAATAAAAGATGAGAAGAGAACTGAACAAAGGTGTTAGAGGCTAATAGAACCGAATCTGTTAACATAGTCTAGGAACTTCAAGTACAAATCAAAAGATCAGAACATAATGGAGTGTCAATTCAAAGAGAGAGCAAATCTCAGGTCAATCCACAAGAAGGAATAGGATACAGACCTACTCCACCTCCATACAAAACAAGTACATTCATCCCATGAGTGAGTTGCTGATAGACTTGTCAATGAACCACTAGATGAGCTATGACTTATTGTAATCCTATCCTTGAAACAGTCCTGATTAAAAGAAGATAAGTCAAAATAGAGACTGTGACACAAAGAGTGCAACACCATGAAGTCCAAGTTCCCAGTAAGAAAGGAAAAGAGAAGATGAGTGTAGGCAATGCTACTCCACAAGTTTCTGTACATTCAACTGTAACTGCATCTTCATCAAAGGAACTAAAAGGAGTAAAACTGTTTCTATCTGCACATGCCAAAAACATGGTTTAAAAGTTTTCCTAAACAACACAGGTAAGGAGGAAACCGAGAAACAAGAACCAGATATTGGACAAAAAGATACTTGTTTTTCCACATTCAAACCGTCAAACGAATGCTTTCACTCATGTGGAAGGAAGAATCACTTAGGCCAATGGATTGTTTTTACAACCAGCTGTTGCCCAAAACAGACTGTCATCACACAAAGACAATCAAATCCTAATCAGAATCTAAAGCAAAAAAGACACTCAAAAGGTTAAAAACCGTTCCACGCAGCCACTCCAAGAAAACATTGATCACCGAAGTTTCAAAGTTAATAAAAAAACAGTGCCACACCATCAAAACAAGTTTTTGGGGCAAAGCCTAAATCAAGTTTTAAAAAATATGGTGTGTCAAGGACAAATCTGTTGCTCTCTCAAACTGCTAATAGCAAAAGCATTCTAAGACGGCTAACGTCAAAATCTGGCCTGGGGTTAGTGCAAAGAAAACTGAAACGTTAGCACTACAACACAGCTCAAGCTCTGGGCATCAAACTGGAGCTGCTAGTAAATCATCTGAGACTGTCAGAAGAAAAGATGATCACATAGTTGGATACCTCAATTATCACTAAATACCTCCAAAACTCCATCAGTCTCAGATCTCACCAAAAAAGAAGTCAAAAACAGTTTTTAATTATGTCAAGTACAAGGCCAACCCAAACCCATTTGGTTTGGGTGTACTCCACTACTAACTAAGCTGTTTTTGTGCAGGGCAACCATGGTTCTCCTCATAGAACAAGAGTGCATCTGGACAGGGGGATGCTCTAGGCACATGACATGCAACTGGATGCTTGTCAAATTCAAAGGTTTTGATGGAGATTTTGTTGCGTTGGGAGGCAACTCAAAAGGAGTAGGTTACAGGTAAAGGTACGTGTAATAGAGTGCAGGCAACATGACATTTCTACATGAGGATGTCGGGTATGGTTGAACAGCTTAAGTACAATCTAGATGGAGTGTCTCCTCAAATCTGTGACAACAAAACATTTTTCTGTTCACAGATTCTGAGTGCATTGTTCTTCAAAGGATTTCAAAATCCTGAAAATACTTGTTTTACTTAGAACACCAACCAAGAAAGGACAATGTTTACTACCTGGACCACTCTCTTGACTAATCAAATACTTAAGTAGCTGTTTAATATCCAAGCATCATCAAATGAGCTTGCTCTTTGGCATAGAAGGATGTGTCACATGAACTCAAATCCATGAATGATTTAGTTAAAAAGATGCTGAGATACAGTAATAGGATTAACCACAAAAGGAGTTCATTTGAATGATCATTGTGTAGCATGTCCTTAAAGGTAAGCACACAAAACTTCTCATAAGGCCAAAGAAGTAAATTCCAATCTCATCTGTTCTCAGTTGTTACATATGGATCTATTTGGTCCAACATCGGTTTGGGTTTGAATAAAAGGGCTAACTGTTTAGTCTTGTTGATGATTTCACCAGAAAATTTACTGGGGTTTACTTATCTTAGGTCCAAAGATGAAACTGCTGAGCTAAGTTAAGTCTTTTATCCTTAAGATAGAAAACCAATCCAATTCCAAAGTTAAGGTGAAAGAGACAACAATGGAACGAATTAAAAATCAAATTCTAAACAGTTTCTGTCTGGAGTCCAAAGGCATTGCTAGACAATAGTGCACCAAGAACCCACAGCAAAATGGTGTAGCTGAAAGAAAGAATAGAACATTAATTGAGCCTGTCAGAACAATGCTGGCTTGATTCATTTTCTGCCAATGACTTTCTGGCAGAAGCGTTAATACGCCTGTTATGTTCTAATAGGGTTAAAGTTGTCCAACTCCAAGGAAACCTCCCTAGGATTATTCCATAACAGAAGCCCCTAATAGCTTCTTCAAGTCTTTTGGATGCCCATGTACTATCTTCACACCAAGACTCACTTAGGAAAGTTTGAAGTAAAGCTGAAGAAGGATTTTTGTAGGATACTCAACTCAAAGCAAAGCCTATAGAGTATACAACAGTGTGTCTAAAACATTGAAGAAAGTGCCAATGTTGAATTTAATGAAAATACTGCAATATCAAAGCACTGGTCCTGATTGGTGTTTGATTTAGATTCACTAACAAATTCTCTGAGCTTTGTGGAGTATACGGCAGAAGCTGATGCAATACGGGTGTGAAGCTGCTAACCGAATTCTCATGGCTGGGGCGGCAATGACATGTTCCTCATGCTGTGGCCAAAGTCTCAGACTGCTGCAGAGATCAACAAGTGGGATTGATTCACCACTCTACCACTTCTGCTGTGTATCCCCCAGGGGTCCTGAATGATACAAAATCCAGACACTGAAGTGCCACTCAAAGTTCTGAAAGAACGGCTCCACACAACAGGAAACAGTCCCAGATTCAAGTCAGCTGTTTCAGAAACGGAACCACTCACGGTGGTCTGATGGAGATGATACAAACCTTGGAACTTCTTTTCAAACAGAGAGAGAGCCAACCTAAGAGTTCACAAGTATGCACCCTCTCAATCAAAATACTGGGTGATCCAAGCACCCTCCTGTTCAAACAAGGAAAGAATGGTCAAATGAGACTTCAAAAAGGAGCCTGCTGCAGACTAGCAGTTCCTGAATTCAGTCGTAGCTGCTTTTGAACGAGCCGGTTTCATGTCTCAATTGGAACCTAAAAAGGCATCAGAAAGCATTAAAGAGATTCATCCTGTTATAAGCTATACAAGAAGCTTTTAACGTTCAAAATTCAGAATGTATGGACTCGGTGGATCTTCCTAAGGTAAGAGGACAATAGGTACAAGATGGGTGTTCAGAAACAAGAAGGATAGAGAGGATAGTCATCAAGAACAAAGCAAGACAGTAGCACAAGGGTATAACTCAAGAAGAAGGAATACTTATGATGATGTCTTTGCTCCAGTAGCAAGAATTGAAGCCACCAGATGGTTTCTAGCATATGCAAGTTTCAAAGATGTAAAAAGTGTATCAAATGGATGTTAAGTCTGCTTTCCTGAATGGGACAATTGAAGAGGAAGTGTATGTGTGTCAACCCCTGGTTTTGAAGACTACAAGTATCCAGACAGGGTGTACAAGCTAGACAAAGCTTCTATGGTCTTCACCAAGCCCCAGAGCAGGTATGACACACTGTCATCATATCTCTACAGAAGGGATTCAAGAGAGGCACCGGGACAAAACACTCTTCACTAAATCCATCAAAGCGGAGATTCTACTTGTTCCAAAATCTATGTTTTGATGACACATCTTTGGCTCAACTAATGATAGTTTGTGCAAAGAATTTGAGGCCCTAAGCACAAAGTTTTCAAATGAGTTCAATGGGGGGGAACTCACATTCTCTCTAGGGCCTGCAGGTTAAACAGAAGGCCTACTGGTCATTCATAAGTCAATCAAAGTATGTCAAAGACGTATTGGAAAGTTGGCTAGCAAGACACAAAGGTTGCAAGCACTCCAATGGTCCCATCAACAGCTCCATACATGACAAAGATGCATAGATGTGGACAATTCATCTAACAGATCCCTTATAGATCCTCATGTACTAACATCTTCAAGACCTGATATTATGTTTCTTCTGTGGTTTGGTGCTAGATTTCAATGCTCTCCAAAGGATTCTCACTTGGTTGCTGATTAAAAGAATCTTTAGATGTATCTTAAGGCCAACCACATTTAGGTCTATGGTATCCTAAAGACGCTCCTTTTGAACTAACTGCTATTCTGACAGTGACTATGGTGGATGCAACATTGACAGAAATCCACAACTGGTGGATGTCAATCTTAGGAGCAAGACGGTCTCTTGGCAATGCAAAAAGCAAACACTGTCTCCACATCATCCACGGAAGCAATACGTAGCAGCTGAGCTCTGCTCCCAGGTAATGGTGGATTCAAAATCGCTAAGAGACTATGGTAGAATTTCTTACCACTCCTATATATTGACAATTCAAGTGCAATTAGTATTGTGCAAAACCCATGAAATTCCCAAAACCAAGCATATAGAAATAGGTTTCACTCATCAGAGTGTATGAAAATAATTATCTAAGTTACAAATACATACCGATGAAAGCTAGCTGATCTATTTAGCAAAACCATTTTGATGTGGGGAAGGTTCAGCAATTTCCTATATCAAATTGTATGGAAAAACAGGTAATGGGTATATAGACTATGCGAAAAAGGGGGAAAGTGGAAAACCCAAAAAAAAGAGAAAGGGGTAAACCGAAAAGAAGCAAAAAATCAGAAGAGTTATACAAGGAAGATTGTAAGAAAGAAGAAAAGGCTTAAAAAGTAGTACCAAAAACATTCAATGACAGCTGAGCCCGATAATTATATTACAAGACCACTTGAGTCAAGGGAAAGGGGGGGGGGGTGGTACTTATCTAATATCATGAATTAGGTTTGGTATGGTACATGGTATTGTTTTTAGTATTATTACGACTCGATGTATAACTGAAGGGTGGGCGGAGACACTGTTCGCATTGAAAAAGTTGCACAATTTTACATAACAGCATGAGTCTTTTCTCAGGCGGCAGTTCATTTTCTCGGACTGCTAGTATTTTCACTTGACTGTCAAAGTGGCGGTGTATTGGGTAATTTTTCAAATGTGTGCGCGGGACCCAACCTTTCGAAACCTTTAAGGTCCGGTTTCGTTCAGTTGTAACATCAGTTTACATATTCTCTCTTCCACGGCCTTCGTGCTTTCTCTCTGAACGAATCACAGCATTCTTCTTTCAAAACCCTACAACAATCGTGTTGTTCATCCATGGAGTTCGTAAAAGAGCAAACTGCCTCCCATACACCTAAACACCTGACTTCAACCGTTTCATGCAAATGATGGATTCCTCAGGCACTGGCACTCCGATATTTAACAGTTTTGGAATCAATGCTTCTGTCAAATCCATCAATGGAGTGCCTACGCTCATATCCAAGATGATGGAACTGTCATCAGATATCACTGAGGAATCCATCAGACATCACTTGCATCTTCAGATGCCTCAGGTTATGACGACCTATCCCTTCAAGCTTTACGGTTTTGGTCTTCAAAACATGGTATAGGGGTCCTGCTGATTCTTGTTACTTTCGGAAAGGCAAGTTTTCTCCTAAATGGAAATACCTTGTGTCACATATTCAGCAATGTTTAAGAACCAAAAGAACTGGTTGGTCTGAGTTAATTCTCAAATATTGCCACTGCCTTTAGGGTAGCTTTTTACTACTGGCCAAACAGTTCAATTTTTGCAAACATTGATTTTTTCAGGGGATGTTAAGGCATCATTCCCATAAAGAAGGGGAAATGTTTGATTGTATCCTAGGTTTTTGGCCAGAAATAATTGAACACACCTGCACAACCATTACATACAACGGGTACATGTTCCCATAGGCACTCATTAGGTGCTTCACTCAAAAGGCTATAAAGCCAAGTGCAATTTTGTAAGTGTAGATGCTCCATTGCCCTCTGCAATGATGAACATCATTTCAGGAACACAGAGGAGAGGGATGGTCTTGAGCAGGCTCAGCCATAACATTACTGCTCAACCCCAAGACCCCAAACCACTCCTCATGAAACAAAATCCCTCTGATCCTTTTGTACAGCCACATGCCCACTCAGAAACACATACAAAAGAAAAAGGACCAGAACTCTTCCTCCTCCTTCCATCAGCAAGACCATATATCCGCATGTGCGAGGAGGATACTCCTGCACAGCATATCCAAAGGGAACCACTAGAGGAAACGCCCATCCTCACTCAGGAGGTGAAACATCTCTTCAGAGATGGGTTATGATGGGTTCTGTGGCTGGGCATACTGATTCTCTGCAAAAGAGGCACAGGACATTGTGCACATATCGTACTATCAGAGAGTCATAGTCCTTCAAGGAACAAGTCCAAAAAGCAATATAATACAGAGAATCAGGTCATTTCATATTAGAGGTTTTCTGCATCTTTTGAGTCTGGTATTGGCTTTGTTGATTACAGTGTTTTCATAGCACCTCTAAGGTTTTAAACCCAAGGAACAGTCTGGTAGTTCTGCATCTAATCAAAAACAGATAGAAGGTGATTGTAATGCGTGGAATTCAGCAAGACAAACGTCTGTGATTAATTCTTCTTTGTCTTACTATGCTTTATTGGGTTCTAGAAAGTTTGTTGTATAAATAAGTATAATTAAGTGTTATTCCGCAAACTTCTTAATTAAACTTTGATTCAAAGCAAGATTATTGATTTATACTCTGATAAATTTCAAATCAGTTAATCTTGGTTATTCATATTTTAGATCCTGACACAAATTCAAGAAGCTGGGCCATCAAATGTTCAAGAAGCCAGGCCCTCCAATATTCAGAGTGAAACTGAACAGCTTTGCCAGACGCTAAATGAAATTTGGGAGGCAGGGCCTCATGCAAACGAAGACGTTGCCGCAGCATTAGTGGGTGAGCTGCTTAGTCCACCAGAAGGTGAAGATGATGTTTTTAGAGATGTAGAGGAGTATGAGCCAGAGAGGGCTGATGGAGGCTTGACATCATCAGAATCAGAATCAGATGATATGGAGGAGTAGGAGGCTGAAGCTCCTGAATCAGTGGCTGCAGATTCCAATATTCACATCGGAACCTATGGAGCTAGGTTAGTAGTGAATGAAGCAGCAGGATCGAGGAGGAGAGAAGAAAGGGAATCTGAAGATTCAGACTTTGAAGAAGAGGAAGTTGCTCCACTAGTGACGAGGCAACGGGCCAAACGTCATCGGTTCATGCAAGGGTCTTCTTCGGCATCCACAAGTCAGCCAGAAGTTCCCCAATCCCAACCTCAAGCCACCGCTCCACGATCACCGCCACCTCAGCATCATGAACCATATATTCCACCACCATTCATTCCGTCTCCCATTCAGTCCATTCCATCTACCTCAACCGCATATACTGAAAATCAGAGGTTTGTACAACTCAAGGGACGTGTTGACTTTCAGCATGTTCAGATCCTAACCCTCACAAAGGCTGTCGGCGAGCTCCAGGCGCATAACGCAAATCTTGACAAAGACAATGCCGAATTAAGGAAGGTTGTGGAGGATGTAAGGGATGAGAACACTGAATTAAAATCTTTTACTGCAGATCAGTCTTTAGAAATCCGATCAATGAGGTCCCTCCTTGAGCAGCTCATGAAAAATCTACAAGCTCAGGGGGAGACAAGTTGTAGGGATCAGGAAGTGCAGCATAGAGAGGATGATGACGAAGGCAATGATCCCGGTGCAAGTAAGGAGAATGAGCCTGTAGATTTTCCTGCAGCTCAAGTTACACAAGTTCAGGGGGAGCCTAGTCAAGGTGAAGGAGAAATGGGAGAAGCTAGTTCATCAAAATAGCCTACAGACTTTGAAATCAGTGAGATGATTGAAGCGCTTATGGATCTCGATGATGATCCTCTGGATGTAGGTTTTGATAATGAAGATGAAGAGCTGGAAGAAGGCGAGTTTGTGCCAGAAGAGATAGTGGATTGGCAGTCAGATGATGAGGTAGTCGCTGATGAGGATGATGAAACTGATGAGATAGTTGTGCAGCAGAATCCTATTACCGATACCTACATGATTGATGGAAATAGAATTGTCAATGTGGATATAGTAAATGCTGCATTGAATCCTCAGCCATCGACAGAAGAACCTGCAAGAGAGCTAACTAATGAAGAAAAAAGAAAGCTATGGTTCAGGGCTGAAGAGAAGGAGTTAGCGATTAATAGGACAATGAGAGTGCCGGGTACTGGAAAGCTGTCTGAGCGAATTTTAAGTTGGTTCTTTGACAGAGATCTGCAACTTTTTGTAATTAAAAGAAAAGACGGGCTTCAGTACATGAGGCGAACATTAAAAGCGTTCAACTCCCTGCCAAAGATCGAAATCACTGCGCTAGCATGGAAAGATTTGATAAACATTGGCGATGATCCCTATGCGAGCGTAATTGAAAGATCATAAGAAAGGAGGGGAGATCAAGGAAATTCGAGCGTTTGAATCCAAGGGTCGGGAGAAGAGTAGAGGATCAGTCACGTATAGATCCTCTAACTGGACGACCGTGGATGAGGATTCATTACAAACCAGCTAAATGTTTGAGGAAAGTGCCTCTAAAGCGAATGCCACAGAATGTGTTGCAGAATTTACATTGGTGGTACGCCGACACTGAGACCGGGGAAGCAGTTATGGAGGATTTTGAAGAAAAAGTCATTCTTAGAGTCTACGACCCGCTTCACCTGGTAAACCTCTCAAAAGAAGATCTTCAGATTTTGTATAATTGTAAGATCTCCAGTGACACACATATGGACGGTGAAGCAAGTAAGTATGAAAATGTAGTCAAAGTATGTGTCGAGAAAGGTTTGTATGCTGGTAGTATTTTGAATCAATAAATAAACAAAGTTCTTAAAACAATTGTGTGATTTATTAGAATCTATCGTCAAGGGGGAGTCTTTTGGTACATCCTGTGTGACGATAGCAGTCTAATTGATATTGCATTGTGTTTTTGACGAGTGTTTGCATATATATGTTTATATGTGTTTGTCTGTTATTGATTGTGTGTTTGAACTTGATGTAACATACTACAAGAAGTTCAAACATAAAGGTCAAAGATTAACTCAAACATAAGTAAAACATAAGTTTCATCACTTAAGTGTTTAAGTGATTTGGCTAGATTCGAATTACACAAAGGTAGACATTCGAATCTGTGATAGATTCGAATGAAGCCTTAGATTCGAATGAAGGCTAGATTCGAGAGTGTCCTTGTGGACAGACTCGAATGGGCCTTGGGCCAGATTCGAGTTTGGCCCATAGCAGACTCGAATCAGGGTCTATAATTAGGGATAGACTCGAATAATTATCGGACTTTTAGCAGAATTCGTGAGGAATTAAGCTTAAGGCGATCTCGAGTTTATCGTCAGCTTTAGGTCCGTTTCGGAGAGAATTAGTTCGTAGGATCGTTCGTGTGTCATTCGTTCAGCGTCTAATAGTCTCCGTGTTTCGTGGTTGAGAGTTGTCCGTCTAACCGTCAACGAGGATTCCGCACTCGTTCACGGATCCGCGTCTAGATAGATCTTGCAGTGGTAGACCTTACATACATGATTCTCCAAATGCCAACATCATGCCGATACCGGAAGCCTTGTTAAAATACGCAGATCAGGAAAGTGAGAATGTGATGCTGTTTAGAATAGATCACGCTCCCATAGAGACCCAAGAACCAGGTTCTCTAAACCAAGGACTTGTAGGACGAGAGAACTTCAGCAAGGGGCTGAAGTTCAGGGAAACCTTCAAGTATCTGAGGGAGAAGCGGGTGATGTAAGGGGTAGTGAGGGAGATGTGAGTAGTTCTGATTCTGAACGTACATTATCCAACATTAATGAGGGAGTAGCGGAAGGTAATGATGATGATGAAGGTGGACCAGCTCATGATGAGGGAGGAGCTGCACTAATGGATATTGTTAGTATAGCTCAGCAGAGTGTGAGGGATGCCCAAAGCCCAGAAAGCCAGGACATAGCCACAATTGTTGTTAGCTCCCAACAAGGAGTTAGCATTGAAGAAGTCAGTATCCCACTGACGATTGCACACCCCCCCCCCCCATCCACTCAGTCTCCTCTCAATAGGAGACTTTTTCAATTGAACACCGGGAACAAGCTCAAATGCTATCCGATAATCCTTTAGATTTGATGGATATTGAATTTAGTACACATCTGCCTGAGTGTACGACTTCATTTCAATCACAAAGTCTAGAACCGATACACACTAGGACACTAGCTTCTTCTTCATTCGTTGAAGCAAGTGCAGTTGAACTCAGTGTCACTGCCGGAACAACCTCAGTCACGGAAGCATTCGTTGCTCCGTCACTTGAAGAGGTTGGAAGTCCAGTCAGAGCCACGACTTTGCCAAATCTGAGCATTGGCCACACAGAGGTTCTTTATACAAGTTCCACTGTTGTGCCAACTGGAAGTCTTAGTGACCCAATGGTTACTCTTTCCCCGTTTGTCACTGAAACAACTTTAAGTCAAGCATTAAATGCTGCTGTTGCTGGAGTGAACAGTCATGTTTCTGCTCAACTATCAGAGGTGATGGCTCAAAAGACGAATATTCATAAATTTTTAAAAGGAAAATCAGTAGCAGAGGAGTCAGTGAAGCAACCATATCCTAATCAAGCTATCGAAGAGCTAAGTGACTTGGTGTTTGAGCAGTTTGATGAGATGAGAGAGAGGATGATTGGGTTAGAGAGTACGGTGATCACTTCCTTGGGTAATTTGTCAGAACGTGTGGTGGCAATTGAACAGACCTGCAAGGCTCAAGCTTATGTGCCCAAAAGAAAACATGATGAGCATGACGATGACTACGATGATGCTCCTCATGAGGGGGAGAAGAGGAGGAAGCTTGATGAGCCGAAATCGGGTCTATTAATGATCACTTATCCAATGAAAGAAACTGAAGGTCAAGAGAAAAGAGAAGCGAGAAGCTCAAAGGAACCTACTGATGTTCAAAGTGAGTTGGGATTGATTCTTCATGAAGATGTTCCAGTTCCTTTAAACATTCAGTCAGACATTTACAATGATTCAGAAGATGATGTTCAAGAAGTTCAAGAACAAAGTTTGTTGCTTCAAGGAAAAGAAAGTGAAGGAGAGAAAGAGGTTGATATTGAGTTATCTGATGATGATTTGATTGTCTTAACTGATATATCAATTCAAGTTGAAAGAATTGAAGAAGAGGAAGCATTGAATTTAGAACACATTTGCCCGAGTGTACGACTTCATTTCAATCAAAAAGTCTAGAAACGATACACACTAGGACACTTGCGTCTGCTTCATTCGTTGAAGTAAGTGCAGTTGAACTCAGTGTCACTGCCGGAACAACCTCAGTCACGGAAGCATTCGTTGCTCCGTCACTTGAAGAGGTTGAAGTCCAGTCAGAGCCACGACTTTGCCAACTCTGAGCACTAGCCACACAGAGATTCTTTTTACAAGTTCCACTGTTGTGCCAACTGGAAGTCTTAGTGACCCAATAGTTACTCTTTCCCCGTTTGTCACTGAAACAACTTTAAGTCAAACATTAAATGCTGTTGTTGCTGGAGTGAACAGTCATGTTTCTGCTCAACTATCAGAGGTGATGGCTCAGATGAAGAATATTCATAAATTTTTAAAAGAAAAATCAGTAGCAGAGGAGTCAGTGAAGCAACCAGATCCTAATCAAGCTATCGAAGAGCTAAGAGACTTGGTGTTTGAGCAGTTTGATGAGATGAGAGAGAGGATGATCGGGTTAGAGAGTACGGCGATCACTGCCTTGGGTAATTTGTCAGAACGTGTGGCGGCAGTTGAACAGACCTGCAAGGCTTAACCTTCTGTGCCCAAAAGAAAATATGATAAGCATGACGATGACTCCGATGATGCTCCTCATGAGAGGGAGAAGAGGAGGAAGCTTGATGAGCCGACATCGGGTCTATTAATGATCACTTATCCACTGAAAGAATCTGAAGGTCAAGAGAAAAGAGAAGTGGGAAGCTCAAAGGAACCTACTGATGTTCAAAGTGAGCTGGGATTGATTCTTGATGAAGATGTTCCAGTTCCTTTAAACATTGATCAGTCAGACATTTACAATTTTAAGGAGTACAATGATTCAGAAGATGATGTTCAAGAAGTTCAAGAACAAAGTTTGTTGCTCCAAGGAAAAGAATGTGAAGGAGTGAAAGAGGTTGATATTGAGTTATCTGATGATGATGATTTGATTGTCTTAAATGATATATCAATTCAAGCTGAAAGAATTGAAGAAGAGGAAGAATTGGTGCAAGAAATTTTGAAAGATTCTATACCAACACCGACGGTTGAAAATCCTGAGGTTACGGTTCAAATTAAAGAAGAGTTTGAAGAATTTGCTATTGAGAATGTGATTCCACGAGAGGTTGTTGAGTTGAATGAAGTTGAAGTGATGGAAAGATTTTTCAATGAATACATTCTGGCTGATGAATCACAAAAACAACATAGACTCAGATTTGAAGCTCAACAAGTTGTTCAAAGGGAAATGAGAGATATGCTTACTTTGCTCAACAAGAATGAAATTAGTAAAAAGAAAGTTAAAGCATTGGACTTATCTGCAAAACAATCAGCTGAGTATATTAAGAGAACGAATAAACTGCCATATCTTGAAGATTATCTAGAGAAAAGAATCTTCTGCAAGAAGCAAGCTCCTTGTACTTTTCTAAAACTGTTCAGAGTTCTGGAGCCAAATATGCCGAATCTTGTTAACTATGCTAGTTTCTTGCGGAATAAGACTCAGCCTGTGGATAAAGTGAAAAGTGAATTTAGGATAGTTGATTTAATTAAAATTGAGAAAGATCGGTTTGTTCAGATCTTCTATCCTACTTTTACTGTTTCAAGAGCTGATGGAAATATCTATTCTTTCACCGAAGCAGACATGTTCAATAAGCATTTGGTTGATATCGAAGACTTATTTGATGAGTTGTGCCGCAATAAGAGGAATGAATACTGTAGGTTTGCACTAAAGACAATTTTTCACTTCATGCATACCAAATTGGTATTAATGTCTGTGCAAGATCTACAGATTGGAGTCGATAGAGGTATGAGGAAAATAAACATTACAGCTCCAAATCGAGAAATCAAATTTGCAGGAGATCTGAAGGAGTCTCAAGTCATTATGGTTAAGCATCATGCAGTTATGTACAGTAAATGCTATTCCCGTAAATGATTCAGCACCTTTGATGATTCTTTCACAATACCCAAGAAGAAACAAGCTCAATAATGGGGTAATAATGAAGAAGACAAAGAGAATATTGAGAGAGAAAAAGTGGCGGCTGCAATAGTGTATTCAATATATTTTTAACCGTGTGATACAAAGAAACCCTAGGAGCTATAAGTAGCTTCAATTAATTAACTTTGAAGTAATGACAACATTGGCCCCTAGACTTTTACAATGAAATAAATTACAAGGAAATAAATACAAGACTAAATACTAAGTAAATAATTATTACAAAACAACTTCCTATGATCGAAATTAAATGTCTAACAATCTCCCCCTTTTCGATCATTTAGGAGGTCCTGGAACTCTGGCATGATCTGTTGATTCTCGGAGTCCAAGGATGACGTCGAAGCGTCTGGTCACTTGTCTCATATGTAGCCGTTCGTTCAGGAGGTCAATGCCGCTGAGGGTATCCTGTATCTCCTTTGGTGAGCATCTTTGTTCAGGATCTGGTTGAGTATCAAAATCTTGTACTTTCTATGTTAGTGCAGCTCGAGCCAATCGGAGTGTACCATCGGAGTAGAATGGAAGATCCTCAAAGCGCATGTACCATTATAGCCCTTGTAATTGACAAAAATGACACCCGGGTCTCCAGAGAGTACATCTCTGTAAGCCGGATGATGGGCTAGAAGGAAGTTATCATGTTCTGGTGCTCGTAGTCCCACTTTAACCAACGCGCTCTCGATCGCCATCTGGAAGTCTTTGAGGCACATAATGATCGAGCGGTGGTTCATGCTTCGAACTAGGGCACCTACAGCAGTCATGTGGGACAGACGTTTTTTGATGCGATTTTTTAAGCAGTTGTGTTGAAAGTCAACGTCGTCCGCACTTACGAAGTCTAGGTCATTCTCGAAGATGTCATCAGCCGTGTCGTCTTTTCTATCTACTTGAAATGAGGGATAGTAGACTTTAGCTCTTTTGCACATTGTTATGCTTCGGAGTTTCTTTATCTTCGATTTCGGGACCTTTGACCTTCTTTCCCGGAGCATTAGTTGATAGTATTCGGCCTGTTCAGCTTTGGTTACATTTGAAAGTTCCATAAGTAGGCGTCTGCTGAAGGATCCAGGCTTCTTTCTGAATACCATTTTGAATCTCTCTTCTAAGTACGGGTTTTGAAACTGCTCCGGGAGAAAGTTCTGTAAGAATTCTTTGAGGCCCTGAACGGGGGGTTCTTTGATTTCAGACCTTTTAGCTTCAAGAAGCTTTATGATAGTCCCCCGCCGTTCTTGTCGAATTTTGTCCTTTTCTTCTTGAGGCAGTTTTTGAACTTCACCTTTTGAATACTGGCCTACCCAGAATATGTCATCTTTCCTATAAACACCAGGTCCTTCTGGAGTTTCATCAAAGCAATCGACCCTTTTGGTTTGGGAAGGACCTGGATGTTCGGTTTGTTGGACTGGAGGAGGGCTTGGGGATCTTGGAGGGCTTAGGACAATATGGGATTCTTTGAGTGACTGGGGAGCTTGATAGATGAAAGGATTTCTTCTTGAGGGGCTGGTGGTGGTGAGTTAAGAAGTCAAAGGAAGAGGATGAAGATTTTTTCGTCGTAGATTCGGGTTCAGGCTTAGGAATTATTAAGGGTTCGCTGTCGTCAATATCGGAAACTGAATCAGATACCAATATGATTTCAACTTTCTCATGAGCTTCCTCGAATTCTACCATAGCTGTCATTGGATCCAGTGGAGCTGGACCCTCGAAAATGTGTTCGTCTTCTATCATTGAGTATTCCTGAGCCTCCTGCCTCTGTTCCCCTGACCCCTAAAACTCTGTCCCTTCGGTGGTCTCTGCTCCCCTATTAACATCATGGGTTCCTCATGCTGAACTTTCTGCCTTTTCTCCCCCTCATGACGATCAGGGTCGTCCCGATCGTCATGCTTTCTTTTTGGGGCCTCTGCTTGAGGGCGGCACTGGAGTTCGATTACCGCCGACTCGAGGCAGTCCATTCTTGAATTAATCTGCTCCTGGACTTGCAGAATTAGGCGTGTAGGTGCATCGATCTTGTCCGATAGTTCCGCGATCTGGTTTTGAACTGAATGGGATCCTGGTGGAGGGCCAGCTTCGAAAGCGACACCCTTACCCTTTATAAGTGAAAGAAGGGCGGTGTGACGTTCTTTGGCAGCCTCCTTTTGGGCGTCCAGGTCAGCCCGGGTAATCACTCCGGCAGCACGTAGAGCTGCCGTTAACATCTCCAAGTTGATAGGGAGATGGCCGGAGGTGGATGGCGTTGATTGAGCCACTCCCGGTCTTCCTTCCGTCATTTCTGGCTCCTGTATAGGACACTCAGATCCGGAAGTTTGAGGAGTTGCCACGGAGGCAGCTCTTGGGGATGCCACGGATGCATCGTGCGTTGTGTGTGTATGTGGGGATGAAATTGTGAATGAAGGAATTGCGGTCACGTGGGGAGGAGTGTGACCTCTTTCAACACCGCCACTCTCCGAATGAGAGGGCGATGGTGTATGTGCAATTACCCCGTGGAATGAAGTGCTCTCCCTTTGAGGGGAAACCAAGTGGGTGGTGGTGGTTATTTCGACCGTTGGACTGACGGTCTTATGATGGGGAGTCCGACTGATTGGGCTTAGTTCACCCTCAGACTGCATACTTATCGCTCGTACGACAGAGACGGTTCTTTCTGAATCCGCCGTCTCTGCCGCCTCACCACCTGCTCCCTCACTCACCAACACATGCTCCCTCTCACCTATACCCAGAGATTGTTGAACTTCCACTTGAGCTCCCTCATCCTCACTCATGCTCGCCTCACCTTCGGATTGGCTAGTCTCAGTCGGTTCTGACTGAGACTCATCCCGATAACACTCTTGAATATTCGCCCTAACCCGTTCCAACCCCCTTGACCTCATTAGCAAAGATAGGGGAATTTTCATTATTGGCACTGTACGAGCCCCCTTTGGCAGAGTTAGCTTTTGAATTGTCACTGTTGGGTAGACGTCTGCCTCTGGACGTTCGTGGATATCGTCATCATTGTCCATGGCATACTGGATGATGAGCTGCAGGAACCGCTGTAGAGGTATGTATTTTCTTCCTTTCTTGGTTCCCCTCTCCACGTGGACTCGTCTTAATTCCTCGAAGAGGAAAGCAGCATAATCCACATGTCGGTCAAAAGCAAAGCCGGTGAACATGGCTAGTACCTGAGCCGGGGCGGAGTCGTGGCCGGAGTGCTTCGCGGTGAAGCACTTGTTGATTACATCAAAAAGGATCCGCCAGTGAGATTGAAGATTTTTGGTGCGGAAATCTGAGGGTTTGGAAAGAGGGCCATCATAACCCAGTGTTTAGATTTCAGCTAAGGTTTCGGTGATGGATGGGTTGGGATCAAAATATTCGCGGGTTGGTAGGTAGAATTCGGCGGGTAGGTGAAGGATATGGCGTATGGCGGGTATGGTTAGGTTGACTGGAACACAGTCGATGGTGGATGTAAAGTGGGGTTCGGTGTCAGGAAAGTATTGCAACCTGTTCCAGAATTATTGAAGGTAAATCTGGGGAACAGCAATTGCGGTGGATAAGGCGTAATAGATGGGGTGGCGAGTGAGGATGTCAAATGCGAGTGTTTGGGGTTCCTTGGTTAGGATGGAAACGTCGAGCTGCCAGTTGTGTGGAATAAACTCGACAAACTCGGCGTTGGGGAGGATGGATTGTTCTGGGAGTTGGGCGTTATTATTTGGGATGAGGGGATGGGGTATGGTAAGATTAACTGCTGGTTCCATCATCCTGCAAAGGTGCATCAGAGTTAGAATAATAAGACTTTAAATGATAAGGCATTGATGTGAAGTCTAGATTAGTGTGAAATAGAAACTGTCTGATCTGTTTAGCATCAGGTCTTTATTAGTAGAATAAAATTCTACGAATTAAGTCCAAAGTCAATCGTTAAAAGACCGATGTTAGATCAGACCTTTTCACTCAAACACTAGTCTTAACTCTAATCAATGGTGCACCTTGATGAAAATATTTTTGTAGTTTTTAATTTATAATGAAAATTGAAAAATGGAAAAAATTTGAAAAAATGCTAAGTGTCGGATTTCGGATGGTCCAAATTCGGATGAACAGTGTCACCGAATTCGGATCATGTCGAAATCCGGATGATGCATGAAATGGTACGTTTGAGAACCGAATTCGGATGGGGTGACATGATGGACCGAATTCGGATGTGGTCCGAAATGCATGAAAGTGGTGATGTGGGTGGGAGGTGGTCCGAATTCGGATGAGAACCTAATTCGGATCCAATCCGAGTTCGGGTGAACAGTATGATGGAATCTGACTTAAGTGAATTTTCAAAATTCCTTTAAGGACCGAATTCGGATCATTGTGGACCGAATTCAGATCAACTGTGACCGAATTCGGACTTTGGAAGTTTTGAAAAATTGAAAAATTGAAGTAAGTGGGACGTCCGAATTCGGATGATGGTCCGAACTCGGACATCCGAAATGCATGTATGCAGTTAATGTGTTCATACAAAAATAAACGTGAACAGTTAAAAGTTAATAAAAATGCATGAAATTACAGATCCTAGTCTAAAAATGCATGATGA
The DNA here is from genome assembly GCA_020465985.1 of Centrapalus pauciflorus. Taxonomy (NCBI): domain Eukaryota; kingdom Viridiplantae; phylum Streptophyta; class Magnoliopsida; order Asterales; family Asteraceae; genus Centrapalus; species Centrapalus pauciflorus. The sequence goes on from JAANYP010000130.1 coordinate 128,534, forward strand.
ACATTTTATCTAACTATAAGTACGTAAAAAGAACACAATAAAGTACCTAAAACTAGGAAAAACCAAGAAGAAAAAATGAGAATCAAACACATAAAATAGGAAGTTATAAACTAAAATAAGGTTAAAAAGAGGTTACCTGATGATGCCGAAGGTTAATGCAGGAAGAAAAACGAGGAAAATCGATGATCAAAAAGCTTGAAATCCGTTGCAATGGAGGATGGGGCGGTGGGCCAACGACAAAGGAAGAAGAAGAAGTGAGAAGAAAAGCTTGAAGATGAAGAAATGAAATGTTGACCGTTGACCCGCCCATTTATAGGCGTGCGGGTCGGGTCGGGTCAAGGAAGATCTGCGCCCAAAACGTTACATGGGCCCCCGGATATTTCACACAACAAGGAAAAGTTGGGCTTGAAATTAAAATAACTAAAAAGCAAACATTTTACCCATAAATTTTGGCCCAAAAATAAACTCTTTTTGTATTTTTCTATGAAACTATAAAATAACATATTTTTGGTATTTTCTTTGATCTTTTAAGTGAGGATAAAAAATAAACCAAAATAAAATAAGATCAAATAAAATAAAATATTTTTGGCTTTTTGATAAATTTGAAATTTAAAATCTTTTTGGAATTTTCTGACCTATTAAATTAAACTTCAAATTAAATTAAAGTATAACCAACCTAAAATTTAAAATTTAACTACAAGAAATTAAAAAGAAACAAAGAATTATAAAACTTAAAATCCTAACTATACTCCCCCTCAAATAAATACCGGTTCTTTTCCCTTTGTTTTTCAGATAAAGCTCGTCAACCCTTTTTGGCCTTAAAAATACAGACAAACCTGGATATTGTTTGCGTCCCACTCCGTGATGAACAATTCACATAGCAATTTGTCAGGATCATTAATTATTAAAAATGTACACAGATAAGGAAATATTAAGTTTCAATTTTGTGACATGATCCTTAAATTTAAATAACAGATATTTTCTAAAATAAAGGAATTTCAATCACGAGAGATTGAAATAGAATTATTTAAGACAATATCTGATATTTAATTGGAAGGCGGATTCAACATGACGATATGGGATACTAAAAACTGAAAACGAGGTTCGTCCAAAGCTTTAGTGAATATATCCGCAAGTTGATATTCCGTGCCAACAAAATACAACTCAATGGTTCCCTTTTCTACATGATCTTTAATAAAATGATACCTGATATCTATGTGTTTTGTTCGAGAGTGTTGTACGGGATTGCAAGAGATGGCAATTGCACTTCGAGAATCACAGTAAATTGGGATATTGGTGAGTGAGAATCCATAATCGCGTAATTGTGTTCTCATCCACAGCACTTGAGAGCAACAACTTGCAGCTGCTACATACTCAGCCTCAGCTGTGGATGTGGAAACACAATTCTACTTTTTGGAAGACCAACTCACCGGTCTATCTCCCAAGAACTGTATTCCTCCCGACGTGCTTTTTCTGTCTACTCTACAACCTGCAAAATCAGCATCTGAAAAAGCGGTAAGATCGAAATCGGTTCCCTTTGGATACCATAGACCAAGTTCGGGTGTACCCTTAAAATAACGAAAAATGCGTTTTACCGCAGTTAGGTGTGATTCTTTTGGGTCGGCCTGAAATCTAGCACAAAGACATGTTGAAAACATTATATCCGGCCTACTAGCAGTCAAGTACAGTAAGGATCCTATCATCCTTCTGTAAGTTGTATTATCAACACTTTTCCCAGAAGGATCGGTGTCTAACTTACAGTATGGGAGTTGCGATACTCGTGCAAGAGTCTAACTTATACTTCTTGAGAATGTCAAGAGTATATTTCGACTGGTTCACAAAAATCCCATCCTCAAGTTGTTTGACTTGTAATCCGAGGAAAAAGTTCATTTCCCCCATCATACTCATCTCGAACCTGGACTCCATTAGGGCTGAAAAATCCTTACAAAAATTACTGTCAGTAGATCCAAATATAATATCGTCGACATATATTTGTTCTAGCATTATATGTGGGCCTTCCCTCTTAGTGAACAGAGTTGTGTCCACCACACCTTTATAGAAACCGGCAGAAATAAGGAAATTGGAAAGACTATCATACCATGCTCGAGGTGCTTGTTTTAAACCATAGAGGGCTTTATCTAGCACATAAACATGGTCAGGTTTATGTGCGTCAACAAAGCCTTGTGGTTGTTCAACATACACCTCCTCGTTAAGTTCACCGTTTAGAAAGGCAGTCTTGACGTCCATTTGGTACACTTTGAAATCTTTGTGTGCCGCGTACGCCAAGAAGATTCTGATTGCTTCGATCCGTGCAACTGGAGCGAAGGTCTCGTCATAATCTATCCCTTCTTGTTGTCGGTAGCCTTTGGCAACAAGTCTTGCTTTATTCCTTATCACAATGCCGTTGTCATCTCGTTTATTCTTAAAGATCCACTTTGTTCCGATCACTGTACGGTCCTTTGGTTTGGGAACTAACCGCCATACTCTTAGTTGTTCAAACTGGTTGAGTTCCTCTTGCATTGCAACTATCCAATCTGGATCTGTTAGGGCTTCATCCACACGAGCGGGCTCTATCATACTAAGGAATGATGCGAAGAGGCATTCATTAGTAGACGCCCTACGAGTTTGGACTCCTGTTGAAACATCACCAATGATTTGATCTGTTGGGTGACTTCGGGTCCATTTAATCTCGTGTGGAAGGGGTGCTCGGGATGGAACCTTTGTGGTTAATGTGGGGATGGATGAAGATTCATGGTCAATGGTTTCAAATGATGGTACCACTGATTCTGGTTCGATTCCCGAGTGTTCAGGTGAAGGAAGGATTGTTGGTATTATATGTGAGGGTATTATAGGAGTAGATTCAACTGCGGATGTGTCGGTGGATGATGTAGATGGATGATGGTATGTTGATGAAGATGGAGCGGAGAAACTTTGTGGCGCAGTTGAACTGGAAGGATTACCTACATTATTGACAACATTAGACACACTAGAGTTAGGACCGAAAAATTCAACATAAAAAGGATCAAACAAATTTACTAAATCAGAAGAAGAAAAAGAAATGGGATTATTAGAAGAGTCTCCAGGCATTTGAGTAATGCGAGGTCCTGATTGATCAACTTCGGGTGCCAGTTCAGCCAACTCATCAAATGTGACATGCACACTTTCATTGACTGTTCTGGTTCGGGTATTGAATGCGTGATACGCCTTCGAGTTGGATGAATATCCAATGAAGATCGCTTCATCCGCCTTTTCGTTAAACTTCCCGAGGTTGGCTTTGTCATTCAGCACATAGCACCTGCAACCAAATACACGTAAGTACTTGATAAATGGTACTTTATTCAAAAAGAGTTGGTAAGGAGTTTTGTTAAAGCGCTTATGGATAATGGAGCGATTTTGTGTATAGCATGCTGTTGATATGGCTTCGGCCAATAAGAACGGAGGTAGCTTCGAGTATGTGAGCATTGTACGAGCGGCTTCCACAAGCGTACGGTTACGCCTTTCCACGACCCCATTTTGTTGAGGTGTTCGAGCAGCAGAGTATTGATGCTGAATACCTTTGGATCGAAGGAAGCCCTCCACTACCGAGTTCTTGAACTCCGTGCCGTTATCTGATCTGATTGATTGCACTGACAGCTGCTGTTGGGTCTCGACACTCTTGATAAAATCTATGATTTCTTGAGCTGTCTCGTCCTTGGAACGCAAGAACCTGACACAGGTATATCGTGAATAGTCATCAACGATAACCAACACATATTGTTTCCCGTTTATGCTTTGAGTCCGCATTGGTCCGCATAAATCCATGTGAAGTAACTCCAATACTCTTTTTGTTGATGGTTCGGGCTTTGGTTTGTGAGATGATCGTTTCATCTTTCCTTTCTCACAAGCTCCACACAGATGGTCCTTTTCATAGCGCAATTCAGGAAGACCTTTAACCAATTGTTTCGCAGCCAGTTTGTTGATATTGTCAAAGTTCAAATGGGATAACCTTCGATGCCACAACCAAGAGTCTTTTGAAGAGGCTTTTGATAATAAGCAAATGTTATCCTTTACTATTAGCTTGTCTACGTCAATGGTGTAGAGGTTAGAGTTTCGGGAACCTGTTAGGATTTCTTTTCCATCCATACTCTTTATACTGCAGTTCTTAGCTCTAAAATTTACCTCTAGTCCTTTGTCACAGAGTTCTCCTATGCTAAAAAGATTATGCGATAACCCCTCAACATAGTCAACGTCCTTGATGACCAGATTATTTAGAACTAAGTTGTAACATCCTCGAATTTAATTCAGATTTATTTAAGTTGAATTATGAGCAATGATTATGTATTTGGATATTTAAAAGTTTGTCGTGATTTTTAAGAAAATTGAGAACTCTGACTTAATAATTATGGAGTATTAATGAATTTTAAGCTGAATTATGAAAGTTGGTTGCATTATATGGAAATTTAGAATTTTTAATTATTAATTGAAAATAATTATTAAGGATAATAAATAAAAGATAGAATTCTTTTGTTTTATAAAATCAGTATTTTATGGAACCGGATAAGTTGAGGGGTGAAATGTGCAAAATGGGGAAAGAAGGGAATAAAAAGGCCAAATGCCTTTCATTTCACCATTTACTCTCTCTCTCTCTCTCTCTCTCTCTAGAACACTCTCTCTCGGCTCTCTACCTTCTCTCTAGATTTCCTTCCAAACCAACCTGCCGATTGTCGAGTTCTATACGTAATCGGAAAGATCTCGAGGAGTACTACAACAATCTACGGTTGCATTCGTGATTTCGTTCGAATTTGAGGTAAGAATCGGCCTTCTAAGCTTCTATATGTTCGGTTTTGAATATAGAAATTCGAATTTATCATTTCTTGTGTGAATAAAGCTAATTTGGCCTAAGTTTTAACAAGAATACGATAGAGTATGTATAATAGAATCGAAATTAGGCTTAATACTTAACTTATTCGTGATTTTTAGACTTAGAAATGTATTATTTAAGCTGTAAATATGAACAAATTCGAGAATGCCAAGAACAAAGTCGAAATGCATGAACAAACTCGAATATAGCTAAAATCGAACCAAGTATTGAGTTTTTTGTCATTAAATTCGAAGGAGGTTTCGAATTTGGTCATCAAATTCGAATGAAGCTTCGAATTTGTTGATTAAATTCGAATAGGGGTTCGACTTTAGTCAAGGGTCCGAAATTCGAACAGGAACTCGCCGAGTTCCTTGTGCCTAATCGGCGAGTTCTTAGCAATTTTTGGGTAATTCGAATGCGTTTAAAGGACCCGAATTTATGGACTAATAACCACACTTTTGGGGTATCTTTTGTACTATAGTAAGGCAAATAAAGGAGGGTTAATTGGGAATAATAACTCCTCAAATGATGTGATTTAAACGTGAGTTTCGGATGTCGATTCCGAATGTTGTAATACTTTTATTTGCACAAAGTAATGCTAATTTGTTAAAGACCATGTAATGATAATATGTTTATCATATGAAAATGTAACAGGTCCCTTGTGGTGTTGTTTAACCCACAGTGGGGTACTTTGTGGATCCGGTTGAAATTCCGAGGAGAAATAAAATTGATTAAATATTAATAACGCACCCACTGTGAGTACAGTAGATTTCACATGTTTATATCTGTTTTATGATAGCTTTTGCCTGCTGAGACGTGTTGCTTCAATTATTATTTGGAACTCTACTAAATTGCGTAGATTTAGATGCACATTCATATTTGTTGCATGTCCGTTCGTTTGTTGTGCATCTAGTGATGGACCGGTGGGTCGCATCAATTACTCCGATGTTACTGCGCTATATGACCCGGAGCTGATCCCTCCGAGGTTCTGGTAGGCAGTATGTCATCCCCGATCGTACGTTTGTCTCAGATGGTATGTTTTATGCCGAGCTTTGGGCTCGAAGGGGCTGCGGCTCTGGTTCCGTACTTGGTGTACGAAGAGGGTATACGATGTTTGTCATCGGTGATACTCTTGGGGCTTCATAAAGATTTATAAAATGCGTAATCTGTGTATTCACTAAGCATTCGCTTATTCCTCAGTTGTTTTATTTTTTTACAGGAAAAGGAAAATCTGCCGCTGGACCTTCTAGTTAGGTCGTTTGTGAAGACTTGGAAGAATTGATATTACTTAATCGGTAATTGTGCTTGGGACAATGTTGTAATATATTCTGGATGTTGTAATACTTGAATGGAGTATGTAGACTTAGATTCTGTACCTTACAGTACAGTAGGGTGTTTGACACTATTGTATTACTTATTTAGTTATTTTAATGCTTCCGCACTCTAATTAGGTTATCAGATCATTATGTTATTGTATATTGGTGATTAATCCTGGGTGTCTTGAAATTGGTGGTTAATGTGGCAAGGGTGTCACATGGTATGGTATCAGAGCAGTATTTTGAGATTTAAGTGTCCGTGAGGTCTTGGTCTCAAACATTAGGTAATGATATGTAGTGGTTTAAGTAATGATCTGAACTAAGATAGGTTACGATCTAGTAATTATAAGAGATTGACTATCATATGGGACAAATGGGTGGTGTCTTTAAATAAATGACATGTTACTAAACAAGTTATATGTTTCATATTTCAGAACATGTCTGGAGGAGGAATGACACCCGAAGAAACCAGAGAGATGATGCTAGCCATGATGGCTGAGCAGAACAAGAGGGGGCAATAATGAGGAACAAGATGACAACACTGGGTCGTCTAACAAACCCAAATGTTGTTGGTTTAAGGATTTCAAAGGAAATGGTGCGGTGGAGTTTAATGGATTGGGTGATGTTGTTGCCGCACTGGAATGGATAACAGCAACCGAACGGACGTTCCGAATCAGCGATTGTGCTGAGAAGGACATGGTTCGATATGCTACCGCTATGTTCACCAATGATGCAATTATGTGGTGGAATGCTATGGTGAATGCTTTGACATTGGAGAAGGTTTTTGTGATGATTTGGGCTGAGTTCACGGACTTATTCACTCAACAATATTGTCCGGTTGATGAGCGCCGAAGACTGGAGGCAAAGTTTATGGCTTTGATGCAGGGGACAAAGACTGTGTCCCAGTATGCTGTGGAGTTCACGAGGCTGAGTCTGTTTGCGCCTCATCAAATTGATACCGAAGAAAGGAAGGTGACCAGGTTCGAGGCTGGTCTGGATATTGAAATCAGAAGGGTTATGAGCAACGTTCGCTACCCTACATTTGCTGGTTTACTGGAGGCTGCCAGAAATGTAGAACAGATTCTGATCATGTCGGGTTACTCGATTAGGTCCGCTGCTGCTTCCACTAACCCAACACAACCGTCACCGCCGAAGCGCCAGCGTGAGGGAGGATATTCTGTTTCTTCTCGGTCTTCACAATATTAGCTTCAACAGTCTTATCGCCGACAGTCTGGTTCTTCTGGTCGCGCTCGTGCTTATTCCATCAACACCGAGCCGCAATATTGCAATAAGTGTCATCTGGAACACTTTGGCAAGTGCACTAATGGACGTGCTTGCTTTTGCTGAGGAGAGCTGGGCCATTTTCAGAGTGAGTGCCCAAGGAAAGGAGATGCTTGCTATAAGTGTGGGGTATGTGGACATTATAGTAGGAACTGTAGGAAGAATGCTCCAGCAGCTGCTGCTCCATCGTCGACCCGATCATCTGGAGGATCTAGTGGTGGTTCAGTCAACCGCAGAGGAGGCTAGGGAAAATCCGGAGGTGGTTACGGGTACGTTTATTGTAAATTCCTTACCTGCACGAGTTCTTTTTGATTCGGGTGCCAACCGGTCCTTTGTGTCTACTATGTTTGCACAACAACTTGCCATGCCACTGTCTAGATTATCTGCCGTACTTGATATTGAAACTGCTAGCAACACTCTAGTCAAGGTAGATCACGTATACCGTAATTGCACTATAGTAATTGAAGATGTAGTCTTCAATTTGGATCTGATTCCGATCAAATTTAGTGAGATTGATGTGATAATCGGTATGGACTGGTTGATCGAAAATGAAGCCCACATAGTGTGTAAAAAGCGAATGATAAAGATAACTACTCCGGAGGGGCGTGAGATTTGTATATACGGGGATAGGAAAAGCGGGGATCTGTGTTTGCTGACTATTGCAAAAGCCCGAAAGCTTGTTGCAAAGGGTTGTGAGTCTTATTTGGCATACGCTATTGATGCCAAAGCTGAGAAGAGGACTTTGGCCGATGTGCCTGTTGTTTCACAATTCCCGGATGTGTTTCCGGAAGACTTGTCTGGCGTGCCGCCTGAGAGACAAGTGGAATTTAGAATTGACTTGATCCCTGGAGCTGCACCGGTAGCTCGTTCTCCTTATCGTCTTGCTCCTACCGAGATGCAAGAAATGAAGAAACAACTCCAGGAGTTGTTGGATAAGGGCTTCATTCGACCAAGTTCATCACCGTGGGGAGCTCCGGTATTGTTTGTTAAGAAGAAGGATGGCACGATGAGAATGTACATTGACTACCGGGAACTGAATAAGTTGACAATCAAGAACAAGTATCCACTGCCGAGGATAGATGATTTAAATGATCAACTACATGGGGCTAGTGTGTTCTCCAAGATTGATTTGTGGTCGGGGTACCATCAGTTGAAGGTACGAGAAGAGGATGTGCCTAAGACAGCATTTAGGACACGTTATGGGCATTATGAGTTCTTGGTTATGCCTTTTGGGTTAACCAACGCCCCGGCTGTTTTTATGGATCTAATGAACAGAGTTTGTAGATCGATGCTAGATTAGTCGGTGATTGTGTTCATTAACGACATCTTAGTATATTCCAAGTCTGAGGCTGAGCATGCTGTTCATTTAACAGGGTTATTGGAGTTGTTAAGGAAGTAGAAGTTGTATGCCAAGTTCTCAAAATGTGAGTTTTGGCTACAACAGATAGAATTTCTAGGACATGTGATTTTGGGGGCTGGGATTTCAGTAGATCCGGCTAAGGTAGAAGCGATAAAGAATTGGGAGCCGCCTCGTTCAGCTACAGAAGTTATGAGTTTTCTTGGACTGGCGGGGTACTATAGGAGATTTATAAAGGACTTTTCAAAGATTTCAGTTCCTTTAACTGCATTGACAAAGAAGAATGCACCTTTTGTTTGGGAGACCGTGCAGCAAGAACCGTTTGATATTTTGAAGAAGACGCTAAGTGAAGCGCCGATACTTGTCCTACCAGAGGGTAATGAGGACTTTGTAGTATACACGGATGCCTCGAGATTAGGATTAGGTGCTGTACTGATGCAGCGTGGAAAGGTAATCGCTTATGCCTCGAGACAGCTAAAGCAACATGAGAAGAATTATTCGACTCATGATTTGGAATTGACCGCAGTTACATTTGCTTTGAAGATATGGAGACACTATCTGTACGGGACTAAGTGTCAACTCTACACGGACCATAAGAGTTTGAAATACATTTTCAGCCAGAAAGAACTCAATATGAGGCAGAGACGATCGATGGAATTAATAAAGGATTATGACTGCGAAATCCTTTATCACCCCGGAAAGGCTAATGTGGTAGCTGATGCTTTGAGTCGCAAAGCTTATGCTAAGGACTGCTGCTACATGATGACGTCTACTATGTTAACGTCTACCATTATAAATGATGTTAAGGCCGCTCAGGAGTTAGCCTTGAAAGATGAAAATGTTGGTGCTGAGGATATAGGAGTGCAGATTAAGATTATGGAAACTAGTGAATCAGGACTGAAAGGGGTATATGGAAGGATCTGGGTGCCGAAATTTGGTGGCATGAGACAGGTGAGCATTGAAGAGGCACATCAATCCAAGTTTTCTGTACATCGCGGAAGCACAAAGATGTACAATGAGTTAAAAGCGGATTTCTGGTGGCCGTGATTGAAGAAGGACATAGGCCAGTATGTTGAACTATGTAGGACTTGTCGGCTTGTGAAAGCCGAACACCAGCAACCATACGGCAGTCTGCATCCGCTTCCCATTCCGGAATGGAAGTGGGAACATATTACGATGGATTTTGTCACTAAGTTACCGAAGACTAGGCGTCAACACGATGCAGTTTGGGTGATAGTCGATAGGTTAACTAAGTCGGCACACTTTATACCAATTCGGGAAAATTATTCGTTAGATAAGTTGGCTCAAATTTACATGGACGAGATTGTTTCTAGGCATGGAGTGCCTAAGTCCATAGTATCGGATCGAGATAGCCGATTTACTTCGAACTTCTAGTCGGCTTTGCAGGAAGGACTGGGTACAAGGATTGCTATGAGTACGGCTTATTGTCCGCAAACCGATGGCCAAAGTGAAAGAACTATCCTCACCTTGGAGGATATGATGAGAGCGTGTATACTAGACCTCGGTGGCAATTGGGATGATCATCTGCCACTAATAGAGTTTTCGTATAACAACAGTTATCACGCAACAATAAAGAAGGCGTCGTTTGAGGCTTTTTATGGGAGGAGGTGTAGGACTCCTACTTGTTGGAGAGAAACTGGTGAAACGCCGATTGCTGGGCCCGCATTGCTTCAAGAAACAAACGAGAAGATACAGTTGATTAGACATAACATGAAGGCGGCCCAGGATCGTCAGAAAAGTTATTACGATAGGAGGCACAAACCAATCAACTTTGAAATAAATGATTGGGTATATCTGAAAGTATCACCTATTAGAGGTGTTACTCGTTTCGTGAAGAGAGGAAAGTTGGCTCCAAGATTCGTCGGACCATTCAGGATTGTCGAAAAAGTTAGAAACCAGTCTTATCGCTTAGAGTTGCCTGAAGAAATGTCGGGCATACACCCGGTGTTCCATGTGGGGAACCTTAGAAAATCATTTACTACCGGCAACGAGGATTGGGCCGATCACACTGAGCTGCAAGTTGATGAAAGGCTCCGGTATATTGAAGAGCCGGAATGTGTATTAGATACTAAGGTAAAGAAACTAAGGAGCAAAGAGATAGAGATGGTGCTTGTACGTTGGAAGCAGCATAAGGGAGCCAATGATACATGGGAGACGAAAGCTGACATGTTAAGGAAATATCCGCAGCTATTTGAAGTCAAATAACTTCGAGGACGAAGTTAGAGCGTGGTGGAGCCCATGCTGTAACATCCTCGAATTTAATTCAGATTTATTTAAGTTGAATTATGAGCAATGATTATGTATTTGGATATTTAAAAATTTTGTCGTTATTTTTAAAAAAATTGAGAACTTTGAGTTATTATTATGGAGTATTAATGAATTTTAAGCTGAATTACGAAAGTTGGTTGCATTATATGGAAATTTAGAATTTTTAATTATTAATTGAAAATAATTATTAAGGATAATAAATAAAAGATAGAATTCTTTTGTTTTATAAAATTAGTATTTTATGGAACCGGATAAGTTGAGGAGTGAAATGTGCAAAATGGGGAAAGAAGGGAATAAAAAGGCCAAATGCCTTTCATTTCACCATTTACTCTCTCTCTCTCTCTAGAACACTCTCTCTCGGCTCTCTACCTTCTCTCTAGATTTCCTTCCAAACCAACCGGCCGATTGTCGAGTTCTATACGTCATCGGAAAGATCTCGAGGAGTACTACAACAATCTACGGTTGCATTCGTGATTTCGTTCGAATTTGAGGTAAGAATCGGCCTTCTAAGCTTCGATATGTTCGGTTATGAAGATAGAAATTCGAATTTATCATTTCTTGTGTGAATAAAGCTAATTTGGCCTGAGTTTTAACAAGAATATGATAGAGTATGTATAATAGAATCGAAATTAGGCTTAATACTTAACTTATTCGTGATTTTTAGACTTAGAAATGTATTATTTAAGCTGTAGATATGAACAAATTCGAGAATGCCAAGAACAAAGTCGAAATGCATGAACAAACTCGAATATAGCTAAAATCGAACCAAGTATTGAGTTTTTTGTCATTAAATTCGAAGGAGGTTTCGAATTTGGTCATCAAATTCGAATGAAGCTTCGAATTTGTTGATTAAATTCGAATAGGGGTTCGACTTTAGTCAAGGGTCCGAAATTCGAACAGGAACTCGCCGAGTTCCTTGTGCCTAATCGGCGAGTTCTTAGCAATTTTTGGGTAATTCGAATGCGTTTAAAGGACCCGAATTTATGGACTAATAACCACACTTTTGGGGTATCTTTTGTACTATAGTAAGGCAAATAAAGGAGGGTTAATTGGGAATAATAACTCCTCAATTGATTTGATTTAAACGTGAGTTTCGGATGTCGATTCCGAATATTGTAATACTTTTATTTGCACAAAGTAATGCTAATTTGTTAAAGACCATGTAATGATTATATGTTTATCATATGAAAATGTAACAGGTCCCTTGTGGTGTTGTTTAACCCACAGTGGGGTACTTTGTGGATCCGGTTGAAATTCCAAGGAGAAATAAAATTGATTAAAGATTAATAACGCACCCACTGAGAGTACAGTAGATTTCGCATGTTTATATCTGTTTTATGATAGCTTTTTCCTGCTGAGACCTGTTGCTTCAATTATTATTTGGAACTCTACTAACTTGCGTAGATTTAGATGCACATTCATATTTGTTGCATGTCCATTCGTTTGTTGTGCATCTAGTGATGGACCGGTGGGTCGCATCAATTACTCCGATGTTACTGCGCTATATGACCCGGAGCTGGTCCCTCCGAGGTTCTGGTAGGCAGTATGTCATCCCCGATCGTACGTTTGTCTCAGATGGTATGTTTTATGCCGAGCTTTGGGCTCGAAGGGGCTGCGGCTCTGGTTCCGTACTTGGTGTACGAAGAGGGTATACGATGTTTGTAATTGGTGTTATTCTTGGGGCTTCATAAAGATTTATAAAATGCGTAATCTGTGTATTCACTAAGCATTCGCTTATTCCTCAGTTGTTTTATTTTTTTACAGGAAAAGGGAAATCTGCCGCTGGACCTTCTAGTTAGGTCGTTTGTGAAGACTTGGAAGATTTGATACTACTTAATCGGTAATTGTGCTTGGGACAATGTTGTAATATATTCTGGATGTTGTAATACTTGAATGGAGTATGTAGACTTAGATTCGGTACCTTATAGTACAGTAGGGTGTTTGACACTGTTGTATTACTTATTTAGTTATTTTAATGCTTCCGCACTCTAATTAGGTTATCAGACAATTATGTTATTGTATATTGGTGATTAATCTCGGGTGTCTTGAAATTGGTGGTTAATGTGGCAAGGGTGTCACATAAGTCCCCGTATCCTTTGATGTGAGCTTGATGGTTGTTCCCGAATTTTACAGTTCCGCAATACTGTTCAACTACGTTGGACAACAATTCTCTTCTTCCCGTCATATGCTTGGAGCAACCCGAATCCATATACCAAATGGACTTCGCCTGAAAAATAAATAAATTCATACAATGAAAATCTATATGCATTCAAACACATCCATTTTTAATTCACAATCAAACCATGTTCTGAACCGAGATGTTCAGAAAACATGATGAATTAAGACCGGGTCCTGGGCTGTGTGCACAGAAGCCAAACGTGTTGGTTTTTGCACAACCGACAAGCAAAAGAACGGGTCCTAGTCTATGGTAACTAGAAGCCATTTCATTGAAGAACGGGTCTTGATCAGAAGTAACCAAGAACCATCTGCACAAAGATCACACAACTTTGGGGACCCACCTCAATATGGGTCCCTTTTTGTTAGGAGTTCCAGATTTATATGGCACGTGTACAGTTTTAGGAACCCATTTAGCTTTTGTGTGTGGTCCGGATGCATAACCCTTTGGAATCCATTGAAGATTGGATTTATTGGGCTTTGGAACCTTAGGCGCTGAAATTGCCTTTGGTTTTTTGTCTTTTTGAGACCTTTTTGACCGTTGCTTTGGTTTTGGGCCTTGGCAACGGACAAGTCACAATTTTATTTGAGGCCGATGATGCAACAATTTTTGTTTTCTTTTTCCGAATTCGTTTAACAGGATATGGCACGAAAGCATTCATTTCAGGAACCTGTCGCATATAGCGAGTTGGACATAGATTAAATAAATCACTGAAAGAGTACTTTAAAGGAACAACAGATTCGGTACACCATTACATGCATTGTCACACACATTGTTACACAAATTGTCTTTAGAGATTACAGACATCCTATCTCTAGTAACAAATTCATTTGGCATTAAAGCCTTATTCACAAAAAAACTCGTATAATCCAGCATGGTGGTTTTTGGAACTCTTCTTATATGATCTGTCGGAACAAAACGATTAGAGTCAGTAAGCATGGAAGATTTAGACTTGACAGAATTCTCTTTTTGTTGGTGAGTGGGTTTCTTAAAAGACTTGGATTTGATCTGAGTCTTTTTAGAAACCTCATTTTTAAAAGGTTTTGAACACTCACCTTTATAAATGACAGAAGAAGTTTCAGCTTTGGCCTTACCTTTATTTGATGACACACATGGAATTTTTGTGGAATGAGAAACTGTTTGTTCTTTTGAAAAATCTTTCATTTTTTGTGAAACCAGTTCAAAATTTTCTCTGTAGACAGTTACTTCCACAGATTGTTGAAAAGATTGATTTACCAATTCTTCTTCGCTCTTAAGAAGAGCATCTTGAAGATCAAGAGCTTTCTTTTGAGACGACTTCAATTCCTTTTCTAAAACAGTGATTTGTTGTTGAAGAACTTTTGCAGGAATATAAAGTTGAGGAGTTGATTTTACGGTTTCTGTTTTCAATTCAGCTTCTGAATAAGTTGACAAGAAGTCTTCCTCTAAAGTGGGTACTCTAGAAGAATAACTCTCGTTAAGTTCTTCATATTGAAAAGAAATTTCTTTTTCTTTGTGAGCAACACGTTTCTCATTTTCTTGGTTTAAAACTTATTTTAATGACTCAAAAAAGAAAGATTTAAGACCGGCTCCCATATAATTCATGTCATAAAATAAAGGTAAAACATTTTGTGCTTTTTCCAAATATTTAGGATTTTTAAAACCGATTCCTTGTTTAGAATGGTAAAACCTAGTTTCTTTGGGCTGATTTAAGTGGATAGTTTGTTCTGTTTGACCCCTTTTTAAAAATGCATCGTCAAGAGTCTTTATTCGTGAGTACAAACTTATCATTTCTTCTTCAATCATTTTATATTTTTCTAAACTGTCTATATTTTCCATATTTACCGCATCTAACTGTTTTGTAAGTACAGAAATTTCTTCTTTTAATGAGAGTTTTACTTTTGATAACGTTTCCATGCAAGATTCAAGATATATATTCCTGTCCTGAACATCTAATTTATCTATTAACATCTGTTTTATAACATTGTGATTAGTTAACCACTTTGAATGATATAATTCAGACGACTCTTTTAAAGTTTGAGCTTGATGTTCAGCCTGTACACACTTTGCAGTTTCAGCATTTAATCTAACTTGTAGATCAAGAATATGTGTGTGCAATGTACATTCATTATCTACAAATAAATTATTTACATGTGCAGGAATGTAACAGGAATATACCTCATTTGTCTCAGAACCAGATGAAGAGCATTCGGGATCATTGGTTGTGGTCATCAAACATGCTGGTGGATTTTTCAATGTCTCCCCCTCAGCAGCATGATCTGAAGTTTCAGCAGTGGAAACGGCACAATCCTCCAAACCCAATACGATAAACCATGTAACAGTGTTGCCCTTGTCATCCTCCTCGAAGCAAAATAAGAGATTTAAAACTCATCTCCAAACCCTGCTCAGTCTAAGGGGGAGGAATTCATTTCTGAGGACAGGCCAAGCAGCAGAAGGAGGCATCTCATTTTAGAGGAGGAAGAAGAAGAAGAGGAAGATACTCCTGAAGCTGTTATCACTACAGCAGCTAAAGGAAAAGAAAAGGCAGCAACTGATCCTGAACAGCAAAAAGCAGCAGACTTAAAATTTCACAAAGCCAGGGCAAAGGAAATGGGTCTTCCCATGGATAAATACTTTGAGTTCAGAGATGAACAACTTAAAGCCCTAGAAGCACTAAGAGAAGAAGAAGCCTCTGCCAAAGCTGCCAAAACTTTTGCACTTCAAGAGGCAAGCAAAATCAAAATGCCCTCTCTGGATGTGCAAAAGAAACTGATGGAAGTTGCTAAGGGATCAGCTGGTGAGAAGGAAGTTGAAAAGGAAATAGGTGCTTAGGTCTCTGTGACCAAATCAAAGCAAGCATCCTCTGCAAGGGCCCAGTTCCATTTTGACAACTTGGCAAGGAAAAAGTTTCAGGATGTTGCTAATAGAAGGCTTGTCAAGGAAGCAATTGTCAAAGCTGTCCCCACATCAAGAAAAGGCAAATAGTGAGAATTGCAGATAACCAGAATGGGTGCAACAGGCCCAGAACTGGAAACTTATGACTACACTGATGTTGCACAGATGGGGTACAGGGAATGGGTTAAGCTGGCAGTTGCCCTGAGCCAGTCTAAGTCAGAAACGGCTAAGACTATCAGGGCATATATTAAGAAGCTGATGGAGAGAGTGCAGGATCTTGGCCTGATCTCAAAAGAAGTAAGTGAGGGTGTCTCTGTGACATACCCCAAAATATAGGTCAGGAGGACAAGAAAAGATGCTGAGCTAGAGCAACTCCTTACCATAATTGAACAGGGTGATTATGCTCTTGAGATGAAAGGAATTGACTACAGCCTGCCTACTGGAGTAGAGTTTGAAGAAGGCAAGATAATTGAAAAACCTGAGTTGGGGGCATTTTTTGTAGATCCCTTAACATAGAAGAAATGCTTTCAGAGAGCATCAGATCTATACAAGGTGGATCTGAGACAGCTTGCAGCCTTTAGACTTGCAGCTTCATTCAGGCAGTCAAGCAAGTGGAGAGCAGCCATCTGGGATCAGCTCAGAGGCTGCTATGAGAGAGGAGAACTTCAAGATCCCAAGTTTATGATCCTCAGAATTGAAATTCAAGATATAGAGGAAACAATAGATGAGCTTGAAAAGATGTTTGAAGGACCACCTCCACTGGAGTAAAGTCCATCTACCATCAGGGTAGGTGAAGAATGGAAGCTGTCCATCTGTTGGACAAACTTGCCATTATCTGCTCCCAAAATCAACAGTCCAAAGTGTTGAACTTTTTGTACATTAGTTGTACTTTGTTACATATGTTGTAACTTTACTTATTTACATCAGTTGTAATATACATTAGTACATTAGTTGTACTCTTGTAAAAACACGTGTTGTTTTTATGTAATCTAAATCAGTATGTATAAACTGATCTTTTACTTTACTTAAATGTTGTAATTTCTTTTCAGCAAGATGTATTGTAAAAATGTATAGTGACTATTGATTAAATCAACTTAGACTGATTATTGCAAATAGGGGGAGATTGTTAGGCACAAAAAGGCCTCAGTCAAACCTGCTGTACATCTGAGGGGGAGATTTTTAATCAAACCTGTTGATGCATTTGAAGGATGAATTTAAGGCATGTTATATGCCTTATTGAAACCTGAAAATGATTTGCAATATTAGCCCGAAGCTGTTTACCATGTTGCATTCGTTGCAACAAAGACAGTTTGTCCAAGCTGTTCTGTCTGCTGATCAGGCTGGGCATAAACTGTCTACGCTGCTCTACTTTTTTGAGCAGCTTGGGCAGTTTTTAAGTGTTCTATTCTTTGTAAACAGGTTAAACACTTTATGTAATATGTTTCCAAGTCATCATGTATTGTTTTTGGCTACAAGATCAGTTTACAAGTCGAAGACAAAGTGGAAAACAGAACTGCGCAGCCTGCCCACGCTGTTCTGTTACATGAAGACAAACAGATATTTGAAAAGGGTGACAGACCTTTTCTTATATCAAAATGGCATTAGCAAAAGAAGAAAGATGCAAAGTTGACATTCCTCTTTTGGTTAAAGCCTTATGTAACAGTGACAAAAAGGAAAAGACAAAGATTCTGCCATGTGAAGACATAGGTACTTTATCAGAACGTGCAGAAAGGTGTTTTATCCTTTTGGAAAGACTCTCCACTATCTCTTCTGTCCAATGAAGAAGCTTCACTGAGATTCTCCTTTTGAGTATAAAAGGAAGCTTCTAAGGATAAAGAGATGTCAAGAGTGTGAAATCAGAACGTGCATTGAAGTGTGTTATTCCATGCATGCAAGTATGCTTATATAAAACAGTCAAGTGTGTCTAAGCTGTTCTTGTGTAAGCTGTCCTTTTGAGTCTTGTAAAAACAGTGAGTGCTTCTAAGTGAGTGTATTCATTGTAAGTAGTCTCTGTGAGTCTTAGATTAGCTAACAAACTGTTGTATCTGTCATCTCAGCTTGAACCTTTCCGCATTCAAGCTTGTTTGTAATTAACACTTGTTAATAATATACACAAACATTGAGAAAAAGAATGTTAAGTTTTAAATAGCTGTATTCACCCCCCTCTACAGCTTAGAACTATACCCTTGGGAAACCTTTCGGGACCTACAATATTGCTATTCAGTTTCTGGATTTGACTTTGAAGATCATTTGCTTTATCTTGTAAATCATATACAGCTCTTAAAGCTAATGCCTTATCCTTGGAAAAATCTAAAACTAAAGCATGTTCTTGACTTAATTTGTTTTCCAAGGAATGGACATTTTTCTTTTCAGCTTTTAAAAATTTTTTAAATTTCTTTAACATATAAGCCATTTGTGTCAGTTTTTGTTCAAGCATACAGGAGTCATCATTATCAGATTCAGAATTAGTTTGTACCTCTGGTGTCTCTGAACTATCTGATGCATCTGAATCTGATTCAACATCATCCTTTTGCTTGCTGCATCCAGCATCTCCTGTTGCCATTAGTGCTAATTCTTCAGTCAGTTCCTTATCATCATCAGACTCTTCTTTCTCTTTAGTCTCCTCATCCGTCAACCCCACCCAAACATCATCTTCAACTATCATTGCAGACTCACTAAGTTCAGAATCATTAAAAACTTCAGACTTCAGACAGATTTGTGCATCTTCATCTAGAATGTCTTCGTCTTCAGATAATTAGAGCCAGTGATCATCTTATGCCATCAAAGCTTTACCAGACTCTTTTTCTTTTGCCAACAGTGGCTTAGGAGTGTAGTATTCTGAATTCTTAACTACATGAAATCTGCATTCTCTGGCATAATGGCCTGGCTTTCCACAGTTATAGCACTTTTGCAAAGAATCCTTATCGGCAGACTTATCAGATTTTTCATATTTATCTGCTTTTTCATATTTATCTGCTTTCTTGCCACTGCTATCCCCTGATTTATCATATCTTTCCTTCTTTTCAAACTTCCGTGAGACTGCTTTGTACCTCATCTTGTTGTTGGTTCATTTCCGGTAAAACATCTTCTGAAATGCCTTCATCAGCAAGGCCATTTGTTTCTTCATCTCTTCAATTTCATCATCAGTTGAGGAATCCGATGAGTCTGACTCTGATGAACTGCTGCTCACTACTACTCATTTCTCCTTCTTTAGCTTGTATTTGTACTTCTTATCTGCCAACAGAGCTTAAGGATCAACGGTTTCCTTTTCAGCCTTTTTCTTCCCTGACATCTTCCTTAAAACAACTTCTTGGTAGTTGTTAAGGTTTTCATATACCATGTGAAAGTCCATGTCGTCAATCTCCTTGGTTTATTGAATTATCATAGTGTACTTATCCCACTCCGGATTCCAACGTTCAAGAATTTCACATTGATGTCCAAATTTGATTTTGTGACACCATTCCTCTTCATTTCACTTACTAGATTCACAAACCTCAGATACGTATACTCCAACAATTCCCTTTCTCTAGCTCTGAAATTTTCAAACGTCATCAAACTGTTGCGGGCTCTGTTTGTTGTTGCTCTGTCTGAACCCGTCGTCAATTTACAGACCTCATCCTAGATGGATTTGGCTATGTTGGTATTAGTCAGACAGGTATATGTATCATTGGGTACAGATATTAACAATAGTTTTCTAGCAGTCTTGTCCCCCAGTTTTCTCCGTTTTTGTGCTTCAGTTAGGTTTGTGACCTCAACTGTTCTTTTAGGGATAGGTGGGTTGCCGGTGGGTACAGCAGGTATAGTCTCAAGGAAAACAACTGGTCCGTCATTGAGTGACTTGAGCATTTCATCAGACAGGTCGTGAAAACTGATAAATTCAAGGAGTCTCTCCCTCCATTGTATGTACTCTCCTCTGTATAGAATCGGAGGTTTTGTTTCCGACCCCATGGCTAGTGCGTCTTTGGACATTTTGACTGGTTAACAGGAATCTTCCAAGATCATTTAAATGAAACGTTGATTGAAATTGAAAAATTGATCAAACTTGAAGATAAGTCGATCTAACTCGAATGAGTATAGAATGAAACTCGAAATGAATGGGATCAAACTTGATCAAAGAATGATAAAACTCGAACAGTGAAAGGAATCAACTCGAATTGTAAAGATGAAAACTCGAATCTAGAAGAAATCAATCAACATATTAATAATGCAACTCGAATGAAAAGAATATTCAACTCGAATGATGCTTCTTTAAAACTCGAATCAAACTAGAATGAACTCGAATTAAGTTGATTGAAGATTTATTAAACTCGAATTGAGCTTGTTTAAAACTCGATTCAAATTGAAATCTACTTAACAATTGTTTATAAAACTCGAATAAACCTTCCTTCCAACTCGAATAGAACAGAGTTCAAGTCGATTGACTCTTCTATTCAACTCGATTACACTTGAGTTCAACTCGATTGAAATTGAGTTCAACTCGATTGAAAATAAGTTCAACTCGATTGAAATATCAAATCAAGTTGATTGAAACTTTAACTCAACTTGATTGCAACTCGATTAAAGACACTTTTCAACTCGATAAACATATGAATATATCAATATTCGAGTTTTATGATTTTTATGAAAAATCAAGTCCAGAATTCAATCTTTTCACTGAAAATGCATATTTTGATCCCAAATTGAAATCGAAGGAGAGGTTTTTCACTTACAAACACTTTTTCTGAAAACTCTTTGGTTAAATGCAGATCAAACACCTTGTTTTTCACATGAATAATGAAGAACAATGGGTTTTTCAAAAATCAGAAAAATCGATGAATCTTCTTGAATGTTTTGAATTACAGATTGATATTATGATCAATCTGATCATTTTTCAAACCTATTCCTTCGATCCAAATTTCAAAAACAATAACCCACTGATTCAAAAACCCTACGGGTCTTTTCAATTTTTCCAAATTTCTGTGAAGACCACCCCTTACGGGGCGGTAGTCACGAGTCTAGGTTCCACATCATGCAACACGACATCAATCATAACTAAGATAGAGTAATTAAGTTGCGGAATTTCAAATTACAGGTACAAACATATTAAGATTAAGTTTAATACAGATTACAGTTTTCAAATTAAACTTATAAAGGGTACTATCTAATCTAGTTCATGTCATCATACAATCAAGATAAATCTACCCAGACCACCACATTGTCATCTTCCAATCAGTACCAAAAGGGTTTGCTGAGTAGAGGTCTATGAAAACTTCTGTCTTGATCTTGTAAGACCTAAGAACTAGGTCCAACGGGTGACTTTCCTTTATCTTTTCCTGTAAAAAGTGTAAATAGCAACCGTAAGCAAAGCTTAGTGAGATTATAGATTTTCAGATTTCACACATTATCAAGCGGATCATGGGTCTAGCGTGATAATTCTTGACTGCCGCTACAGCCACTCATGATTGAGACATAGTAGTCAAAGAGTCAGATGATGTTCAAGCCACGCTCACGCTTAAATCGTGGGGATCAGCCACATACTGGGCTAGCTACCAGTAAATCAACATGGCGGAACATCGGAGGGTCATTACCAAGTTCAATAGAACTGGTGAAATAGCATGGTCTAGAACAATAGACCGACATGGCTAATCAAGCTGAATCAATAAGTCAAATGTCTGAGCAATAATGAAAGCTTAAGTCATCAAAGTCATGAAAGCAATAAATGTCATAGCAGTATCTGAAATGAACTGTAATGCAATGTCATGTGAAATGATAATCAAATAGCTATCATGATGCACTGGACATCACCGAACCATAGTGAGCACAGGTCTCAATTCAGCTGATCATATATGAATGTCAAGTAATCTATCATCAACAATATGTCTCAACCGGAAATCTCGCATGAAATGCTGAATATCTATAACTCACTGGTCTGGGGTCTTTATCAAGCAGATATAAAATCCACCACCTGAGTTATCTCAGAATTTTATCTTTAATCTTTATAAGTCTGATCTCTGTCAATTCTTTTTACATCATGACCCGCTTGCAATCTCTTTAATCTTTAAATATTTGTTCAGAATTTCACTGAACTTGTCCAGAATCATATCATATCAATCATTAGCTTTTAACTTTAAAATCTTTATTTTATCTGATTCTGATAATTGATAACTCATCAAGCATCTCGTTTGTTCTTTTCTTTGTTTCTTGAATTCTCAAAAAAAATATATAAATATATATCATGTTGCTTATTTCATAATCTTTCATCATAAATTCATGGTTCTTGTATTTATACAATATCATTTATTTGTGATGTTAAAATATCAAAATAAAAGGTTCGGATCTGGATCTCCCTAATTCGGACCATCCGGATTGGTCATCCGGATTTGGACCAACCCGGCTCAAACACCCGGATTCGGACTGGAATGTTCAATCCGAACTTGGCCATCCGAAATATAGGAACCGAAATGGCAGCTTCCGAATTTGTACATCATCCGAAGTCTAGGTGGGTCCGAAATGAATCCTAAATAACTAATCTGAATTCTGCTACTCTTTCATCCGAATTATGGGATCCGAGATGGGATCCGAATTGGGCATCACATCCGAATTCGGATTCATGTCTTAGAATTTTCCTAGATTTTGTTCTTGATGTTCATACGGATTTTTAACAATAATTTACTAAACTTATTTTCAGTAGCATGCAATGTATTATATTGATATATTATCACTATTATGGGGTTTTTACATAATTTTCCCTATCATAACATCATTAATTTATCCAAGATCATCCAAAATAAGTCATTTTTGTCAAGAACATAATTTCATCATAAATTCCGATTTTTACTTAATTTGGATGATCTAACCCACGAATTTTAAATCTGTTACATCTATTAACTTAAATTCATTATAATCTACAAAAATCTTAAACATGCAACATCATTTTTCATGTTTTAAATCTCTTGGTTTCGGCTTTACACAAAACTGAACCAAACATACATATATTTTGAAATTAAAGTAATTATTACCTCAAAATTTTGTAGATTATTGTTGATTGATGTTCCTTGTAACTCCTCCTTGAATAAAATTTTCAATTAATGGAAATTTATAAGCTTGATTGATGATGAAGATGATGTTGCCGTATGATGTTAGAGAGAGAAAAGAGAGATTAAGTTTTTGGTGTTAATGATCATAAATGAACATTTTTCTTGTTTTTATTTCTAAATTTTTGGATTTTGGCAACTTTAACCCCTCTACTTTGTATTTTACATCTTTTAAAAATTTTGATCATTTAAATACTTTATAACATTTATATAATCTAATTAAATATTTTCATTACTTAATTAAATTACAATTCAGATAATGTAATAAAATTACATTATTGGTTCGAAATCAGATAATCAAGTTCAAGTAAAAAAACTAGGTTGTTACAGAATGGGCTCCACCACGCACAAACTTCGTCCCCGAAGTTAGCTATGTTTGAACAGACTTGGATATGTATCTTTCATGACATCTCTTGATTCCCAAGACTGATGCGAACCTTTGTGGTGTTTCCACTGAACGAGCACCATCTGTATTTCCTTATTGTGAAGCTTTTTGGTCTTCGAGTCCAGAATACGTTTCGGCTCTTCAACTACTTGAAGCTTTTCATCAATTTGCACATTAATGTGTTGTATCTGCACTTCTCTTTCATCTGCTAAGCTCTTTCGTAAATGACTAACATGGAATACAGGATGTATTCCTGCTAGGTTTGCTGGCAATTCAAGACGGTAAGATTGATTCCCTACCTTTTCAACAATCTTGAACGGCCAATAAATCTCGGAGCTAGCTTGTTTCGTTTTATAAATCTCACCACATTCTTCATTGGGGATACTTTTAGCATCACCCAATCGTTAACTGCAAAACTGATAGATCTGTGACGATTATCATAATATGACTTCTGCCTGCTTTGAGCTTCAAGAATGTTTCTTCTAACAAGCTGAATCTTTTCATGAGTCAACTATAGAAGGTCAGGACCTGCTATTGGCGATTCACCTGTTTCGCGCCAACAGGTGGGAGTTCTGCACTTTCTTCCATATAGAGCTTTAAAAGGAGCCATTTTGATTGTTGAATGATAACTGTTGTTGTATGAGAATTCGACCAAAGGTAAATGGTCATCCCAATTACCACCCAGATCAAGAACGCAGGCACGGAGCATATCTTCCAGAGTTAAGATAGTGCGTTCACTTCGGCCATCTGCATTAGGGTGATAAGCTGTACTCATAGAGATTCAAGTACCCATCCCTTCTTGCAGCGCTTTCCAGAATCTCGAAGTGAAACTGCTATCACCATCAGATACGATAGATTTTGGCACACCGTGATGAGAAATGACTTCAGTGATGTACATATGTGCCAATTTATCAAGGGAGTATGTCTCTTTCATCGGTAATAAATGGGCTTACTTCGTTAATCGATCCACGACTACCCAGAAGGAGTCGTGCTATCTCTTGGTCTTTGGCAGTTTCGTGACGAAGTCTTTGGTTATATGCTCCCACTTCCATTCAGGAACTGGCAGTGGTTGCATATCCCCGAAGGGTTTCTGATGTTCTGCCTTAACCATTTGACAGATTCTACAGCTTTCAACATATAAACCGATGTCTTTCTTCATTCCTGGCAACCAATAGTCAGCTTTCAGATCGAAGTACATCTTTGAGCTGCCAGGATGAACAGATAACTTGGACTGATGGGCTTCGGATAGAAGAGTGTTGCGGATAGAACCATATTTAGGAATCCAGTTTCAGTTTCCCTTGAGATGTTGGAGTCCCAGATGATTCATAGATAAAAACTGAAGTTGCCCTTTAAGATTTTCAGAACTTAGATTCTCTGCTTTCAGAGCTTCAGCTTGTGCAGTTTTAATGTTTTTGATAAGATCGGAAGATAATACAACCGGAGTTAGGGCATAGCAACACTTTTCTGGATACGTCTTTCTACTCAAAGCATCGACGACCACATTGGCTTTGCCGGGATGATACAGGATCTCACAATCATAGTCCTTGATAAGCTCCAATGACCGACGTTGTTTCATGTTCAGATCCTTTTAAGTAAATAGATGCTTAAGACTTTTATGGTCAGTATACAACTGACACTTAGTCCCATAAAGATAATGACGCCAGATTTTCAGTGCAAAGGTAGCGGCATCCAACTCAAGATCATGAGTTGGTGCACTTTTCTCATAGTCTTTCAATTGCCTTGAAGCGTAGGCAATGACTTTTCCCCTTTGCATGAGGACACATCCTAAGCCAGTACCAGATGCATCGCTATAAACAACGAAATCATCATTGCCTTCTGGTAAGGCTAGGATCGGCGCTTGAATAAGCATCTGTTTCAGAGTTTCGAATGCCTCTTGTTGTTTATCCGCCCATACGAAAGGTGTATTCTTTCGTGTTATCATCGTAAGTGGCACAACAATCTTCGAGAAGTCCTTAATGAATC
This sequence comes from Centrapalus pauciflorus, assembly GCA_020465985.1. Lineage (NCBI taxonomy): Eukaryota > Viridiplantae > Streptophyta > Magnoliopsida > Asterales > Asteraceae > Centrapalus > Centrapalus pauciflorus. The sequence continues at coordinate 154,108 of JAANYP010000130.1, forward strand.
GCCGGTAGTAACCAGCCAATCCAAGAAAACTTCAGATTTTAGAGGCATTGCGAGGCGTTTTGCCATTTCTGAACAGCCTCGCCAGATACAACATGGCCAAGGAATTGGATCTATAAAGAAATCAAAGTAAAATTTCAAATTTCGTTTGAAACAAAGAACGCTTAAGAAGTAACTCAAGACAATATAAGGTTATACTTGTCTGAGCCAGAATTCACATTTTGAAAATTTTGCATAGAGTCTTTCCTTTCTCAATAACTCTAGCAGTTGTCGCAGATGATTAACATGATCAGCCTCCATTTTGGAGTAAATCAAGATATCGTCTAAAAATACGATAACTGACTTATCCAGCATGGGTCTGCACACACGATTCATGAGATCCATGAACGCCGCTGGTGCATTTGTTAGACCGAAAGGCATTACGAGAAATTCGTAATGACCATATCTTGTTCGGAAGACTGTTTTTGGAATATCCTCATCTCTTACTTTCAATTGATGATACCCAGAACGAAGATCAATCTTACAGAAATAACTTGCTCCTTGCAGCTGATCAAATAGATCATCAATCCTGGGCAAAGGATATTTATTCTTGATGTGACTTTGTTCAACTCACGATAGTCAATGCACATTCGAAGAGTTCCGCCTTTCTTCTTAACGAACAAGACAGGTGCACCCCATGGAGATGAACTAGGTCGGATAAAACCCTTTTCTAACAGTTCTTGCAACTGCTTTGACATTTCCTGCATTTCTGCACGTGCAAGTCTGTAGGGAGCTTTGGCAATTGGAGCCGCACCAGGAACTAAGTCAATGCCGAATTCGACTTGACATTCTGGTGGTACTCCAGAGATATCATCAGGGAATACATCTGGGAACTCATAGACGATAGGGATATCAGAAATAGATTTCTTGTTGGCTTCAGAGATAGATTCAGACGAGACAAAACATAGATAAGATTCGTGACCTTTAGATAGATATTTATGCGCTTTGTCAACTGATATGAAACAATGTGCACCTTCACACTTGTCGCCTTTAATTTCTAACACTCGACCGTCTAAAGATTTGATTCTGATGATCTGGCGATTGCAGACTATCGTAGCTTCATTGTTCATTAACCAGTCCATGCCGATGATGACGTCGAACTCTTTTAGAGGAATCAGAATAAGATCGAGGTTGAATACAATATTATTAACAAGCAGAGTGCAGTTACGGTATACATAATCAGACATAACATAGTTATTACTAGCTGTCTCAATATCAATCACGACAGGAAGCTTGGATGGAGATTTAGATAATCTTCGAGCAAAAGTAGTCGATATAAAGGAACGACTAGCACCGGAATCAAATAATACACGGGCAGGGATTGAATTAAGCATGAACGTACCGGTAAGCACATCAGGGGTTTCCTTTGCTTCCTCGGCTATTATCTGAAATGCTCGAGTCCTTGCAGTCGGAGTTGCAGCTGAGCTTTTCATTGTAGATCCTCCAGCTGACAATTATGACTGACCTCGTTGCCCACTACGACACTGATACATGAAGTGTCCTCGTTTTCCACATTTCGCACACCCAACTCCTTGCTGGGGACACTCTTCACTGCTATGGCCAATTCTGCTGCATGCAAAGCATGTGACGTCATCCGGATTGCACAATCCCATGTGTGATTTTTTGCATCTCTTGCAGAATCATGGTTCGTTCGTGAGAGAATAAGCTTGAACTTTCTGTGGCGAGCAGTATTGACGAGATTGCTGAGGTTGCTGAGACTGCGATTTGTTGGACTTGAAAAATCTGCCAAATCTTTGCTTCTTTGGAGGAGAAGGACATGTCGGATTAGCTGATGGAGCATAGAGCTGATCGCCATACTCTAGGTATCCTCTCTCGATCTGTCTTGCTGCTTCTACCATTTCTAGATAACTCTTATATTTCATCACACTCATTGGATGCCGGTATCTCGGGTTAAGCCCTCCGCGGAATCGGTTCATCTTTCTTTCTTCAGTGGCTACTTGATACGATGAATAACCACAGAGTCGCGAGAATTCGTGCTCGTATTCGTCAACAGATTTAGTCCCTTGGGTCAGCTGTATCAGTTGAACTTCCATCTTGTCTCGTTGATCAACAGGGCAATACTTCGCGTTAAACATATCGAGGAACTGGTCCCATTCTAAGGTCTGAATAACTTCCTCGCCATAAATACTCCTCTGAGTTTTCCACTAGGCACGGGCAGCACCGACGAACAGAGCAGATGCATAGCTTACTTTCTTTGAATCTAAGCAGTCAGAGATCCTTCAGTATGGATGATCCAATCCATCGCCTGAATTGGATTAACTGTACCCTCAAAGTTCAGGGCACCGCTCGCTTTGAAATCTTTGAACTTACAGCCTTTCGGCTGCTCAATTTGAGTTTCAGGGTTCGAGTTATCAGAATCAGATTCGTTATTCTTGACTTGTTTTTCGTTTCGCTTATTATTTTTATCTTCACGTCTTTTTGCTTCGGCCTCATCTCTAGCCTGAAGTTGTTCTTGCATAATCTTATTTTGCTTCGGATCTTTTCTTTGCGGCCTCAAGCTTTCGCTCATAATAGCCGACGTCCCTGTCAAAATTATTCTTGCAGTCTCGCGCAAAGTGTCCCGGTTTACCACACTTGTAACAGAGACGTTCGTCAGCGGGTTTCGGTTCGTCTGCTCGCGGCCGATCATCTTTCCTTTCCGCCGGCCTCTTGTCGGCATGGCGATGCTCTCTGCTGTCATCTCTTCTTCTTTCTCTCCTCTCAGGCTCTCTTCTGTCATCTCTACGGTCGTCCCTACGATCATCCCTTCGATCGTCTCGCCTATCATAATCTCGCCTGTCGTCCCTTCGATCATCGCGCTTATCATCTCGCCTTTCATAACGGCGATCATCTCGATAGTCGCGTCTATCGGCATACCTGCGGTCATCTCGATCATCCCTCCGGTAATCGTCCCTGTGATAATCATCGCGTCGTTCATCCCTTCGATCATCTGAGTACCTCCGTGGACCGGTGTCATAACGGAGCTGATTGTTAGTCTTGGTGGAAAACCGTCGTTGTTGGAGACGGTTGGTCCACAAGGCTATCTGTTCCTGTATTGTGTCCTCTTCCTCATCAAATACCTGACGTGGAGGAGAGGCATACCTGCACTGCGATGATGATGAACCTGGAGCAAAGGATGGTGTCGGAATATTCGTGTTGGTGATCAAGGCAAGTGAATCATTGGGTTTCAATCCGGTGTTGGCTGATAGCAGTAGAGAGGCCAATTGATTTGCCATCAGCTTTTGTTGATCTACATCCCCTTGATACTTCTTTAGCTCCTTAAAGACGACGTTGATGGATACCTCAGGAATGTTCAGGACTCGTTTCATGGCCCGACAAGCAAGCTGCCACTCGGGGGCTAGGGCTGCAAAGAACTGGATATTGATGTCATCCCTGTCCTTCATGATGTGCAGTTTATTCAATTCATTTAGGACCGCACAATACTTAGTAAACGTAGCTTGCAGAGATTCCCCATCTTTGGCTCGGAATTCTGTAAACTTAGCCTTCGCCTCCTTAATCGTGGCACGATCATCGAGATCTGCCCCAGCATCTGGACTTCTAGTTCGTCCCACATGTCCTTGGCAGACATTTTACTGTCTACGCCAACCAGAATATCAGTGGGGAGGGCCTGATAGATTAAGTATTCTGCCCTCTTATCGGCATGTTGTCTGTCTCTCTCGGCGTCATTGGCCGGTTCTCGTTCAACCTTAGAGGCTAAGACAGGGGGGTCAGCCTCAGGTCTGGCTGCTATTTCTCGATAATAAATGACGGGACCCTCGGAGATTGATTGAAGCATTAAGTTCCCAAGAGGTTGCATTCCAACGAATTTTAGGAACCGGGATTTCCATTGTTCATACTCATCGGGATAGAGAACAGGTAGTCTATTCTCAGATCCGAGTACGAGAGCTTCACGAGACATGATATTTGGTGCTGATGAAAGAGATAAGATCTTAGGTGGAAACTGGACACGGATGGGCTGGACTTAGAAAGAATAGCACTGTGAATGGTGCTAATTTGGATAAGACACTGATTTCGGATGGAATGGACGGATTTCGGATGAACAGTGTTTTGGATGGTCAGAATCGAATTCGGATGAAATGGGTTTCGGATGGAAAGCCTAATCCGGATGAACAGTGAATTCGGATGGAGGAAGTAATTCGGATGAGGACCTACTTCGGGTGGACAACCAAATTCGGATGGTATTTCGGATGTGGGCGAATACGGATGCCTAGAAGTCTGATGGACCGAATTCGGGTGAACCGGATTCAGATGCACAGTATGACTTCGGATAAGGGACTTCGGATGAACAGATGTGGATCGAATGAAGTGTGGAACCGAATTCGGATGGTCCGAATTCGGATGGTCCGAATTCGGGTGGTTCGAAATCGATATGGTCCGAATTTGAAATTTAATAATTTAAACACAAGTCCAAAATAGGAAACTGGGAATGCCTGATGTGAACTTCGGATGGTCCGAAGTTCGGATGGGACCGAAGTAGGGTCCGAAATAGGCAGTGGGAGGTCCGAAATTCACCTAAGGTTGGTCCGAATTGGACCGAAGTGAGGTCCGAACTAGGATGCTATTTGGTCCGAATTGGGATCTTAAATGGTCCGAATTGCTACAGTAACAGGTCCGAATTATAGCAGGTTTTAGCAATTTTCTAAGGCAGAACAGAGCAGAAGTCGATTTTAGCAGATGTAGAGCCTAAAAAAATTTCTAAGTGACTGATAAACTATTTTAAACACTTTTGGTGACTTAAAATAACTCAAAACACTTAAAATCAGTGAAGAACAAGCTAAAAAAACCCACTAAAAACCCATATTTTTAAAATTTTCAAAACTCCGATTCTTCATAAGTTTGATGGAAATATGGAACTAAATGAGCTGGAAATCAGTATATGAAGATGTTTTGATGATTATAAGACTATAAGAACACAAGAAAACACGTAAAAACAGAGAAAAAGAAGATCTAACCGAATGGAGAATGAAGAACACGAAGAACACACGAAAAAACCCAGCAGAATCCGTAATATTCAGTTGAAATCCACCTTTTGGACTCTGATACCAATTGTAAATGTTATTCCCGTAAATGATTCAGCACCTTTGATGATTCTTTCACAATACCCAAGAAGAAACAAGCTCAATAATGGGGTAATAATGAAGAAGACAAAGAGAATATTGAGAGAGAAAAAGTGGCGGCTGCAATAGTGTATTCAATATATTTTTAACCGTGTGATACAAAGAAACCCTAGGAGCTATAAGTAGCTTCAATTAATTAACTTTGAAGCAATGACAACATTGGCCCCTAGACTTTTACAATGAAATAAATTACAAGGAAATAAATACAAGACTAAATACTAAGTAAATAATTATTACAAAACAACTTCCTATGATCGAAATTAAATGCCTAACATGTACAAAGACAAAAATAAAAAGCTAAGAGTGATGAGGAGTGTTGAACTTAACAAATTTTGTGATGGGACACTACAGAAGGTAATGAATGGGTTGAAGGGAAAATTGGCATCTGACAAGAAGAGGAAAACAAAGAAGGGAGCTTTATCTGTTAATGACAGAAGATTGATGGTTGAGTTTATTTCCAAAATCGACTGGAGACTATCTAAAAGGAAAAGTATAAGGAGGTTTAAGTTGAAGCTGGGGCTAACAAGTTGAAGACTTTGCTTGTTTCATCAAACGGGGAGATTGTTGGAATATTATTTTGTTGATGAAAAACAAAGTCTAGGGTTCAATATGTAAATTGTTCAAAGTTGTAAATAATATAAATAGGATGTTCAGTTTGTAATAGAAATATATAGATCTGACATTTGCTCTTTTTGTACGCAGGGATTTCAGAGGGAGTTAGGGCTACAGTACGAACATATTCTCATTCATCTCTGTAATCATCATTTTGTGATTAATTCAAACATTCAGTTAGTTGTTCTTGATCCAAATCTTTATTGTATTAATTGTATGTTGATTGATAAGTAGGATTCACAAAATTTGACATCGATTAGGTTTAATCGTCAATTTAATTTATTGGTTTTACGATCAAATTAAATAAATTTATAACGGTAATGTCTCTAATACATAGATTAAAATTTTTCTACGTTATAATAGTAATGTTCGATGTAATACATGATCATATTTAATAAAAAAATCTAAATATTAAATAGTTACATTTTAATTATAAAACAATTTCATTAGAATTTTATATTGTGCATCTGAATAATAAAGTTTTTTTTGTACAATTAAACATAAGATAATAGTTTCAGAAGACAACTACTAATATAAATATAATTAAAATCATAATTTTAAGTATGTAAAAAAATGTTGAAATAATAAATGTTAAAAGAGGACTAAACGAAAATTTATTAAAATAATATGGCTGAATAAAAGATAGCACTAAGATGAGCGTGTATTGTGAAAAAAATTAAATTTAAAAATAAAAAAATAAAAAATATCATTAGAGTTTTGTATCGTGTATCTGAATAATAAAATCTTTTCTATACAATTAAACATAATATAATAATTTCAAAAAACAACTACAAACATAAGTATAATTAAAATCATAATTTTAAGTATGTAAGAAAATATTAAAATAATAAATGTTAAAAGAGGACTAAATGAAAATTTATTGAAATAAAAGGGCTAAATAAATGATAACACAAAGATGAGGTGTATTACGAAAATTTAAAATTTAAAATTAAAAAAAATCGTATAATAGTTTCAAAACACAACTACAAACATAAGTATAATTAAAATAATAATTTTTTGGGTAAATTACAAATTTCGTCCCTGTGGTTTATAGCAAATTACGGATCCCGTCCCTCTATAGAAGAAATTACAAATTCGATGTTTGTTGTTAACATTTTGTTACGGATTTAGTCCTTTGACCAGTTATTTTTTTAAATATGACAATTTTACCCTTCTTTAAATAATAAAAATAAGTAATGAACTTTTATTTATTTTACAAAATTAAAAAACAAAAATAAAAAATAATTAAAGCTCTCTCTCTCTATACACAAACATGCGTCACACCGGGTTTCTTCCTGTTTCTCGCCATCACGGTGGCCGAATAAATCGCCGCCATTCTTCCCGGTGCCTCCGCAAAGTAACCCCTCGGCGCGTCGATCATTATCATATCCCATTCGTTATCGTACACCTCATCGGGTAAAGTCGTCAATGCTAACCTACACCGTTTATTCCCCCGGATGTAAGATTTTGCCGGAGCACATTCCGGCTCCGATCGGTACGTACTCAAAAGTTCATCGGCTTCGGAAAGCTTCGTCTGGTACTTAACGACGGCCGCGTTTAGATCCGGCGCATCCTTGATAACAGTCTGTACCCACGTCGGATCTTCTTCGAGAAACAACGTTTTTCCACCGGTTCTAATGTGTCGGAACCGATTGACGCATTCGAATTTCTTGGATTCGTAGAATGTTGTGAATCGCAAAATGAATGAAACGATTCCTCATCTGATTCCGATGGAGCTGGAGCCGGAGAAGGTGGCGATGGTGATGGTGAGATATTGAAAAATGGTGGTTTGGGATTATGTAATTGGGTGTGGTGAAGAAGAAGAAGAAGAAGAAGAAGAGAGAGAGAGAGAGAGAGAGAGAGAGAGAGAGAGAGAGAGAGAGAGAGAGAGAGCTTTAATCATTTTTTTTTTGTTTTTTAATTTTGTAAAATAAATAAAAGTTCATTACTTATTTTTATTATTTAAAGAAGGGTAAAATTGTCATATTTAAAAAAATAACTGGTCAAAGGACTAAATCCGTAACAAAATGTTAACCACAGACATCGAATTTGTAATTTCTTCTATAGAGGGACGGGATCCGTAATTTGCTATAAACCACAGGGACGAAATTTGTAATTTACCCTATTTTTTAAAAGAAACATTTATAATACATATTTATGAAACCATTTGACTTAGATCAAGTGACCACCATCAAAGGTGGAAGGAGTTCTTCTTCGTTTAGGTCTCGAGTTCGAGTCTTGCCAAGAGCGTTTCTCCTTAGGTTCGGCCTTGCCAATGGTGTCTAATAATGGTGCTGATAACTAACCACTAACATCTGCTGTAAAATATACATATTTATGACATACATACTAAATAACATTACAATATTAGTTTTGATTAAGGGTGTGTGTGTCTCTCTCTCTCTATCTATATATATATATATATATATATATATATATATATATATATATATATATATATATATATATATATATATATATATATATATATATATATATATATATATAGGATCATTGCAGAACCTAAATTTAGTGATAGTGAAAAAAAGATTGGCATTAATGATTTTTTAATTCTGGCTAAAAAAGAAATAGATTGGAAATAGCAAAAAGATTGACATTAGTAAAATAAATATCTTTTTTCTTTAAATTAAAATAACATTAATATGATTAATTGTTAAATCAAAAAAATTATACCATAAAAACGAGAATTTTATACTCTTTAAAACGAGACCGGTCATGATATATTTTTTTCGAAAAAATTTTACGTGTTTATTTTTCGTAAAAAAAAATTTACTCAGACCACCATGCAATGTAGCATGGCCGGTATCATTCAATGTCGAATGACCACTTGATATCGTATATTCAACGTCGATGCAACACTGCATGTACATTCAAATTTAACAAAACCAAAATAAAGGTCAAAATTAGTAGTCAAAAGTTGGTTGATTTAATTAGAACAGTAATGACATATTTTTTTTCGAAAAAATTTTACGTGTTTATTTTTCGTAAAAAAAAATATTACCAGACCACCATGCAATGTAGCATGACCTATATAATTCAATGTCGAATGAACACTTGATGTCGTATATCCAACGTCGATGCAATACTGCATGTACATTCAAAATTAACAAAACTAAAATAATGGTCAAAATTAGTAGTCAAAAGTTGGTTGAATTAATTAGAACAGTAATGACATGTTTTTTCGAAAAAATTTTACGTGTTTATTTTTCGTAAAAAAATTATTATCAGACCACCATGCAATGTAGCATGACCGATATTAATTCAATGTCGAATGAACACTTGATGTCGTATATCCAACGTCGATGCAACACTGCATGTACATTCAAAATTAACAAAACCAAAATAATGGTCAAAATTAGTAGTCAAAAGTTGATTGATTTAATTAGAATAGTAATAATATATTTTTTTCGAAAAAATTTTACCTGTTTATTTTTCGTAAAAATTTTTTTACCTAGATCACCATTCAATATATTTTATAGAGATCATTCAATGTCGAATTACAGTTTATTCATCACATTCAACACAGCATGTACCTTCGATATTAAAAGAGTCAAAATGGTCAAAGTGGGCAGTCAAACTTGGTAGGCTACTATTAATTCAATGTTAATTGCATAATTATCATCTTATCCCTAGTGTTATATAATAATCTAATGGTTTCGATTGGTTCTATAGTTCTGCATTAAATTAAGGTTCTGCAATGATCCCATATATATATATATATATATATATATATATATATATATATATATATATATATATATATATATATATATATATATATATATATATATATATATATATAATTTCTTGTATGCATAAGTTGAAGAAAAGAAGTGTAATTATTAGAAAACATACAGCATTTAAATTTTGACTTACCAAAGGGTCTTTGGTCTGGCGGTAAGAGGGTGGAGTTATAAGCGAGAGGTCACAGTGTGACATCCTCGGATTTATTTTAATGTATTTTGGTTAATTAAATGGAAAAATTATATATTTAAGTTGAAATTTGGTCGATTATTATGTATTTTGGATATTTAGCAAGTTTGTTGCTATTTTTAAGAAAATTGAACTCAGAATCATTGTTATGGAATATTAAGGAATTAAAAGTTATTTATGATAATTCTAAGATTAAATCAGTATTTTATGGAACCGGTTAGGTCGAGTGGTGAAATGTGCAAAAATGACGAAAGTTGTATAAAAAGGGCAAAAGGCTTCATTTTTCTATTTTACACTCTCTCACTACTTTATCTCTCTAGAATTTCCTCTCTACATCTCTCTAAGTTATCTCATAAACCGACCGTACGATTATCGAGAATTATACGTCAACGGAAAGGTATCGAGGAGTACAACAACAATCTACAAATGGATTTCTGATTTCATACGAATTAAGGTAAGAATCGATCCTTTTAAGTTTATAGTTTCGGTTTTGAAGTAAATTAGAATTCGAATCTGTCATTTTATGTAAATTGGAGCTTGTTTTGCTTGAAATATTGCAAGATTATGATAGTATATGCATAATAGAATCGAATCTAGGTATCATACATGATATATGCATGATTTTTGACTTAGAAATGAAAGATTTAAGCTGAAATGATGAACAAACTCGAAAATGCTAAGAACAGAGTCGAAATGCAAGAACAAACTCGAGTTTGGTACTAGATTCGAGTGTGTTTTCGAGTGTAACACTAGATTCGAAGGGGGGGTTCGAATTTACCCCTAGATTCGAATGGAGGGTTCGAATCTATGCCCAGAATCGAATGGGGTTCGAAACTAATGCATGAGGTTCGAATCTATCACCTAAACTCGAATGGAAGTTGAATTTGTGCTATGGGGTGTTCGAATCTACATATGGAATTTGAATCTAGTCATTAGATTCGAATGTAGTAGAATCTAACCATTAAATTCGAGTTTAATGCCAAAAAATTAAGAATACTACTCTCTAAACTCAAGTATTTTGAATGAAACTCATAAATAACACATAAAATGGCAAGAATTATTCAAAGGACAAGTTATGAACTTGAGATGGGTTCAACTTAATTGTATTATGGATTTGGACATAGACCGAAAGGGGAGAATATATTGCAAAACTTACAAAACATGGTTTTATGGATTTAAATGGTTATTGACACGAGGTATTGTTGTAATTAACTTAACAGGTCCCTTGTGGTGTTGTTTAACCCACAGTGGGGTACTTGGTGGATCCGGTTGGAAGCCCGAGGAGAAATAATATTGGTTAACATTTAAATTCGCACCCACTGTGAGTACAGTAGATTTTGCATGTTTATATCTGTTTTATGTCAAGCTTTGCCTGCTGAGACCTGTTGTTTCACTTGTTTGGTTGGAATTCTACTAACTTGCGTAGATTTAGATGCACATTCTCACTTGTTGCATGTCCGTTCGATTGTTGTGCATCTAGTGATGGACCGGTGGGTCGCATCGAATACTCTGATGTTACTGCGCTATATGACGCTGGAGCTGATCCCTCCAGGTCCGGTAGGCAGTATGTCATCCCCGATGTTATGGTCGTCTCAGATGGTATGTTTAAATGCCGAGCTTTGGGCTCGAAGGGGCTGCGGCTCTGGTCCGTACTTGGTGTACGAAGAGAGTATACGACGTTTGTCGTCGGGGTTACTCTTGGGCTTCATAAGGATTTATAAAATGCATAATCTTTGTATTCACTAAGCATTCGCTTACCCCTCAGTTGATTTTATTTTACAGGAAAGGGAAAGTCTACTGTCGGACCTTCTAGTTAGGTCATTTTGGGAAGATTTGGAAGACTTGGCACTATTTCATCGGTAATTATGTTATGAGACAATGTTGTAATATATTCTGGATGATTGTAATAATTGTAATGGGTGTGTAGCCTTAGACTTGGTACCTTATAGCCCTGTAGGGTGTTTGACACTGTTGCACTACTTTATTTCTGTATTTTAATGCTTCCGCACTTAATTTAGGTTATCAGATCATTGTGTGTTGCTTGTTGATGATTAATCCTGGGTGTTTTGTAATTGGTGGTTGTTGTGGCAAGGGTGTCACACACAGGTTCGATCCCCGTCGGAGGCAAGTTGAAATTTAGGTGGAGTAAGCAAGTCTGGTGGCAAAGGAGTAGTTTAGGAGTAGGAGTAGGATAGTTTGCCGTTTTAAAAAAAAATTTAATTTGACTTGGTTGACACATATTTCAATGCAGTTAAGATTTAAAACTGAATAAAAAAGTGTATTACATTGCTCAATATTTATAAGGGTTTATTACGAAAAAAACCAACATGTTTTCACGGTTTTTGCGTTTTCATCCCAAAATGTTATTTGTTTTTAGTTTTGTGAAATTTAACTATTAGACCCCGGTTTTAATTATTAAACTGGGTTTTTAGAGACTGAAAATCCGGTATCTAATATTCATTTTTCATTAAACCAAAAAGGATTTATTAACTTGAGGACTTTTATGAAAAAAAAAACATGGAGTGACGAAAACGCAAAAAACGTGAAAACATGTTGGTTTATTTCATAATAAACCCTATTCATAAAGTATAAAGTATATAAAAGAAACCTAACATGACTCTAAGCTCATTTATATGAATGGACTCAATCAAATTGTACTAAACTTATTACTCCCACACGGTTGGAATGAGGATATTTGACGCTCAAACTAGAGCAAAAAACAATGCAAACGTCAGCATAATAGAAGCGGAGAATTTTAAATATGGATGAAAATAAAAAAAATAAAAAAAAAACGAAACGACAAAGAGACAGAAAGAGAAAAAAACATGTAGCAGTAAATGGAGGCAAGAGACGTGGCCACCTAACGGTGGAGTAGCGGCAACTATAAAGTCAGAAGCTTATGACTGCAGCGACAGTTCGATGCTGACAACCAGAGGTGCAACGACGTGACGACAACTTGAAAAAGAAAAGTTAAAATTAATTTTGATCTATTTACAATGTGTCTCTACGATAGCACAAGAGGGCGAAGGAAAAATAAAATAAAAGATAATTGTCACTCAAGGGGACGACAGGAAGAAGAAGGGTGATGTCGACCGATTGTGATCTGGCATCAGCGACCCAAAATGGATGTTAAAGGAGAAGAAAACAAGAATATCATACATTATGTAGAATAACGAAAACATGGATATATTATATTACATTGTTCAATATTTATATAGTATAAAAGAGACAAGAAAAATCTTATAAAGATGTTAAACCCATTTATACAATTGTTAGTCAACTTAAAGCATAACAAAGTCTTAAGCACAATGACTAGAGATAAGCTCGGTACCGAAACTGAACCGAATCTGAAAAAACCAAAATTGCCCAAATTTAAGAACTGAGAACCCGCCCAATTTAAGAACCGAGAACCAGCCAAAAAAATAAACTGGTGCGGTCTAGTTCAATCCGTTCCCGTTATTTTTTGACTTTTACAAAGAAAAATAGAAAATACTTAGTGGACCAAATCGAACATGGTGGAATCGAAAACCACATTATAGGAATAATATAAACCGAGAACCAGTCCGAAAATAAAAGGGTCCTGTTTGGTACCGGTTCGGTTCAAATAAAACGACGAGTTTTTTTTGCTCTCCCTAACAAAGACTGTTAGGCCTCATTTTTTTTTTCATTCAGAGCCTCTTAAAAACACATAAAGTCTAAAGTTCAGATCTATAATAAATTAAGATTGTTTGTTCAAATTCAGACTTAAGAGGTTGAAACCTTTGAATTTTAAAAGGATGAGAGTTGTCTGAATTAAAATTAAGAGCCTCTTAATTTCAGATCTTAAGACCTCCTCTTAATTTCAGACGTGGTTTTCAGACTTCAGACATTTAACCTCTTAAAAAACAAATATCACCTTAGTGTAATTTTTTTATACTTAGGGACGAAATCTGGAGTTTACACCAACCTCCACAAGACACATTTTTGTATTTTACTCTAAAAATGTGAATCAGCATTAAAAAGTTAGAAATCACATAAAAAGGTCTTTGTTATTCCCAAGTTAATAATATCATGATTCATGAGTTTCCTTTATATGTCAAAAAATTATCTCTCTAATTTATTATATGGAATTTGATGATCACATATATATATATTTAACTTAATTTGTCATTAATCATTATGAAAGTTGATTAAATTTCATAAATTTAATGGACATTCCTGCAATAAATGAATGATAAATAAATGATTCCTAACATCCTTAAAAAGAATAATATTCATGATTAATTTATTGAATTTAATTTGGTAATATACATACATACATATATATATACACACACATCTTGCCTTCAAGTCTCAAAAAAATCCAAAGAAAAAAAGCTATGGCTTCTTGTGATAAGATTGTGGTGTTGATATTGTTTTTAGGTATAGGAAAATCATTTGGTGTTGAAGAGAAAGTGAAGGTGTCATTATATTATGAATCTTTATGCCCAACATCTGCAAATTTCATTGTGAATCAACTTGGAAAGGCATTGTTTCAATGGAATCTACACTCAATTGTAGATCTCAATATGGTACCTTGGGGTAACACTCATTTTGCACCTAACAATACTTGGACTTGCCAGGTATGTTTATACAACTTTTTGTGCATAAAGTATGTGTCATTTTTTTCATGGTTGTTAAGATCGCAGTAAGATCGTAGAATCAGTCGATTCTACGGTTTTACCAAGTGATTTCGAGTAGGATTGGTGTATAATCGTTTTTTAACAAGATCGGATGTAGGATCGTGGGATCGATAGTAGGATCGGTTACTGATATGATCCTACACTTTACTCGGTCCTGGCCCTTTTAATCAGTTTTCAGTAGGACTGACTGCTTACCAATCCGATCCAACCTTTTATGTACAAAAATTGTTTTCTGTAAAAGTCTTTTAAATTAACAAAATCTTATAAAAAAAACCATAATTCACGAACAGTTTCGAGTCTAGAGACTTTTATGAAAATGTTTTAAAACACATATTTAATCGAAAAAAATCAAAACTATAATTGGTTTTTTTTTTTCTGCATAATTTTCTCCATATATATTGTCAATAAGATTGTTACCTGTATAATAAGAAGTATCATTTCTTGTAATTAATATTATATGAAAAAGAAATATTCATGATATTAACAAAATACTATGTGATTTGTTATATATATATATATATATATATATATATATATATATATATATATATATATATATATATATATATATATATATATATAAAATACATTCTAGATTTTTAAAAGATAATTTTTAATTCGTGGATATTACAAATATAAACTAGAATCATTTTGACTACATATGATTTTTATTTTTTTTACCATTAATGAACTTGCATTTTTTTATATTTAATATATTTTGGACACCTTTTGGTTAAAATCCTGGAATCATCACTGTCATGTGACTATGATTTCTATTAAGAATACAAAAAATAAAAATATTTTTTATTTTTATTTACTAATAACAAATTAATACTTAACACGTTGCTATATATTGCAGCATGGACCAGATGAATGTTTAATTGACATAGTAGAAACTTGCGCAATCAACTTGTTGCATCATCAGGTATGATTTTATGTCCCAATTGTTTATTACATTTTGTACGTTTTGAGTATATACAGGGGTGGCTTTTAGGGTGTGCGAAAGGCTCGACCGCACAGGGCCCCCTATTTCGTAGGGCCTCACGGTTATAATAAAGATCTAGATTTAGACCAATAAAAATTTTCTGTATTTGACATGTATACGTTGTGCGTCGATGCGTTAAACTGGAATTTATGTCAAATTCAATTTGATTCGTATTATTTATTTCAGTTTCTCACTAATCAGTTTTTTTGTTATTCAGGAACTCGACTTTACCTATTAAAATTGAGTCTTAAAATGATCAATTTACTATTTAAAATACTTAAGGGACTATGTTGTAGTCACATGCACAGGGCCTCTAAAATCCATGAGACGGCCCTGAGTATATATATAATACATAATTAATACACATGTATTATATGAGTTGATTTAAATAAATATTTAAAAATAAATATTTATAAGTTACAGAAAATACTAATAAAAAAAGAGTTTATAATATCTTAGTTAAGTAACTATTGAATTAGTTAAGTTAGATTTTAATATAATAAATTTGAATTAAATTGAATTGTATTTTAAATCAGATGTTAACAAAGTGAAATTTGACAAGACGGCAAGTGACTATTATAGTATTTAATTATTTATAAATAGATTTAAATTTTAAAAAATAATAAAATTAAAATGTGTGATTTTTTTTATAAATGACAATTTCTTTGTCCAAGACTATTTAACAAATATCCGATTCAGTTAGTTTAATCAAGTATTTATTTACTCTATTACAATTCGTTTTACTTTTTTACGTTTGATACATAATTTATAATATTACATAATTTATAAAATATATAACATATTATGAAATATTATAAACTACAAATACATGATTACAAAGATTTTACAATATTATAAAAGGTTTATTATAAAAAAAATTAATATTTATAAGTTACAGAAACTATTAGTAAAAAAAGAGTTTATAATATCTTAGTTAAGTAATTATTGAATTAGTTAAGTTTGATTTTAATATAATAAACTTGAATTAAGTTTTAAATTAGATGTTAACAAAGTGAAATTTGACAAGACGGCAAGTGGCCATTATAGTATTTAATTATTTATAAATAGATTTAAATTTTAAAAATAATAAAATTAAAATGTGTGATTTTTTAATAAATGACAATTTCTTTGTCCAAGACTATTTAACAAATATCCGATTCGGTTAGTTTAATCAAGTATTTATTTACTCTATTACAATTCGTTTTACTTTTTACTTTTGTTAAATAATTTATAAAATATATAACATATTATAAAATATTATAAACTACAAATACATGATTACAAAGATTTTACGATATTATAAAAGGTTTATTATAAAAAAAACAAACATTTTTGCACTTTTATTTTGTGTTTTCGTGTCTTCATGTTATTTTTTTTTCCCGAAAAGCCTTCAAATTAATAAATTGTATTAATGGTTATTAATTTTAGAAACAATAATTGTATTTATCTTTATAAAAGTTAGTAAATTGTATTTATAATTTATTTTATTTTAAAAATAGTAATTTGAATTTATATTTTATTGTGAAACATGAAAATGACATCTGACATTACGTGTTTTTTTTTTATTTTACACACACAAAACAAATACAAATTATAATAACTCAAATAAGTAATTAAAATGTTAATTTAATTAATTTAATTTAAATCATTTCCTTTTGCTTTTGTCCAATGCACTTTCGAGTGGATATTCAAATCCAAACCGTTGGTTTTATCAGTATTCTGGTTTTTCGATATTTTTGTCTTGGATTATCCTAGTTTGTTTTAGATTTTTTTTGTTTTCGGTTCGGTTTTGTTTATACCTGTTTTGAACAATAAAATACACACTTTGTGTGTATTCTAAGTTTTTAAATGGTATATATAAAACATTCTTTCATTATTTATATAAACTTTTAATAAATTAATGTGTGTTTGGAACAGGGGCTAAGGTTTAAGGTTATTGAATGTATTGAAAAGTTACATTTGCAAGGAAGGCATGCTGAATGGAGATCTTGTATAAATTCACTTGATGTACACCAAAAGCCCATCATGGATTGCTACCAAAGTAAAATGGGTGTTGATGTAAGTACATTTCCATATATCCCAAAAATTTCAATCATTTAATTTCGGGTTAATATCGAAAAAACCCTAGCTTTACTTTCATGATTAAATCCTTAAACTTTTTTTTTTCTTATTGTTTAAGTCGCAAAACCATTTTTGTCTTATTCAAAAATGTATATTTTACATGTTTGACCGGTTGCCAAACAAGTAACTATAGTTTTTCACTTGACTAATGTTGGAAAAAAACTCATAATCTTTGAAATTTTCTACGATTAAGTCCCTAAACTTTTTTCTCTCTCAGTTGTGTTTTACCGGTTAATTCGGTAGCCGGTCAAAAATATATAATTTTGAATAAGACAAACATAGTTTAAAGACTTAAATAATTGAAAAAAAAAGTGTAGAACTTCATTAAGAAAATAAGAAAGTTGATTGAGTTTTTTAATATAACCCACTGATTTGTTGATTGATAAATTAAGAAAGTTCATTTTATTTGTTGTCTTCCTGAAAATACTTAAAAATCTTGAGTTTTAATAGTTACATTAAGGGTTAAAATTAAAAAACCATCATGTTTTTATAGTTTTGTCAGTTTGATTTTTCGACATTATATTTTATCATTTTAGGTTGTATGTTATTCTTTTCTTATTGATACTGTCATTCGTTATCAGTATCCTGATGTTCAGATTAAAAAAAATAAAATCATATTTTAGTTTAAAGTTTATATTGAAAAAATAACATTATGTTTTCAGGTTTTTTGTGAGTTTGATCACTGACAATATTTTATCATACTAAATTTATTATAGAACCCACGAGTTTAAACAATGAGTTATATTGGATTTTAGTAAATTACTTTAACAATTTGATTTTTCTAATGAGTAAAAACATCTTAGGGATCAAACCAATAAAAAACTGAAAAACATGATGGTTTTTTTTTGGGAAAATTTCACAAAAAACATCAAATTACAAGTTTTTTTTCGATTAAGTCCCCCAATCACTTTTTTTGTCTGATAAGTCCCTTAACTAAATAAAAATCACGAATTTGGTGTTTTTTTCAAGAGAAGTTACCGGTAACCTGCTAAGCGGGTTGCAATTGCTGGCTTAGATTTTTATAAATCTATGATTTTTTTTGGATTAAGTCCCCCAACTAAATAATTTTGTTTTATAAATCCATTACCTATTATTTTGTCTTATAAATCCTCAACTAATTTTTTTGCCACATAAATCCCTTATCTTGATGAAACTCATGTTATTTGTTGTTTTATCAATTTAAGTGGTTGTTCAATTGACACTCACGTAACACATATGTGGATGTAAAAAAAAAATAAAACAAAATGATAAATCAAAACGTTCATTTTTATTGTTTAAAGTTTAGTCGGAATGAACTAGTTAAATATATTTAAAAATTATGGTCTAGACAAACATAGGATCGAAATAATCATCATTTATGTTATTATATCAAACCAACTTATGTTATCCGGAATAACAAACTTTTAAAAAAATTTATTATTTTCAAACAACCGTCGTCGTTTTGAAAAAATATTGTTTTCAAACCAACTTATTTTGGTCTAGACAAACATGGCATGCTCTGTCATCGTAATAAACATTGTCGTTTTTAAAAGTTTGAAAATTTTGTTTTATTTTACTGAAAAGTTGAAAGATTTAATTAGTTCGGGGACTTATAAGGGAAAAATAAATGAAATGGGGACTTAATCGAAAATTTTTTAAACTTTGATGGTTTTTGCAAAATAGGTTTAAACATGTTAACCTGTTATAACAGGTTAACGGACCAATTTAAAAAGTTTAAGCAGTTTGGGGATTTATCAGAATTAAAAAATGAAATGGGGACTTAATCGAAAAAATTTTGTACTTTGATGGTTTTTTACATAATTTTCCCTTTTTATTTTCAACACAAAACTTAACGTAAAATGTGACATCATTTTTAACCTGAACAACATGTAACCCGTAACAAATTTCACGGTTTCAGTATTAATAAATTAAAATAAGGATTAAAATGATAAAAACATAACATCGAAAGATCAAATTAATAAAACAACAAAAATAAGATTGTATACACTGGAAACAACATTTCTATATTCTTTTTAAAAGATATTTTGAAATTTAAACTCAATAAATTAATAGGCTATGAATACTAAAGCTTTATTTATTTACATTTTAGTGGAATCATTTAATATATTATTTACTTTTTGAATAACTTCTTAAAAAGTAAACAAATAACCCCTAACTCAATGTTTGATGTGATGTAGCTTCAACTAAAGTTTGCTGATGAGACAAACCAACTCAACCCCCCTCATAGATTTGTGCCTTGGGTCGTTGTAAATAATCACCCACTTCAAGAGGTCCTCTCTCTCTCTCACTCTCTCTCTCTCTCTCACTCACTCTCTCTCTCTCTCTCTCTCTCTCTCTCTCTATATATATATATATATATATATATATATATATATATATATATATATATATATATATATATATATATTAGTTATGGGTGTTCATAGAGAAAACTAATTTCATCTAGTTATCTTCCATTATATCCATATTTTCTAAAGTTGTGACTCACCTTTCTATACTTTATAGAAAAGGTATACAAAATCAGATACTTAAAATGCATTTGATTGAAGTTCTTTCAAAACAACCGTTGGAGGACTCTTTTTATAGACACGATGACCACTTCATCTTTCACTTTTCTATCATTATGAGACAAAAAAAAAATTATTTTAGCCGAAACTCAGTTTATATTATTGTCGTGTCTTGGTGAGTATAATTACAAAATTGTATTGACACAAAAATACAACTGATGTTACAGGATTTCTGGAATGTTGTTACATATATTTGCAATGCCTACAAGGGACAAAGCAAACCAAATGTTTGTGAGCAAAATCGACTTAAGCACAATGCTTTCAAAGAGGCAAACGATTCTAGCCATCGTGGTTGCTATAAATGGTGAAAATGAGCATTCTATTTTAATCAATTATAACTTTAAATGCTGAATGTATGATTTATATTAGCGATGATTATTCGGGATTTAAACATTCTAGTTTTTTAAGATGATATAAAACTAAAATACCCGTTTATATAATATAAATTTATTGTATCATAAAGCTTGAAAATAAGCTTCAAACTCCATTAATTATGCATTTTTTTTAAGGAAAAAAAATGGTACTAAATATAATCTTAGCATGAAACCTTCAATTTGGATATTTTTTGAGTAAATTGGGTAAACAGTTACTATATACTTTTATTGACAATCTGTATGTGGCAATTGGGTTTGAAATTCTTCCAATGTTTTAGCAATTGAGTTTGAAATTATTCCAAAACATGTACTTTCAAGTTTAATCCTTTCTGATAATTAAAGTTTTTTTTATTCCATATTAATAATTAATTTTTTGAGACCGGCTAATTTTATAATTATGGTGGCCGGTAACTTGTTTACTGTTTATTTAACAACTTTTTTAATGTGACTGACTACATGGAATGTTATCTTAAATAAGGTAAAATGTTACAAAATAGCTATGTACTTTCAATTTGGTTACTCGTCCTTTTATTCAATGTTAGTAAGTAAATTTTTTGGAACGAACTACTTTGGTAATTGTAGTGATCGATAACTTGCTTAATTCTAACTTGCTTTATTCATGTTGACACATCATCATTTTTTGCGACGACAATGTCATCGCAAAAAGTATTTCGAAAATTAATTCAAAATTAAAATAAGTCGCCGCTAAAAACATCTTTTTGCGACGACGTGTGGAGTTTCGGCGACGACATGTCGCTAAAAGTTAAAAAAAAATTCCACTGTGATTTAGCGATAACATGTCGCCGCAAAAGGTCAACATGTCGTCGCAAAAAGTGGCAAAAAATGCACGACTTTTTGCTGTTTTTTTGGCCCCCAATCGGGTTATATAAACCTGTTTGCAGCATTTACAACTTGATATGGTTTCAACAAACTCAAATCTTATAAATTTCAAAACACTGATTCTTACAAACGATTTACCAAATAAACATTTACAATTAAAAAAACATTACATAATATAAACTAATTATCTTCTTCATCTTCATCGTTTTCCTCGTCTTCGTTGTCCGAGTCTTCGTCTTAACCAGGAACGTCTATAATTGCGGCTCTTAACGCATTGTATAAGAGTTCTTGTCGAGCCATTAACTTTTGTTTCTTTATAGTTTGTCGAGCAACTAATTTATCAACTTCGGCTTTTGAATACGGATCTGGTTGTGATTGAGACTTTGATCTCGAAAAACTGTCTGGTAATTTTCTCCAAATTCCGCGATTATGGCCACGTCGTTCTCCCAAGACTTGAGACAATATTTCTTCTTCGATCATCGGGAATGGAACTTCCAACTTGATTATTCCGAAGCTGCTCCATCTCGTGCTGTGTAATTACAAAAAAATTTCGCTAGTATATATATTTCATAAGAAACACTAAAAATAAATATTTATATACAATTTCATGCATTTAAGTGAAAATGATTACTTACGTATTGTCTAGCAGCAATGTCATTGGCGAAAACGTTATTCTGTCGATGCATATCACCAAATTGATCAATAAAACTAGGAAACTGACCTGTCTCGTACTGTAACACATTTAATGCATATGTAAATAAAAACATACATATCAAATGTATATTATAAAATGCGTGAATTATATAGTATTGAGTCTATATTTAACATATATATATATATATTAACAACAAATATTACAACAAGTCTATATATTACCAAATATGTCAATTCGTCGCAAATTATCAAGTATCTTACCAAGTATATATGTCACACAACTATGCAAATTATCAAGTATATTACCAAGTATATATATCACACAACTATGCAAATTATATATCGCAAATTACCAATAACATATCTCGTGTGTGTGTGTGTGTGTCTATATATATATATATATATATATATATATATATATATATATATATATATATATATATATATATATATATATAGATATATACACACACACACACAAGTAGGATTAACATGAATAATATCTACTTCAGTATCTTCCATTGCTTGACCAACTCCACTCAAGCTTGTATAAGTTAAATTATCCAAATCAGTAGACAATGTAAGATCAGATGAACTGTTGTTTATAATATTTTCATTATTATCCACAATGATATCTCGGTCCCAAATCTTTCGATGATTCACCTCTTGGACCTCCAATGATGGTTTCTAGAGGGGTCTTCAAGGTAAAAAACTTGGTTTGCTTTGGTCGCGAGAATATATTGTTCGTCTTTATACCACTCATGTTGGGTAGAAATATTGGTTATGTTATTCCTAGTGACACAACGTTGAGTACGCTGAGTATTGCTGGTGTTAAACCATTTACATCGAAATAACACAATGTTGCAACCACCTTTATTATTTAGCTACAAAATTTCTTCCAATTGACCATAATATGTACTTCCATCGGGCCCAGCTGTTGAAATTTCGCTGTTTTGAGTGGTACGACGTATGTCGCGACTATAAACCACAAACCTCACATTATTAACAATGCAAGCGGTGTAAGAGTATACACGTATTTATGGTCCATTTGCCAATGTAAGTAACTCATTATTACATCAAGTTGGATCATGTACTTGTTGACGATTGATATATGAAAATGACAGAGAAGCTTAAGTAATAGTTGTTATATATATATATATATATATATATATATATATATATATATATATATATATATATATATATGTGTGTGTGTGTGTGTGTGTGTGTGTGTGTGTGTGTGTGTTGAGTATACCTTATCCTTAAACAAGCCGGGAAATTCGATTTGTAAATTACTCCCAGGCATGTCAGTAGTAAATTCACTGTAAATAACCTCGATATCAAAAGTCATGTTATAAAAAGATAGTTAGAAATAAAAACACTTACGAAATGTATTTATCGATCTCAGAACTGTTGTTAAGTACAAACTATTCAACTTTCTTTCGAGTTATATGATCCAAGTCTTTATGTACACCTTTACTAATTGATGTACATACTGATTGGAACACATGCAACTGGCGTGCAATATTCGGGGCACCTTCGTTTCTGTCCGGACGATTAAATCTCGTCTGAACACCCCGAAGATACATTGAGCAGAATGTTAAGGCTTCGTCTGCAACATATCCCTCTGCTATAGAACATTCATGCCTAGTTTTATTTCTGACATAATTTTTATTAACTTTTTCATGTATCTTTCAATAGCCCACCTTGAATAGCCTCGTCAGGTAAACGCATAACCAAATGAATCATTACGTCAAAAAAAGCCAGCAGAAATATTTGCTCAAAAGTACATAAAACATTTATCAACTGTTCTTTTGCTTTCAACATATCCGGCTCCATCAAATTCCGAGAACAAATTTGACAGGATCTAAAATATGAATAACCAAGATTAACTGATTTGAAATTTATCAGAGTATAAATCAATAATCTTGCTTTGAATCAAAGTTTAATTAAGAAGTTTGCGGAATAACACTTAATTATTTTAACAAAAACTTTCAGAACCAATGAAGCATAAAACATAAGAAGTAATCAAGACTGTTTGTATTGCTGAATTCAATGATTACAATCACCTCTAATCTGTTTTGATTAGACGAAGAACACAGACTGTTCTTAGGGTTTTACAACCTTAGAGGCTTATGAAAACTTAATCAACAAAGCAATTACAGACTCAAAATATGCAGAAAACTTCTATACAATAGAATGACCTATTCTCTGTATTTATATTGCTTTTTGGACTTGTTTCCTTGAAGAACTATGACTTCTCTGATAGTAGATATGCTGGAATCTTCGTGTAGATATCTTTCCTGAAAATCAGCACTTTTTGTTTATGAAACTGTTGAGCAGCTTGAATCACTTGACAGCATGAACTGAGCAGCTTGAGTTGTTTTGCTCTGGCAGCTTGAACTTTTACACTGGCAGCTCGAGTTTCTTCAACTAGCAGCATGAACTTTTGTTAGGCACAAAAAGGCCTCAGTCAAACCTGTTCTACATCTGAGGGGGAGATTTTATAATCAAACCTGTTGATGCATTTGAAGGTTGAATTTAAGGCCTGTTATATGCCTTATTGAAACCTGAAAATGATTTGCAATATCAGTCTAAAGCTGTTCTATATGTTGCATGTGTTGCAACTAAGAGACAGTTTTGGTCCAAGCTGGCTCTGTTCTGCTGACAGGCTGGACTATAAACTGTCTAAAGGCTGCTCTAACAACTGTTGAGCGCTTGGGCATTTTTAAAGTGTTTCTGTTCTTGTGAAGCAGAACCTGGTTCTTTGTGAACAGGCTAAACACTTTTATGGAAATTTGTTTCAAGTCATCAATGTATTGTTTTTGACTACAAAGATCAGTTTACAAAGTCGAAGACAAAGTGGAAAACAGAACTGCTCAGCCTGCCCATGCTGTTCTGTAACATGAAGACAAAAGGTTATTTGAAAAAGGGTGACAGACCTTTTTCTTATATCAAAATAGGCCTTTACAAGGAAGGAAGACGCAAAGTTGACATTCCTAAATTAGTTAAAGGCAATGCAACAGTAGACAAAGTAAAAAGACAAAAGTTCTGCACATGTGAAGACAAGTCTGCTTTTCAGAAAAGTGCAGAAAAGGTTATGTTGTCCTTTCAACAAGACTTCTCCTTTTTCATTCCGTCCAATGAAGATGTTTCTCTTAGATCCTCTAAGTGAGTATAAAAGGAAGCTTCTAAGGTCAGAAAGAAGTGTGAAGAAAGCTAAGTGCTGAAACCCAAGAGTGAACGTGCAAGTGTGATCTTCATGCATGCGAGTCTTCTGTAACCCAGCACTGTGCGTGTCCTAAGCTTTTTTACCTAGCTGTTCCTTAAGTCTTGTAAACACAGTGAGTGCTTCTTAGTGAGTGTCTTCATTGTATACTATTCGAGTCTGTCTTAGACTGAGTAAGGCATAACTGGGTGTATCTGTACATCTCAGCTTGAACTATGCCGCTTCAAGCTTGTTTGTAAGTAACAACTTGTTGATAATACATACAAACAGGAGAAAGAGTGTGTCTTTTTACAATTGCCTGGATCACCCCCCCCTCTACAGTTATAAACTAATACTCTGGGAACCTCTCGGACCCATACAACTGGTTTTCAGAGCAGTTTTAGAGTGCTGTGTCATTGCTACGATCTTCATTGCCCAAATTTCCATGGAACAACAGTGCTGCAAATTGCTTCTTAACTATGACCATGGCCTCTACTGGGCAGCCTACCAAAATTTTAATCATCAAAAACTTCTCTGGTTGGAAGTGCAGAATTGATGCTCTATGTAGACGAATGCGGATTGTACAACTGCCAGAGATAGTATGGAGGGTCCTTTGTGCCAACTCTGTTATATACTATAAATCAAGCGGTTGAAGGAGCTGCCCCTGAAATCAGGACCTTTTGAGAAAGCTAAAGCTCAATGCGTCGGATGGAAGAAAAGATATGGGGCTCGGGATGCAAAGGCCAGAAAAACCTGGTCATTGTCCTCCCAGGGGGGGGGAAAGAGGGGGAGAAGGGGGAAAGGGGGGGGGGGGGGGGAGGGGGGGGGGGGGGGGGGGGGGGGGGGGGGGGGGGGGGGGGGGGGGGGGAGGGGGGGGGGGGGGGGGGGGGGGGGGGGAGGGGGGGGGGGGGGGGAATTTGTGTGTTAAAGCAGTGGAAAATGAAGACAGCAAAGGAGATGGGGGATACTGTGTGTACCGTCTAGATGGACCCACAAGCACACTGGACACAGGATCAACAATTCTTGTTAGACATATGAAACTCTTCTTTGCTAAAGCCAAAGGGACTCTCACTGAAACATACACAGGTTCACTGCTCTAGTGAATATATCAAAGCGGGGGGGATCACCAGGACAGTCTTACCCGGGTGAACAAATTGCTGGACATTTTACCTGAAGAGATGGAACT
>JAANYP010000130.1:180751-238065 GCA_020465985.1 Centrapalus pauciflorus
TTCTAAGGAGCATCCTCGACTTATATTGTTTGTCTTAAGCGTCTCACTGTCATCAACCTCAATAGCATAAGTAGCACTTAATGGAATTTATCTGCTTAGTGAACTTAGTGGATATAAAGCTCCTATCAGCACCAGTATCAAATAGTAGAAATGCATAAGTGGTATCTAATGGGGTATGAGGATAAGTCAACGGGTTTGAAATTTCTTAGGCAGATAGTCACAGCTTTATCTTTTCCTACGCAGAGTTGTAGTTAAAACTTAATTCCTCATAAAAGTTCTTGATACTTAATCTTTGTATATGATATGGTCGATATTTTCTAATAAATTCTTAAGCCTTATTTACCCTAAGATATATCAGATAGTAAAGCCTAGAGAAATACTATAAAGAGATGCCTCCGGGGTTTCCTCGTACTCCAGAGCGTTAAGTCATTGGGTTAGTTCTGCAGTGTGGGCTTTGTGCTCCGCTAGGTGCTGTCACAATTCGTCGATTCCGTCTTGTTAAATCGCCTGGGTATTCTGGTTGGCCTAAGGTTTATTGGTGGTTTGCATTGCCTCCTACTTAATCCTTGCAAAGATCTCACCGACCTCTTGGTGGATTTTGTCGAAATTGGAGGTCGTGTCTGGCGGCCCTTGCCACCAACAGGGGCATCGTTTGTTACATAGGTTTCTAGGTAAGTGTCGGCACTTGAGAGGAAGATGGTGTTCTGACTTCAAACTGGATTTGGATCCCCTCCTCGTTTCTCCACTCTTAGAGAGTGTGAGGCATCCATCCCCACTGTTCTATGCTTGCTGGTTACTACTGCGGCGGGCTTGGCTGATGGGCAGGTACTGGGATAGACTCCCGTTGTGCTAGTGACACCCTTTCCCTAGGGGTGAATTTCGACATGTTATTGTCATCAGGGTCCATATATGTGTTCACAGTTCTTGAAGAAAGTTTAGTTTTTGTAACAGTTATAGTCTAGGTACTAATGCAACCTAGTTCACTATAACTATGGCTCTAATACCAATCTGTCACACCCCGCTACCCCGGTTGGCAACGAAGCGTGACGTCGCGGAAGCGTGACCATAATCATAATGAACGACCACTATATGGACGTTTTCAAAAATACATCGATATAACCTTAAAAGGTAGAAACGTTTTACATAACCCGTAAATAATAAAGAGTAGTTCGCAAGGTACAGAGATTTGAATACATAATTAAATTATCCAAAATAATGCAAATAAATCTCCGACGGTTTGAAAAGAATGCGACTCCTTAAGTGCGGAAGCCTGAAAGTGGTTACTTCTGAAGGCATACTTGCCTTAATTACCTGAAAATACATGCTAAAATACGTCAACAAAAATTGTTGGTGAGCTCATAGGTTTACGCGAAAAGACCAGTTGTATGGACATTATCAGATGAGTTGAATTTATAAAATCATAAATTCCGTGTATGTATTACATAAACCATCATGCAACCGAAGCTTAATTAGAATGAGTTTGCCCTGTGCAGTATTCCCATACGTAATACCGTGTGTTGAATATATATGCACTCGCTGTTAGCCGAACCGAGCTAACACGAATGGGGGACATGACTCCCAATAGATCTATCCACAATATACTCGCGCTTACAAATAAATGCAATTAACGGTTCATGATATAAGGGCTGATGGAATCCGAACATGTAATACATATAAGAAATAAACATTTTTGATGTCTACATGAAAAACAGTGCATGTATTTCCACCCCAATAGATAGTGAAAAATAGGGGCTATGAAGACTCACCGAACTTGTGATGGCAAAACGACGCGCAAAAATGCAAAAGTGCGTTGTTTGATGGGTGATGAAACCGGAGGTGTTTAACCGAGTCCTAAATGATGATAAGGACTTAATATCACTAATATATGATAATATGTATATTTATAGATTTTTATGTCTTAAATCACCCAACATTTCAAGTTTATAAATAAAGTGCGCTTAAAACGTCAAGTTTATATATATATACAATTTTCCAGCTTTTTCGGAGGTTTTTCGGCCTACTTTGAGGCTGTTTTTGACCAAGCTCCAAAATGTTTTAGACTTTGGTTTTCTAGGACATTAAACTACTATATACAAAGGATTTTTAGAATCAAGAACGGCCATTTTTCGAGTTGTTTAGGTTGGTGAAAAATCTCGTTAAAAACGCTATGTTGACCATTTTTGAGCTGTCAAACTTTCGGTTTCTCAAATAATTTCTGGAGGTCTTAAACTTCAAAATAAATTATAAAAAATTGCAGATCTATAGTTAAGACATAGATCTAACTTTTGAGACAAGAATCAACTCATTTCGTTGAGTTATGATTTAGTTATGATTTTTCAAAGTCGATATAAATTTTCTGCCGAAAATCCGTAGTTTATAAACTTGAAACAACTTATGATTCTTGTTGTTTATTCAAAGACTACTTGTATAAAAGTCATAATAGTTATAAAAACACATATATATCACATGTTTTCATAATATTAACACTTTTATAATGTGTTCATATATTCATAAACACATTTAAAGAAACAACTTAAAAAAATAAAAATAGAAACTTATAAACTTGAGTTTTTATGAAACTTGTTGTTGTTGGTGATTATATATATTATGCAAGACTTATATAAACATAAATATATGATGAAATAAGTTAGTATTTACTTACTTTGATGTATTTGGAGTATGAAATTGAGAAGAAGTTGGAACTCTTGCAAGATTTGAACCAAGAACACTTGAAGTTCACCAAGAACACTTGAATTTCACCAAGAACACTTGAATGAAAATGTTTGTAGTGTGTGTGTGTGGGGGATCCGGTTTTGAGAGGAGAGAAAGAGATATTTTGGTGTGAAAATAATGAAAAGGAAGCCCTCTATTTATAGGCAAAGTCTTGGTCTTTCAAATGGAGGTGGAGTGTAAGATCATGTTGAAATGAAAGGAGAATGGGGTGTGAAAGATTTGATTATGAAAGGTTATGGAGTTGGGAAATAAAAAATTGAAATCAAATCTTGGGTAGTACTACCCTATGACCAGATTTTTATGGATTATTTTCATGTATTTATATATTTTTTTTTTGTATAAAAGTATTTAGAATGTATTCTTGTATTTCCCTTTTCTTGTAAATTCATAAATACTTTTGAATGCATTGTTTTAATGAATTGTTTTAGTCTTGCATAATTAATGTTAAGTAATTTTATTAGTATATGATTAGTGTCACTAATCATAATTTAATTATGTACTTAGTTGAATTAATCCCTCATATCGTAAATTGATCGGATTAATTGATTTCCCGATTCATCGCACCGATGAATTTGATTCTAATTGAGTTGAATTTTCTAATAACCCTTGTTAATCACTTGATTAATTTCTAATGACCACTGATTAGGGTATAATTGGCTATTAAATACAGATTAGGTCATTGTTGCTAACCTGGTTTAGTGCCGGATGTTACACATTCCATTCCATGAATAATAAAACATAGGTTAAAATTAATCAAGTAATTTCATAAACCTAGGTTATATACAGTTAGCCAATTCAATTCAATTGAATTTCATTCCATGAATAATAAATATTAGGTTGAAATTAATCAATTAATTTTACAAACCTAGGTTATATACGGATAATCAATTCATTTCCATTCCATTCCATTACATGAATAATAAAAACTTAGTTTAAAATTAATCAAGTAATTTCAGAAACCTAGGTTATGTACAGATAATCAATTCAATTCAATTGCATTCCATTCCATGAATAATAAAACTTAGGTTAAAATTAATCTAGTAATTTTATAAACTTAGGTTTATAAAACACTTAACAGCTTGAGAAAATGCACCAACAGCTTGAGAAATTGAACTGACAGCTCGAAATTTGCAAAAACATAATTTTTCATTTTAACTCAATTGAATAATAATACTTAGGTTGAAATTAATCAAATAATTTTTAAAAACTAGGTTACATATAGATATTCTATTCATTTCCATTCCATTCCATTACATGAATAATAAAACTTAGGTTAAAAATTTTCAAATAATTTCATAAACCTAGGTTATATACAGTTAATCAATTCAATTGCATTCCACTTCAAGAATAATAAAACTTAGGTTAAATATAATCAAGTAAATACATAAACCTATGTTATATACAGTTAATCAATCCAATTCAATTGCATTCCATTCCATGAATAATAAAACTTAAGTTGAAATTAATCAAGTAATTTCATAAACCTAGGTTATATACAATGAATCAATTCAATTCAATTGCATTTCATTCCATGAATAATAAAACTTAGGTTGAAATTAATCAAGTAATTTCATAAACCTAGGTTATATACAGATAATCAGTTCAGTTCAACTGCATTCCATTCCATGATTAATAAAACTTAGGTTGAAATTAATCAAACAATATTACAAACCTAGGTTATATACAGATAATCAATTCATTTCCATTCAATTCCATTACATGAATAATAAATCCTAGGTTAAAATTAATCAAATAATTTCATAAACCTAGGATATATACAGATAATCAATTCAATTCAATTGAATACCATTCCATGAATAATAAAACTTAGGTTAAAATTAATCCACTAATTTCATAAACTTAGGTTTATAAAACACTTAACAGCTTGAGAATATGCACTAACAGCTTGAGAAATTGAACTAACAGCTCGAAATTTGCAAAAACATAATTTTTCAATTTAACTCAATTGAATTATAACAATTATGTTGAAATTAATCAAGTAATTTTTAAACCTAGGTTATATACAAATAATCAATTCATTTCCATTCCATTCCATTACATGAATAATGAAACTTAGGTTAAAATTAATCAAGTAATTTCATAAAGCTAGGTTACATACTCTTAATCAATTCAATTCCATTCCAATACATGAATAATAAAACTTAGGTTAAAATTAATCAAGTAATTTCATAAACCTAGGTTATATACAGTTAATCACTTAAATTCAATTGCATTCCATACCATGAATAATAAAGCTTAGGTTGAAATTAATCAAGTAATTTCATAAACTAAGGTTATATACAGTTAATCAGTTCAATTCAATTCCATTCCATTCCATGAATAATAAAAATTAGGTTGAAATTAATCAAGTAATTTTACAAACCTAGGTTATATACGGATAATCAATTCATTTCCATTCCATTCCATTACATGAATAACAAAACTTAGGTTAAAATTAATCAAGTAATTTCATAAACCTAGTTCATATACAGTTAATCAATTCAATTCAATTGAATTCCATTCCATGAATAATAAAACTTAGGTTGAAATTAATCAAGTAATTTCATAAACCTAGGTTATATAAAGTGAATCAATTCAATTTAATTGCATTCCATTCCATAAATAATAAAAAATTTGGTTGAAATTAATCAAGTAATTATACAAAACTAGTTTATATACAGATAATCAGTTCATTTCCATTCCATTCCATTACATTAATAATAAAACTTAGGTTAAAATTAATCAAGTAATTTCATAAACCTAGGTTAGATACAGTTAATCCATTCAGTTCAATTGCATTCCATTCCATTAATAATAAAACTTAGGTTAAAATTAATCAAGTAATTTAATAAACCTAGGTTATAAACAGTTAATCAATTCAATTCAATTGCATTCCATTCCATGAATAATAAAACTTAAGTTGAAATTAATCAAGTAAATTCATAAACCTAGATTATACACATTTAATCAATTAAATTCAATTGCATTCCATTCCATGAATAATAAAAATTAGGTTGAAATTAATCAAGTAATTTATAAACCTAGGTAATATACGGATAATCAATTAATTTCCATTCCATTCCATTACATGAATAATAAAACTTAGTTTAAAATTAATCAAGTAATTTCATAAACCTAGGTTATATACAGTTAATCAATTCAATCCAATTGCATTCCATTTCATGAATAACAAAAATCAAATAAATTCATAAACCTATGTTACATACAGTTAATCAATTCAATTCTATTGAATTCCAATCCACGAATAATAAAACTTAGGTTGAAATTAATCAAGTAATTTCATAAACCTAGGTTATATACAGTTAATGAATTCAATTCCATTGCATTCCATTCCATTAATAATAAAACTTAGGTTGAAATTAATCAAGTAATTTCATAAACCTAGATAATATACAGATAATCAATTCATTTCCATTCCATTCCATTACATGAATAATAAAACTTAGGTTAAAATTAATTAAGTAATTTCATATAGCTAGGTAATATACTGTTAATCAATTCAATTCAATTCC
Source organism: Centrapalus pauciflorus (assembly GCA_020465985.1). Classification (NCBI taxonomy): domain Eukaryota; kingdom Viridiplantae; phylum Streptophyta; class Magnoliopsida; order Asterales; family Asteraceae; genus Centrapalus; species Centrapalus pauciflorus. Next base: position 187,018 of record JAANYP010000130.1, read on the forward strand.
ATTCCAATACATGAATAATAAAACTTCGGTTAAAAGTAATCAAGTAATTTCATAAACCTAGGTTATATACAATTAATCACTTCAATTCAATTGCATTCCATTCCATGAATAATAAAGCTTAGGTTGAAATTAATCAAGTAATTTCATAAACTTAGGTTATATATAGTTAATCAGTTCAATTCAATTGCATTCCATTGCATGAATAATATAAATTAGGTTGAAATTAATCAAGTAATTTTACAACCCTAGGTTATATACATATAATCAATTCATTTCCATTACATTCAATTACATTAATAATAAAACTTAGGTTAAAATTAATCAAGTAATTTCATAAACCTAGGTTATATACAGATGATCAATTCAATTCAATTGCATTCCATTCCTTGAAAAATAAAACTTAGGTTAAAATTAATCAAGAATTTTTTTAAACTTAGGTTTATAAAACACTTAATAGCTTGAGAAAATGCACTAACAGCTTGAGAAATAGAATTAACAGCTCGAAATTTACAAAAACATAATTTTTCAATTTAACTCAATTAATAATAACACTTAGATTGAAATTAATCAAGTAATTTTTAAAACCTAGGTTATATACAGATAATCAATTAATTTCCATTACATGAATAATAAAACTTAGGTTAAAATTAATCAAGTAATTTCATAAACCTAGGTTAAATACAGATAATCAATTCATTTCCATTCCATTCCATTACATGAATAATAAAACTTAGGTTAAAATTAATCAAGTAATTTCATAAACCTAGGTTATATACAGATAATCAATTCATTTTCATTCCATTCCATTACATGAATAATAAAACTTAGGTTAAAATTAATCAAGTAATTTCATAAACCTAGGTTATATACAGTTAATCAATTCAATTCAATTGCATTCCATTCCATGAATAACAAAACTTAGTTTTAAAATAATCAAGTAATTTTATAAACCTAGGTTATATACTAATCAAGTAATTTCATAAACCTAGGTTATATACAGTTAATCAATTCAATTCAATTGCATTCTATTCCATTAATAATAAAACTTAGGTTAAAATTAATCAAGTAATTTCATAAACCTAGGTTATAAACAATTAATCAATTCAATTCAATTGCATTCCATTCCATGAATAATAAAACTTAGGTTGAAATTAATCAAGTAAATTCATAAACCCAGATTATATACAGTTAATCAATTAAATTCAATTGCATTCCATTCCATGAATAATAAAAATTAGGTTGAAATTAATCAAGTAATTTTATAAACCTAGGTTATATACGGATAATCAATTAATTTCCATTCCATTACATGAATAATAAAACTTAGTTTAAAATTAATCAAGTAATTTCATAAACCTAGGTTATATACAGTTAATCAATTCAATCCAATTGCATTCCATTTCATGAATAACAAAAATCAAATAAATTCATAAACCTATGTTACATACAGTTAATCAATTCAATTCAATTGCATTCCAATCCACGAATAATAAAACTTAGGTTGAAATTAATCAAGTAATTTCATAAACCTAGGTTATATACAGTTAATGAATTCAATTCCATTGCATTCCATTCCATTAATAATAAAACTTAGGTTGAAATTAATCAAGTAATTTCATAAACCTAGATAATATACAGATAATCAATTCATTTCCATTCCATTCCATTACATGAATAATGAAACTTAGGGTAAAATTAATCAAGTAATTTCATAAAGCTAGGTTATATATTGTTAATCAATTCAATTCAATTCCATTCCAATACATGAATAATAAAACTTAGGTTAAAATTAATCAAGTAATTTCATAAACCTAGGTTATATACAGTTAATCTCTTCAATTCAATTGCATTCCATTCCATGAATAATAAAGCTTAGGTTGAAATTAATCAAGGAATTCCATAAACTTAGGTTATATAGAGTTAATCAGTTCAATTCAACTGCATTCCATTCCATGAATAATGAAAATTAGGTTGAAATTAATCAAGTAATTTTACAAACCTAGGTTATATACATATAATCAATTCATTTCCATTCCATTCCATTACATTAATAATAAAACTTAGGTTAAAATTAATCAAGTAATTTCATAAACCTAGGTTATATACAGATGATCAATTCAATTCAATTGCATTCCATTCAATGAAAAATAAAACTTAGGTTAAAATTAATCAAGAATTTTTTTAAACTTAGGTTTATAAAACACTTAATAGCTTGAGAAAATGCACTAACAGCTTGAGAAAAAGAATTAACAGCTCGAAATTTACAAAAAACATAATTTTTCAATTTAACTCAATTGAATAATAACACTTAGATTGGAATTAATCAAGTAATTTTTAAAACCTAGGTTATATACAGATAATCAATTAATTTCCATTACATGAATAATAAAACTTAGGTTAAAATTAATCAAGTAATTTCATAAACCTAGGTTATATACAGATAATCAATTCATTTCCATTCCATTCGATTACATGAATAATAAAACTTAGGTTAAAATTAATCAAGTAATTTCATAAACCTAGGTTATATACAGATAATCAATTCATTTTCATTCCATTCCATTACATGAATAATAAAACTTAGGTTAAAATTAATCAAGTAATTTGATAAACCTAGGTTATATACAGTTAATCAATTCAATTCAATTGCATTCCATTCCATGAATAACAAAACTTAGGTTTAAATTAATCAAGTAATTTCATAAACCTAGGTTATATACTAATCAAGTAATTTCATAAACCTAGGTAATATACAGTTAATCACTTCAATTCAATTGCATTCCTTTCCATGAATAATAAAGCTTAGGTTGAAATTAATCAAGTAATTTCATAAACTTAGGTTATATACAGTTAATCTGTTCAATTCAATTGCATTCCATTCCATGAATAATAAAAATTAGGTTGAAATTAATCAAGTAATTTTACAAACCTAGGTTATATACATATAATCAATTCATTTCCATTCCATTCCATTACATTAATAATTAAACTTAGGTTAAAATTAATCAAGTAAGTTCATAAACCTAGGTTATATACAGATGATCAATTCAATTCAATTGCATTCCATTCCATGAAAAATAAAACTTAGGTTAAAATTAATCAAGAATTTTTTTAAACTTAGGTTTATAAAACACTTAATAGCTTGAGAAAATGCACTAACAGCTTGAGAAATAGAATTAACAGCTCGAAATTTACAAAAAACATAATTTTTCAATTTAACTCAATTGAATAATAACACTTAGATTGAAATTAATCAAGTAACTTTTAAAACCTAGGTTATATACAGATAATCAATTAATTTCCATTACATGAATAATAAAACTTAGGTTAAAATTAATCAAGTAATTTCATAAACCTAGGTTATATAAGAACAATTCATTTCCATTCCATTCCATTACATTGAAATAAAATAGGTTAAAATGAATCCAAGTTAAATTTCAATAAACCTAGGTTATATAAGGATAATCCTCATTCAATTCAGTGCTTCCAATTCCGATGGAATATAAGCTTACGGTTGAAGATTAATCAAGGAATTCCATAAACTTAGGTTATATGAGTTAATCAGTTTCATTCAACTGCAGTTCCATTCCAATGAATAATCGAAATATTAAGGTTGAAATTAATCAAGTAATTTTACAAACCTAGGTTATATACATATAATCAATTCATTTCCATTCCATTCCATTACATTAATAATTAAACTTAGGTTAAAATTAATCAAGTAAGTTCATAAACCTAGGTTATATACAGATGATCAATTCAATTCAATTGCATTCCATTCCATGAAAAATAAAACTTAGGTTAAAATTAATCAAGAATTTTTTTAAACTTAGGTTTATAAAACACTTAATAGCTTGAGAAAATGCACTAACAGCTTGAGAAATAGAATTAACAGCTCGAAATTTACAAAAAACATAATTTTTCAATTTAACTCAATTGAATAATAACACTTAGATTGAAATTAATCAAGTAATTTTTAAAACCTAGGTTATATACATATAATCAATTCATTTCCTTTCCATTCCATTACATTAATAATAAAACTTAGGTTAAAATTAATCAAGTAATTTCATAAACCTAGGTTATATACAGATGATCAATTCAATTCAATTGCATTCCATTCAATGAAAAATAAAACTTAGGTTAAAATTAATCAAGAATTTTTTTAAACTTAGGTTTATAAAACACTTAATAGCTTGAGAAAATGCACTAACAGCTTGAGAAATAGAATTAACAGCTCGAAATTTACAAAAAACATAATTTTTCAATTTAACTCAATTGAATAATAACACTTAGATTGAAATTAATCAAGTAATTTTTAAAACCTAGGTTATATACAGATAATCAATTAATTTCCATTACATGAATAATAAAACTTAGGTTAAAATTAATCAAGTAATTTCATAAACCTAGGTTATATACAGATAATCAATTCATTTCCATTCCATTCGATTACATGAATAGTAAAACTTAGGTTAAAATTAATCAAGTAATTTCATAAACCTAGGTTATATACAGATAATCAATTCATTTTCATTCCATTCCATTACATGAATAATAAAACATAGGTTAAAATTAATCAAGTAATTTGATAAACCTAGGTTATATACAGTTAATCAATTCAATTCAATTGCATTCCATTCCATGAATAACAAAACTTAGGTTTAAATTAATCAAGTAATTTCATAAACCTAGGTTATATACTAATCAAGTAATTTCATAAACCTAGGTAATATACAGTTAATCACTTCAATTCAATTGCATTCCTTTCCATGAATAATAAAGCTTAGGTTGAAATTAATCAAGTAATTTCATAAACTTAGGTTATATACAGTTAATCTGTTCAATTCAATTGCATTCCATTCCATGAATAATAAAAATTAGGTTGAAATTAATCAAGTAATTTTACAAACCTAGGTTATATACATATAATCAATTCATTTCCATTCCATTCCATTACATTAATAATTAAACATAGATTAAAATTAATCAAGTAAGTTCATAAACCTAGGTTATATACAGATGATCAATTCAATTCAATTGCATTCCATTCCATGAAAAATAAAACTTAGGTTAAAATTAATCAAGAATTTTTTTAAACTTAAGTTTATAAAACACTTAATAGCTTGAGAAAATGCACTAACAGCTTGAGAAATAGAATTAACAGCTCGAAATTTACAAAAAACATAATTTTTCAATTTAACTCAATTGAATAATAACACTTAGATTGAAATTAATCAAGTAACTTTTAAAACCTAGGTTATATACAGATAATCAATTAATTTCCATTACATGAATAATAAAACTTAGGTTAAAATTAATCAAGTAATTTCATAAACCTAGGTTATATACAGATAATCAATTCATTTCCATTCCATTCCATTACATGAATAATAAAACTTAGGTTAAAATTAATCAAGTAATTTCATAAACCTAGGTTATATAAAGATAATCAATTCATTTTCATTCCATTCCATTACATGAATAATAAAACGTAGGTTAAAATTAATCAAGTAATTTCATAAACCTAGGTTATATACAGTTAATCAATTCAATTCAATTGCATTCCATTCCATGAATAACAAAACTTAGGTTTAAATTAATCAAGTAATTTCATAAACCTAGGTTATATACTAATCAAGTAATTTCATAAACCTAGGTTATATACAGTTAATCAATTCAATTCAATTGCATTCTATTCCATGAATAATAAAACTTAGGTTAAAATTAATCAAGTAATTTCATAAACCTAGGTTATATACAAATAGTCAGTTCAATTCAATTGCATTTCATTCCATGAATAATAAATATTAGGTTGAAATTAATAAATTAATTTTACAAACCTAGGTTATATACGGATAATCAATTCATTTCCATTTCATTCCATTACATGAATAATAAAACTTAGTTTAAAATTAATCAAGTAATTTCAGAAACCTAGGTTATGTACAGATAATCAATTCAATTCAATTGCATTCCATTCCATGAATAATAAAACTTAGGTTAAAATTAATCTAGTAATTTTATAAACTTAGGTTTATAAAACACTTAACAGCTTGAGAAAATGTACTAACAGCTTGAGAAATTGAACTGACAGCTCGAAATTTGCAAAACCATAATTTTTCATTTTAACTCAATTGAATAATAATACTTAGGTTGAAATTAATAAAGTAATTTTTAAAAACTAGGTTACATACAGATATTCTATTCATTTCCATTCCATTCCATTACATGAATAATAAAACTTAGGTTAAAAATTTTCAAATAATTTCATAAACCTAGGTTATATACAGTTAATCAATTCAATTCAATTGCATTTCATTTCATGAATAATAAAACTTAGGTTAAATATAATCAAATAATTTCATAAACCTAGGTTATATACAGATAATCAGTTCAGTTCAATTGCATTCCATTCCATGATTAATAAAATTTAGGTTGAAATTAATCAAACCATATTACAAACCTAGGTTATATACAGATAATCAATTCATTTCCATTCCATTCCATTACATGAATAATAAAACCTAGGTTAAAATTAATCAAATAATTTCATAAACCTAGGATATATACAGATAATCAATTCAATTCAATTGAATTCCATTCCATGAATAATAAAACTTAGGTTAAAATTAATCTACTAATTTCATAAACTTAGGTTTATAAAACACTTAACAGCTTGAAAAAATGCACTAACAGCTTGAGAAATTGAACTAACAGCTCGAAATTTGCAAAAACATAATTTTTCGATTTAACTCAATTGAATTATAACACTTATGTTGAAATTAATCAAGTAATTTTTAAAACCTAGGTTATATACAGATAATCAATTCATTTTGTCACACTCTGCTACCCCGGTTGGCAGCGAGGCGTGACGAGTGCGGAAGCGTAACCATAATCATAATGAACGACCACTATATGGACGTTTTTAAAATACATCGTTAAAGCTTTAAAGCATAGTAATGTTTTACAGAGTCTAAAATGGGAAATGAAGTTCGCACAAATACAGAGATTTAATTACATAATTAAATATTCAAAATAATGCAGCTAAATCTCCGATAAATTGAATATGCATGCGACTCCATGGATGCGGAAGCTTGAAAGTAATATACGTCCGAGGCATACTTGCCTTAATTTCCTGAAAATACACGCTAAAATACGTCAACAAAAATTGTTGGTGAGCTCATAGGTTTACACGTAAATCTGACTTGTATGGACAATAATAATAGAGGTTGAATTTATAAAATCATAAATTCCTTGTTATGTATTACATATAAACCATCATGCAACCGAAGCTTAATTTATCATAAGTTTGCTCTGTGCCGTATTCCCATACGTAATACCGTTTGTTGATTATATATGCACCCGCCGTTAGCCAAACCGACTAACCCGAGTGGGGGACATGACTCCCAATAGATCTATCCACAATATATTCGCGCTTACAAATAAATGCAATTAACGGTTCATGATATCAGAGCTAATGGAACCCAATGTGTAATACATAATAGAAATGAAAATATTTCTGTGTCCATATAAAAAAGAAGCATGTATTTCATCCCCAAAACATAACAGTGTGAAAATAAGGGCTATGAGAACTCACCGAGCGTGTAGTGGTAATAACTAGCGTAAAGTGCTTTTTAGCGTAAAAGGAAGGATGATGCACCGAGCGAGATTAAACGGGTCCTAAATGATAATAAAGACTTAATATCTCTAATATATGATGATATATATATATATATATTTATAGATTTTTATGTCTTAAATCACCCAACATTACAAGTTTATAAATAAAACTTACTTAAAACGTCAAGTTTATATATATATATAATTTTCCAGCTTTTTCGGAGGTTTTTCGGCCTACTTTGAGGCGGTTTTTGACCAAGCTCCAAAATGTTTTAGACTTTGGTTTTCTAGGACATTAAACTACTATATACAAAGGATTTTTAGAATCAAGAATGGCCATTTTTCGAGTTGTTTAGGTTGTTGAAAAAGCTCGTTAAAAACGCTATGTTGGCCATTTTTGAGCTGTCAAACTTTCGGTTTCCCAAATAATTTCTGGAGGTCTTAAACTTCAAAATAAATCATGAAAATTTGCAGATCTATAGTTAAGACATAGATCTAACTTTTGAGACAAGAATCAACTCATTTCGTTGAGTTATGAATTAGTTATGATTTTTCAAAGTCGATATAAATTTTCTGCCGAAAATCCGTAGTTTATAAACTTACAACAACTTATGATTCTTGTTGTTTATTCAAAGACTACTTGTATAAAAGTCATAATAGTTATAAAAACACATATATATCACATGTTTTCATAATATTAACACTTTTATAATGTGTTCACATATTCATAAACACATTTAAAGAAACAACTTAAAAATAAAAACTAGAAACTTATAAACTTGAGTTTTTATGAAACTTGTTGTTGTAGGTGATTATATATATTATGCAAGACTTATATAAACATAAATATAAGATGTAATAGGTTAGTATTTACTTACTTTGATGTTTTTAGAAGAATGAAAATGAGTAGAAGGTTGGATCTTCAAAAGTTTCACCAAGAACACTTCAAAATATGAAGAACACTTGAAAGAAAACTTTGTGTGTTCTTGAGGGCTTGGTGGCCGGTTTTTAGAGGGAGAGAAAGGAGAGATTTTGCTTTGAAGGTGTGAGGAAAATGCAAGGAATTAGGGTCTTATTTATAGAGGTGAAAAAGGTGGTGAAATGATGAAAATAGTTGTAAAATCTTGGATGAAAGGAAAGAGGAGGATTTGATGGTGAAATGTTGAGTAAAAAAATACAAACTTTTGGTCCTTGTGTACTACCTTGTGGCCGGCCTAGATAGGGTATTTTTGATGTATTTTTATTTTTTTTTGTATAAAAGTATTTAGAAATGTATTCTTGTATTTTCCTTTTCTTGTAAATTCATAAATACTTTTAGATGCATTGTTTTAATTAATTGTTTTAGTCTTGCATAATTAAGGTTAAGTAATTGTATTAGTGTATGATTAGTGTCACTAATCATGATTTAATTATGTACTTAGTTGAATTAATCCTTCATGTCGTAAATTGATCGGATTAATTGATTTCCCGATTCATCGCACCGATGAATTTGATTCTAATTGCGTTGAATTTTCTAATAAACCTTGTTAATCACTTGATTAATTTCTAATGACCACTGATTAGGTTATAATTGACTATTAAATGTAGATTAGGGCTTTGTTGCTAACCTGGTTTAGTGCCGGATGTTACACATTTCCATCCCATTCCATTACATGAATAATGAAACTTAGGTTAAAATTAATCAAGTAATTTCATAAAGCTAGGTTACATACTGTTAATCAATTCAATTCAATTCAATTCCATTCCAATACATGAATAATAAAACTTAGGTTAAAATTAATCAAGTAATTTCATAAACCTAGGTTATATACAGTTAATCACTTCAATTCAATTGCATTCCATTCCATGAATAATAAAGCTTAGGTTGAAATTAATCAAGTAATTTCATAAAATTAGGTTATATACAGTTAATCAGTTCAATTCAATTCCATTCCATTCCATGAATAATAAAAATTAGGTTGAAATTAATCAAGTAATTTTACAAACCTCGGTTATATACGGATAATCAATTCATTTCCATTCCATTCCATTATATGAATAATAAAACTTAGGTTAAAATTAATCAACTAATTTCATAAACCTAGGTTATATACAGTTAATCAATTCAATTCAATTGAATTCCATTCCATTAATAATAAAACTTAGGTTGAAATTAATCAAGTAATTTCATAAACCTAGGTTATATAAAGTGAATCAATTCAATTTAATTGCATTCCATTCCATAAATAATAAAAATTTGGTTGAAATTAATCAAGTAATTTTACAAACCTAGTTTATATACAGATAATCAATTCATTTCCATTCCATTCCATTACATTAATAATAAAACTTAGGTTAAAATTAATCAAGTAATTTCATAAACCTAGGTTAAATACAGTTAATCAATTCAGTTCAATTGCATTCCATTCCATTAATAATAAAACTTAGGTTAAAATTAATTAAGTAATTTCATAAACCTAGGTTATAAACAGTTAAACAATTCAATTCAATTGCATTCCATTCCATGAATAATAAAACTTAGGTTGAAATTAATCAAGTAAATTCATAAACCTAGATTATACACAGTTAATCAATTAAATTCAATTGCATTCCATTCCATGAATAATAAAAATTAGGTTGAAATTAATCAAGTAATTTACAAACCTAGGTTATATACGAATAATAAATTGATTTCCATTCCATTCCATTACATGAATAATAAAACTTAGTTTAAAATTAATCAAGTAATTTCATAAACCTAGGTTATATACAGTTAATCAATTCAATTCAATTCAATTGCATTCCATTTCATGAATAACAAAAATCAAATAAATTCATAAACCTATGTTACATACAGTTAATCAATTCAATTCAATTGCATTCCAATCCACATATAATAAAACTTAGGTTGAAATTAATCAAGTAATTTCATAAACCTAGGTTATATACAGTTAATCAATTCAATTCCATTGCATTCTATTCCATTAATAATAAAACTTAGGTTGAAATTAATCAAGTAATTTCATAAACCTAGATTATATACATATAATCAATTCAATTCCATTACATGAAATTAAATGAATAATAAAATAAAAATTAGATTGAAATTAATCAAGTAATTTCATAAACCTATGTTATATACAGATGATCAATTTTAATTCAATTGCATTCCATTCCATGAATAATAAAACTTAGGTTAAAATTAATCAATTAATTTTATAAACTTAGGTTTATAAAACACTTAACAGCTTGAGAAAATGCACTAACAGCTTGAGAAATTGAACGAACAGATCGAAATTTGTAAAAACATAATTTTTAAATTTAACCCAATTTAATAATAACACTTAGGTTGAAATTAATCAAGTAATTTTTAAAACCTAGGATATTTACAGATAATCAATTCATTTCCATTCTATTCCATTACATGAATAATAAAACTTAGGTTAAAATTAATCAAGTAATTTTATAAACCTAGTTTATATAAAGATAATCAATTCATTTCCATTCCATTACATGAATAATAAAACTGAGGTTAAAATTAATCAAGTAATTTCATAAACCTAGGTTATATACAGTTAATCAATTCAATTCAGTTGCATTCGATTCAACGAATTATAAAACTTAGGTTGAAATTAATCAAGTAATTTCATAAACCTAGGTTATATACTGTTAATCAGTTCAATTCAATTTCATTCCATTCCATTAATAATAAAACTTAGGTTAAAATTAATCAAGTAAATTCATAAACCTATGTTATATACAGTTAATCAATTCAATTCAATTGCATTCCATTCCACGAATAATGAAACTTAGGTTGAAATTAATCAAGTAATTTCATAAACCTAGGTTATATATATACACACAGTTAATCAATTCAATTCCATTGCATTCCATTCCATGAATAATAAAACTTAGGTTGAAATTAATCAAGTAATTTCATAAACCCATGCTATAAACAGATAATCAATTCAATTCCATTCCCTGAAATTAAATGAATAATAAAATAAAATTTAGGTTGAAATTAATCAAGTAATTTCATAAACCTATGTATATACAGATGATCAATTCAATTCAATTGTATTCCATTCCTTGAATAATAAAGCTTATGTTGAAATTAATCAAGTATTTTTATAAACTTAGGTTTATAAAACACTTAACAGCTTGAGAAAATGCACTAACAACTTGAGAAATTAAGCTAACAGCTCGAAATTTGCAAAAACATAATTTTTCAATTTAACTCAATTGAATAATAACACTTAGATTGAAATTAATTAAGTAATTTTTGAAACCTAGGTTATATATAGATAATCAATTCATTTCCATTCTGTAAAATACTATTCCGGAATATATTCAGCACCTTGATAAGCTCTTTAGCATATCCCAAGAAGAAACTAGCTCAATAATTAGGTTATGATGAAGAAGACAATGAGAATATTGAGAGAATATGCAAGTGGCGGCTGGAATGTGTGTATTCAATATGTCAACCGTTTTGATTCAAAAAGTAACCCTAGAAGCTTTATAGCTTTATTTAATTAACTATGGGGCATTGACACAATTGCCCCCTAGACTCTTACATAGAAATAAATTACAAGGAAATAAATACAAAGCTAAATGCTAAGTAAATAATTATTACAAAATAACTCCATATGATCGAAATCAAATGTCTAACAATCTCCCCCTTTTCGATCATTTAGGAGGTCCTGGAACTCTGGCATGATCAGTCGATTCTCGGAGTCCAAGGATGACGTCAAAGCGTCTGGTCACTTGTCGCATATGTAGCCTTTCGTTCAGGAGGTCAATGCCGCTGAGGGTATCCTGAATCTCCTTCGGTGAGCATCTTTGTTCTGGATCTGGTTGAGCGTCAAAATCTTGAACTTTCTGAGTAAGCGCGGCTCGAACCAATCTGAGAGTACCGTCGGAGTAACATGGAAGATCCTCAAAGCGCATGAACCTTTTGTAGCCCTTCTGATTGACAAAAATGACACCCGGGTCTCCTGCGAGTATAACTCTGTAGGCCGGATAATGGGCTAGAAGAAAGCTATCTTGCTCAGGAGCTTTCAGTCCCACTTTGACTAAGGCACTCTCAATTGCCATCTGAAAATCTCTGAGGCACATCACAATTGAGCGGCGATTCATGCATCAGATTAGGGCTGCAACTGCTGTCATGTGAGTCAAACGACCCTTGATTTTGTATTTCAGCTTGTTGTGCAGAAGCTCGATGTCGTCCATGTTTACAAAATCAAGGTCGCTTTCATACAATTCTTGAACAGTTCCGTCTTCTCTGAGTACCTCGATGGCCGGAGTGAACACTCTGGCCCTTTTGTACATGTGAATGTTATTGATCTTTATAATTTTGGATTTAGACCAATATTTGCTCTTATCTATGTTTTCCCTCAGCATCATCTGATTATATTCTGCTTGAACGCTTCGAGATGCATCGGTCATCACCATCAGAAGACGTCTACTGTAAGATCCCGAATTCTTTCTGTTTGTATATGGTGTGTAAAGATGACATAACTACTGCATCATGGCTGATTTCATAAAACACTTGAGGGTCACACCGATGAGCACAACTGAGCAGATGCAATTAAACGATTGAATAAATAATATTGGATATTGTTTATGACACGAAATGATCATTGAGATTAAATTAATGTGTGATTAATTACATCTCAAAGTACGGGGACTATAAGTGCAATATTAGATATTGTAGTGATTTAATTGTCATTGGATGATAATTAAATAATAATTATCTAGTCTTTTATTTATTATTAGATATTAAATAAAAGATATATTTATTTGAATATGGTATTATCATCTCATTATTGGATAATTGGATGGATAATTATGAACAAATAAATAGAGATAATTATAAATAATTATCTATTCGTTTATATATTATTAGATAATATATAAAAGATAAACATTATTTAATAGATATATAATTATAGAGATAATTATATAACGTATGTGTTTTTGGTTTTCCCGTTCTTCGTGTGTTTGATTGCATATCTTGCGCCGCTCGATCGTGTCATCACCGGTGGATACCGAGAGCGTCTCATTCGTGTATTCTTGTCATAGAATACAAAGGTACGGATTTTAATGCTTTCATATTTACTTATCTTATGTTTTACTTGATGATCCGTGTACGGAATTCGTAATTTTTTAAAAGCTTCCGTTGTGCGTTAATATGATTAATGTTTTTGTTTTTACGAAAACCTATACGAATTCCCAACAGTGGTATCAGAGTCATCTCAAGTAACATAATGATAGTATTATTCGAGTATTTATGTCCAACGATCTTAAAGTTTCGATTTTTAATAATTAAAATTGTTTAAACCTTGGAGTTTTTCGGAACTCGGGATTTTGAAACCTTAGTTCGTTTTATTTAATTGATGTTTGATTGTTTAAAAGTGTTTAATTGATTAAAGTCGAAAATTATAAGTTCCGGTTCGCGAAATCAAACCTAGAGATTTCGGTCATGGGTTGAGACCCATGACCTCTCGGTTGTGATGTGGTAACCGAGGTGATGGATTATTTGTTTCCGTCATGTCGTTTAATTCACGGTTAAACTCGAACGATTAAATTAAATGCGTTAAAATCGAATTAATAAATCAAAAGTGTTTGGTTATTAATATATAAACATTTGTGACTAAATGTGTTTTCGGTTTTATAAAAATTAAAGTGGAGACTTTATTAGTTTTTTTTATAAAATTCACAAATCGTTTTAAATATTATTCGATTCGATAATTAAACGATTATTTGGAAAATGGAAATCGAAATAATCAAAGTGAGTTGATTAAAGGCTTCGATTAATTTCAGCCGTCAAAGGGTTTAATACCCTACTTGTTTTCGGTTCATATGGGTTATTGAACCCGAGTATGAGTCGGTTAACTAAGTTGGTTCGTTTCCGTTTTCCGGTAATTCGTCGTTTAAATTAAATCGGTTTTAATTAAAAGTTAAGTTTTAATGTTGAAATTAAAATTAATGTTAATTTTAATTTATAAACTAGATTTAATTTATGCATTTAATATTTAGTTCCATAAAATGCATTATTAAATTAAAGAGAGTTTAATTTAAGGATTCTGTTTTCAAATTGATGAAATCGTGACTTTGAGTCTCATGCTCGGTCATTGTTTAATGTTTTGAGATTTGATCTCGACATTAACGTTTTTGGTAGAAATCGTTTAAAACCATTAAAAAAAAGGTTTTTGGTATTATTTAAAGATGGTCAATTTTCTTTAAATATTTTAAAAGAAATATTTTATTGGTAAAATTGTTTATCTAGAAAATTGACATTTTAAATAAAGTTTAGTTATTTATTTTGAAAAGTGTTTCAATTAAATAATAGTTAATTGATAATTATTTAAAGGAAGTTTAAATTATTTATCAATATTATTTGAAAATAAAACTATATTTATTAAAGGCTGTTTAATAAAAAGTTTCTTAAAATAGTAATTTTAAGTTTCAAAGGTGTTTGAATTATTAATTGAATATTTTAAGAAAAATGTAGTTTTGAATCCAAAGATAATGCAAAGATGGAATTGAATTTGAATTTTTCGGGAAAAAGTTTCTAATTTTGGAAAGTGTTCCTAAATTTCGAGTTTACGAACCGTATTAAATTTAAGAAAGATATTGGACATGATTACTTTAATTAATGGTAGATTAATTGGTTTTGGAATTATTTTCATGTCAAGATGAAAATGAATTCTAGATTATTTACAAGCTTTACTGCTTTAGTTATGTTTGTGACATAGCCGAGCCTTGAGACCCCTTTTTGCTTAGATGGTTGTTTATTTAATCGTGATGTTTGCTATTTTTATTATTGGTTATATTTTTGGGAAGGCCTGCGTGCCATTGGAATCCCGGGTATTATGATGTAATCTGTAATAGGTTAGAAAATAGGCAAATGTATTTAGATTAAAATTATGTAAAAAAATCTTGGCGAAGATGTCTATCAAGAAGAAGGTCATCCATCAAGGACGCTCGGAGACATCATCGGATGCTGAGGCTAGTGGGAGCTGAAAGAGTTCAACCTTCTTGCCTTGTGTGTTGATTTTGTCCCTTAGGTTTTGACCTAATTGGTTTGTCCGTATGGCTCTCGGAAACCAAATTAGTTTCGGCAAGGCTATGTCACCATGTGGTTGTATGTTTTTATTTCTTTATGTGTTATTTTTATCTGCGTGGTTGTGGTGACAAAGTAGATAAATAAAAAAAAAATTAAAACTACAATCATTTTTGATGAAAAATTAAAATTTAAAAGGAAGTTTAGATTGGAAACTTTAATTATTTTGTCAGGTGTTAGATATGACATTTTTATGAAATTAGTTTTTCAAATAAAAGGAGATTTATTTATAAAATGTCATATGATCAAAGAGTTGAAATTCTTAAAACTGGTACATTAACTAGATTGTTTACCTGAATAGAAGGTGTGTAGGTCAGTCTTAGGATTAATAAATCATTTTCTAAATTTTGGGTTATTGATTTATTAATGGTTAATCAAATACTGATTTTTGAAAAATTGTTTAAGATGGTTGAAAAAGACAGAGGTAGAAGCGGTTTAATAATAACAATGACAATAACAGTAATAACAACAATGATAACGTCATATCCTTTTCCCACTTGAAAATCCTCCCCAAAAGCACATGTTGCTACTTTGAGGTCCATTCGGGATATGGAGAACTCAAAGTGGCAACTTCCTGAACTGGGTGTAAAATCTGACAAATGTTCTGAGTACAAGGTGAAAGTCGTATATTCTAGAAAGGGCACCAGAACCTGCTCCTGCAGAGACTGCTACATTTGAGGAGAGAAATCTCCACAATAAGCACTCTGAGGATTCGGTCAATGTTGTCTGTCTAATGCTAGCGACCATGACATCTGAGCTGCGGACTAGCCTTATTGACGTCTCAGCTTGACAGATGTATCGCCAGCTAAAGGATATGTTCCAGACTCACGCTCGGACTGAGAAAGATATACGACAAGGGCTCTGAGCTCCTGTAGAATGGCAGAAGGAACAACTGTTAGATCACATGCGCTGAAGATGAAAGGTTATCTGGATCATCTTAGCAGACTTGGGTTACCCGTGACACAGGACATGACCACGAATCTAATTCTCAATTCCTTATTGAAGGAATTTTAGCAATTTGTAATTTGTTACAATATGCACGGAGAAGATGATCAGTGGGCTGCATCGGATGCTATAGACTGCTGAGGGAGTGATTGAGGAGAGAATATAGGGAAAGAGACGGAAAGAAAACTAAGGTTCCAAGCCGGAGGTTAAAGCTAACAAGTAGCTAAAACCTAGAACCAGAGAAGTCAAATCCAAGGATGACAAATTCTTTGAGTGCTAGGAAACTGGGCACTGGGAAAGGAATTGTCACAAGTACTTGGAAACGGTCAAGGTTGACCGCATTGAGACTTCGTGTATCTGAATCAGTCACTTCTATTGTTCTTGGATATGTGATACCCAATTGAACAAAATTTCATGCATAATGTCTGCAATGACTAAAATGAAGTGAAAAGAGATCACAGATTCAGTGGGAGCATAGAGACATCTTAGAGAATACTCTGCTGGACACTATTTTCATGTCATCAATAGTTTATCATGGTGTAGTATACAATTGATTGAATTTCTTGCAAGTATTTTTGGGATAAATAAAAAAATTTGGAGTTAAAAATTTGTTGCTTGAAATTCCTATTGTTTAAGATTACTAAACCATGATTATAGACTATTGATTCAAGTGGAACTTGAATAGTAACTTGTCAATGGAGATTGGACAAGCTAGTAGTTATATTCAGATAAAAAGGGTTACCATGTTGTTGTGTAAATTGTTCAAGTGTTCAAATGCAGTTTCATTGAACTTGTTAATTCTTGAAAGTTAGTTCAAGAGATTATATGAGTTGGATAGTCATCTGTGATTATATAGAAACTAATAAGATGCAGAATTAAATGTAAAGGAGTTACATGGAGGTTAATTCACTTCACTTGTCAGAAATAATTAGACTTGAGAAGTCAGAATTGTTTAGACAAGAAGTAATCGCATTTTATAAAATTAAATGTGAAATGTATACAACTTGTGTGATGGTTAGTCAAGTGGTAGCCTTTGACTTGTTTAATCACTCGTCGGCAAGCTTGACGGAATACCACAACGAAATGTTGTAGATAACCAGGTTCTGGTGGTTATGGATACATATCACAAATTTTGAACTCAATGTTATTAAAGATATTTTGTTAAGATATAGATAAACCGCATACTGTCATATTCAAGACTAAACATCTAAACGTATCACTAGTAGCAATTAATCTGAATTGCTAGAGCTCCTAAATTTTAATCCTGGTGTCTTTATGAGTGATTTACCAGTTACTCTAAAGATAATGGATATAAATTTGTAAGGAGATTCAGAATGAGTCTGAATAATATTACAAGAAGTTGTAATAAAAGAACTAGTGTAATTTTTCAAAGATAAACGGTAATGGACGTTAAGTCAGTTAACTAGAGAACACTCCCACTAAGATCATGTCTGAAATTAATTTTTCGATAGATAGTGTTACCGTTACATTTGATAAAGGAACAATAGCATTAAATTGATGGAAATCATGTTGTGTTTATTGAGATAAATGAGATCAACATGATATCTTTAATGTCGTTCAATTTTGCATGTTTTAGAAATCCAAGAATAAAATTGAAGTTATTCTAAAATTGTTCCATAGCTGCTTGTTGTCGTGGGAACCACAACGAGAATTAAAAGGCTACTGTGGTTTTTGGTTGATATTCATGGGTGATGAATATAGCAAAGGTTGGACCAAATTCACAGGTATATGTTGCGAACAAATATTGGACTGACCCACCGATTGAGACCACTTTGTGGATCATAGTCATGAGTCGTCTCAAAAAGGTAATCCTTAGTACCTGAGATGTCTACGTACTCTAGTGCGGGTGCTGCTGTACATTTGGCCTAACCTAACGTCATCCGTAACTGGGTGATCATAACGGTTCGAGGCTAGTTGCAGTGGGAGTCGTGCTGGAGGCCTAGATAGTCAATATGGGATTTGCACCTTCTTTTAACTAAGAAGAGATATTTCTGACAGAAATGCATGGCCATGCTCGGACAGAACTGATGTGTTCTAATCTGTCTGTTTCAGTTCAGTATGAGATCAGGGAGTCGAGAAACATAATCGTGTTTGCTACGGTTGATCTAATCCATGCCTAGCTTTCACATTGAAATATCGCGATGCATGGGATATAACCTAAGTTTCTTTTTGGAAGGCTGTTTCAACAAGAATGCCCGAATGGGAGTCAGAGTTTTTATGACAATGGTTGCCTAAAGTGTCTAGCCATGACCTCCTTTAGGCGCATGCTGCAGGACAGTATGTCGTCTTACACAAGTGGGAGTATATTAGTATATGGTGTGTAAAGATGACATTACTACTGCATCATGGCTGATTTCATAAAACACTTGAGGGTCACACCGATGAGCACAACTGAGCAGATGCAATTAAACTATTGAATAAATGATATTGGATATTATTTATGACACGAAATGATCATTGAGATTAAATTAATGTGTGATTAATTACATCTCAAAGTACGGGGACTATAATTGCAATATTAGATATTGTAGTGATTTAATTGTCATTGGATGATAATTAAATAATAATTATCTAGTCTTTTATTTATTATTAGATATTAAATAAAAGATGTATTTATTTGAATCGGTATTATCATCTCATTATTGGATAATTGGATGGATAATTATGAACAAATAAATAGAGATAATTATAAATAATTATCTATTCGTTTATATATTATTAGATAATATATAAAAGATAAACATTATTTAATAGATTTATAATTATAGAGATAATTATATAAGGTTTAAATAATAAAGATAATTATTAAGATATATATTATATTATTATATTAGAGTTTGATTAAAACTAAAACTCTTAATTTATAATATATTATATATATAAAACATACGGCGGCCCATATATATAGAAATATATATACATAATACATTATGAAAATGGGTTGGTGTGGTTTTTTGAGGAGGGCGGCGCACACACACACTCGAAGGTGTGTGTGTGTGGTGTTCATAGTTCAGCCGTACCAAAAAATCAAACATGTATGTATTTTTGGTTTTCCCGTTCTTCGTGTGTTTGATTGCATATCTAGCGCCGCTCGATCGTGTCATCACCGGTAAATACCGAGAGCGTCTCATTCGTGTAATCTTGTCATAGAATACAAAGGTACAGATTTTAATGCTTTCATATTTACTTATCTTATGTTTTACTTGATGATCCGTGTACGGAATTCGTAATTTTTTAAAAGCTTCCGTTGTGCGTTAATATGATTAATGTTTTTTGTTTTTACGAAAACCTATACGAATTCCCAACAATGGATAATCAATTCATTTCCATTCCATTCCATTACATGAATAATAAAACTTAGTTTAAAATTAATCAAGTAATTTCATAAACCTAAGTTATATACAGTTAATCAATTCAATTCAATTGCATTCCATTCCCTGAATAATAAAACTTAGGTTAAAATTAATCAAGTAATTTCATAAACCTAGGTTATATACATTTAATCAATTCAATTCAATTGCATTCCATTCCATGAATAACAAAACTTAGGTTGAAATTAATCACGTAATTTCATAAACCAAGGTTATATACAATTAATCAATTCAATTCAATTGCATTCCATTCCATGAATAATAAAAATTAGGTTGAAATTAATCAAGCAATTTTACAAACCTAGGTTATATACGGATAATCAATTCATTTCATTCCATTCCATTACATGAATAATAAAACTTAGTTTAAAATAAATCAAGTAATTTCATAAACCTAGGTTATATACAGTTAAGCAATTCAATTCAATTGCATTCCATTTCATTAATAACAAAACATAGGTTAAAATTAATCAAGTAAATTCATAAACCTATGTTACATACAGTTAATCAATTCAATTCAATTGCATTCTATTCCACGAAAAATAAAACTTAGGTTGAAATTAATCAAGTTATTTCATAAACATAGGGTATATACAGTTAATCAATTCAACTCATTTGCATTCCATTCCATTAATAATAAAACTTAGGTTGAGATTAATCAAGAAAAACTCATAAACCTAGATTATAGACAGATAATCATTTCAATTTCATTCCATGAAGTTAAATGAATAATAAAATAAAACTTAGGTTGAAATTAATCAAGTAATTTCATAAACCTAGGTTATATACAGATGATCAATTTTAATTTAATTGCATTCCATTCCATGAATAATAAAACTTAGGTTAAAATTGATCAAGTAATTTTATAAACTTAGGTTTATAAAACACTTAACAACTAGAGAAAATGCACTAACAGCTTGAGAAATTGAACTAACAGATCGAAATTTGCAAAAACATAATTATTCAATTTAACTCAATTGAATAATAACACTTAGGTTGAAATTAATCAAGTAATTTTTAAAACCTAAGTTATATACAGATAATCAATTCATTTCCATTTCATTCCATTACATGAATAATAAAACTTAGGTTAAAATTAATCAAGTAATTTCACAAACCTAGGTAATATAAAGATAATCAATTCATTTCCATTCCATTCCATTCCATGAATAACAAAACTTAGGTTGAAATTAATCAAGTAATTTCATAAACCTAGGTTATATACAGTTAATCAATTCAATTCAATTGCATTTCATTCCATGAATAATAAAAATTTGGTTGAATTTAATCAAGTAATTTTACAAACCTTGATTATATACGGATAATCAATTCTTTCCATTCCATTCCATTACATGGATAATAAAACTTAGTTTAAATTTAATCAAGTAATTTCATAAACCTAGGTTATATACAGTTAATCAATTCAATTCAATTGCATTCCATTTAATGAATAACAAAACTTAGGTTAAAATTAATCAAGTAAATTCATAAACCTATGTTACAAACAGTTAATCAATTCAATTCAATTGCATTCTATTCCATGAATAATAAAACTTAGGTTGAAATTAATCAAGTAATTTCATAAACCTAGGTTATATATAGTTAATCAATTCAATTCCAATGCATTCCATTCCATTAATAATAAAACTTAAGTTGAAATTAATCAAGTAATTTCATAAACCTAGATTATATTCAGATAATCATTTCAATTCCATGAAATTAAATGAATAATAAAATAAAATGTAGGTTGAAATTAATCAAGCAATATCATAAACCTAGGTTATACAGTTAATCAATACAATTCCATTGCATACCATTCCATTAATAATTAAAGTTAGGTTGAAATTAATCAAGTAATTTCATAAGCCTAGATTATACACAGATAATCATTTCAATTCCATTCCATTAAATTAAATGAATAATAAAATAAAACTTAGGTTGAAATTAATCAAGTAATTTCATAAACCTAGGTTATATACAGATGATCAATTTTAATTCAATTGCATTCCATTCCATGAATAATAAAACTTAGGTTAAAATTGATCAAGTAATTTTATAAACTTAGGTTTATAAAACACTTAACAACTAGAAAAAAATGCACTAACAGCTTGAGAAATTGAACTAACAGATCGAAATTTGCAAAAACATAATTATTCAATTTAACTCAATTGAATAATAACACTTAGGTTGAAATTAATCAAGTAATTTTTAAAACCTAGGTTAAATACATTCAATCAATTCATTTCCATTTCATTCCATTACATGAATAATAGAACTTAGGTTAAAATTAATCAAGTAATTTCACAAACCTAGGTAATATAAAGATAATCAATTCATTTCCATTCCATTCCATTCCATGAATAACAAAACTTAGGTTGAAATTAATCAAGTAATTTCATAAACCTAGGTTATATACAGTTAATCAATTCAATTCAATTGCATTTCATTCCATGAATAATAAAAATTTGGTTGAATTTAATCAAGTAATTTTACAAACCTTGATTATATACGGATAATCAATTCTTTCCATTCCATTCCATTACATGGATAATAAAACTTAGTTTAAATTTAATCAAGTAATTTCATAAACCTAGGTTATTTACAGTTAATCAATTCAATTCAATTGCATTCCATTTCATGAATAACAAAACTTAGGTTAAAATTAATCAAGTAAATTCATAAACCTATGTTACAAACAGTTAATCAATTCAATTCAATTGCATTCTATTCCACGCATAATAAAACTTAGGTTGAAATTAATCAAGTAATTTCATAAACCTAGGTTATATATAGTTAATCAATTCAATTCCATTGCATTCCATTCCATTAATAGTGAAACTTAGGTTGAAATTAATCAAGTAATTTCATAAACCTAGATTATATACAGATTATCATTTAATTCCATTCCATGAAATTAAATGAATAATAAAATAAAACGTATGTTGAAATTAATCAAGTAATTTCATAAACCTAGGTTATACAGTTAATCAATACAATTCCATTGCATACCATTCCATTAATAATAAAACTTAGGTTGAAATTAATCAAGTAATTTCATAAACCTAGATTATACACAGATAATCATTTCAATTCCATTCCATTAAATTAAATGAATAATAAAATAAAACTTAGGTTGAAATTAATCAAGTAATTTCATAAACCTAGGTTATATACAGATGATCAATTTTAATTCAATTGCATTCCATTCCATGAATAATAAAACTTAGGTTAAAATTAATCAAGTAATTTTATAAATTAGGTTTATAAAAGACTTAACAACTAGAGAAAATGCACTAACAGCTTGAGAAATTGAACTAACAGATCGAAATTTGCAAAAACATAAATTTTCAATTTAACTCAATTGAATAATAACACTTAGGTTGAAATTAATCAAGTAATTTTTAAAACCTAGTGTTGGAAATTCATATCGTTTTTCAAAAAAAAAAACATGAACATTGATCATATTAACACACAGCGGAAGCTTTTAAAAATCACGAATTCCGTACACGGATCATCAAGTAAAACATAAGATAAGTAAACGAGAAAGCAATAATTAATCCGTACCTTTGTATTCAATGACAAGAATACACGAACAGGATGCTTTCGGTATCCACCGGTGATGACACGATCGAGCGGCTCCAGGTATGCAATCAAACACACAAAGAACAGGAAAACCAAACACACAATTGTGTGTTTAGTTCGTACGGCCAAAAGAAACCATCACACACACATCCGCCATGTGTGTGTGTGCGGCCCCCCTAATTCACATTAGTTCACCAAAACATCACTATATATATCTCACTATGTATATATATTTATCATGTATGGCCGTATATATATATATATATATATATATATATATATATATATATATATATATATATATATATATATATATATATATATATATATATATATATATATATATATATATATATTTATATATATTATTAATTAAGAGTTTTAGTTTTAACCAAACTCTAATTTAATAATATAATATATATCTTGATAATTATCTTTATTATTTAAATTCTATATAATTATCTCTAAAATTATATACCCTTTAAATAATATTAATCTTTTATACATTATCTAATAATATATAAATGACTAGATAATTATTTATAATTATCTCTTATTTATTTGTTTATAATTATCCATCCAATTATCCAATAATAGATGATGATACTAATTCAAACAAATACATCTTTTATTTAATATCTAATAATAAATAAAAGACTAGATAATTATTATTTAATTATCATCCAATGACAATTAAATTACTACAATATCTAATATTGCATTTTTAGTCCCCGTACTTTGAGATTTAATTAATCATCCATTAATTTAATCTCAATGACCATTTCGTGTGATAAACAATGTCCAATATTGGTTATTCAATCGTTCAATTGCATCTGCTCAGTTGTGCTCATCGGTGTGACCCTCAAGTGTTTTATGAAATCAGCCATGATGCAGTAGTAATGTCATCTTTACACATCATACACTAACATACTCCCACTTGTGTAAGACGACATACTGTCCTGCAGCATGCGCCTAAAGGAGGTCATGGCTAGACACTTTAGGCAACCAAGGTCATAAAAACTCTGACTCCCATTCGGGCATTATTGTTGAAACAACCTTCCAAAAAGAAACTTAGGTTATATCCCATGCATCGCGATATTTCAATGTGAAAGCTAGGCATGGATTAGATCAACCGTAGCAGTCACGATTATGTTTCTCGACTCCCTGATCTCATACTGAACTGTGAACACATCAGTTCTGTCCGAGCATGGCCATGCATTTCTGTCAGTATCGATCGCCGAGGGGCCCAGAAATATCTCTTCTTAGTTAAAAGAAGGTGCAAATCCCATATTGACTATCTAGGCCTCCAGCACGACTCCCACTGCAACCAGCCTCGAACCGTTATGATAACCCAGTTACGGATGACGTTAGGTTAGGTCAAATGTACAGCAGCACCCGCACTAAAGTAAATAGACATCTCAGGTACTAAGGATTACATTTTTGAGACGACTCATGACTATGATCCACAAAGTGGTCTCAATCGGTGGGTCAGTCCAATATTTGTTCGCAACAAAAACCTGTGAATTTGGTCCAACCTTTGTTATATTCATCACCCATGAATATCAACCAAAAACCACAGTAGCCTTTTTATTCTCGTTGTGGTTCCCACGACAACAAGCAGCTATGGAATAATTTTAGAATAACTTCAATTTTATTCTTGGATTTCTAAAACATGCAAAATAGAACGACATTAAAGATAACATGTTGATTTCCTTTATCTCAATAAACACAACATGACTTCCATCAATTTAATGCTATTGTTCCTTTATCAAATGTAACGGTAATATGATCTATCAAAAAATTAATTTCAGACATGATCTTAGTGGGAGTGTTCTCTAGTTAACTGACCACCAGAACCTGGTTATCGACAACATTTTGTTGTAGTGTTCCGTCAAGTTTGCCGACGAGTGTTTAAACAAGTCAAAGGCTATATTACTTGACTAACGATCACACAAGTTGTATACATTTCACATGTAATTTTATAAAATGCGAATACTTCTTGTCTAAACAATCCTGACTTCTCAAGTCTAATTATTTCTGACAAGTTGATGCAGCGTAGCAAATAGAAAACCAAAGATAATCCGTTGATTCCATGAATACCCGGAAGATCTTAACCAAACTCACGTTGATTCACAGGAATACCGCGAATTTGGCTTTCAAAATTGGTTAACACAAGAACACAAATTTGGGAGGGAAAACTGAAGTTTCATAAAAATTGGAAGTAACCATCCAAGTTCACACATTATAATACTAAAAAGAAGCAGAAAAACATAAACGGGCCAAAATGATAATGGGCCAAACACACGGGCCAAGAAACTAAAGTCCAAACTGAAAGAAAAATAGAAAAATGCAAATTAAGTAGTCCTCGGGCCTGTCCATACGGTCGTTTTGATATATTATAAGCCCAAATCGGATACCCGAGGCCCAAGTTATGGCCATTTTAGTGAGCCAATGTGGTCATGGGCCTCCAAGTATTCTAAGGCCCGGTCTTCTGCATCACAAGTGAAGTGAATTAACCTCCATGTAACTCCTTTACATTTAATTCTGCATTTTATTAGTTTCTATATAATCACGGATGACTATCCAACTCATATAATCTCTTGAACTAACTTTCAAGAATTAACAAGTTCAATGAAACTGCATTTGAACACTTGAACAATTTACACAACAACATAGTAACCCTTTTTATCTGAATATGACTACTAGCTTGTCCAATCTCCATTGACAAGTTACTATTCAAGCTCCACTTGAATCAATAGTCTATAATCATGGTTTAGTAATCTTAAACCATAGGAATTTCAAGCAACAAATGTTTAACTCCCAAAAATTTTTATTTATCCCAAAAATACTTGCAAGAAATTCAACTACAAAATTGTTTTACTACACCATGATAAACTATTGATGACATGAAGAATGGTGTCCAGCAGAGTATTCTCTAAGATGTCTCCATGCTCCCACTGAATCTGTCATCTCTTTTCACTTCATTTAGTTCTTTGCAGACATTATGCATAAAACTTTGTTCAATTGGTTATCACATATCCAAGAACAATAGAAAGTGAATAATTCAGATACACGAAGTCTCAATATGGTCAACCTTGACCGTTTCCAAGTTCTTGAGACAATTCATTTCCCAGTGCCGAGTTTCCTAGCACTCAAAGAATTTGTCATCCTTGGATTTGACTTCTCTGGTTCTAGGTTTTAGCTACTTGTTAGCTTTAACCTCCGGCTTGGAAACTTACTTTCCCTACCGTCTCTTTCCCTATCTTCTCTCCTTAATCATTCCATCAGCAGTCTATAGCAATCGATGCAGCCCACTGATCATCTTCTCTACGCATATTTTAATAAATTACAAGTTGCTTAAATTCCTTCAATAAGGAATTGAGAATTAGATCTATGGCCATCTCCTGTGTCACGGGATACCCAAGTCTGCTAAGATGATCCAGATAATCTTTCATCTTCAGCACATGGGGGTCTAACAATTGTTCCTTCTGCCATTCTGCAGGAGCTCAGAGCCCTAGTCGTATATGTTTCTCAGTCCGAGCCTGAGTCTAGAACATATCCTTTAGTCGGCGATACATCTGGTAAGCTGGGACATCCATAAGGTTAGTCCGCAGCTAAGATGTCATTATCGCTAGCATTAGACAGGCAACATCGACCGAATCCTTAAAGTGCTTCTTGTGGAGATTTCTCTCCTCAACTGTAGCAGTCTCTGCAGGATCAAGTCCTGGTGCCCTTTCCAGGAAAACACGACTTTCGCTCTGTACTCAAAACATTAGTCAGATCTTATTCCCGGTTCTGAGAATTGCTTCTTTTGAGCTTTCCATTTCCCGAATGGTTCTCAAAGTAACAATATTGCGCTTTTAGGGAAGATTTTCAATAGGAGGGGGTTGAGGATGGAGATTGACGTTATCATTGTTGTTGTTGTTATTGTTATTATTATTATTTAAACCACTTCTACCACTGTCTTTTTCAACCATCTAAAACAATTTTTCAAAATTAGTATTTGATTAACCATTAATAAATCAATAACCCAAAATTTAGAAAATGATTTATTAATCCTAAGAACCATTTTACTTATTCATGCACCCAACGGATGCTGAACCTACATGAATAAGCTACTCAGGCAGGCAACTTATTACCAATTACAACCCCTTTGCAACTCTTAGATCTTATGAGATTTTCAATTTCTTAAATTAATCATGTTTAATCTCATCCACACCTTGGGCAACAGTCTTACTGAGGAACCACCACTGACACACACCATATAACAATTGCAAGTCACTGGCCCAATTCTCACTTAGGATCCGCAGTGCTTACCTCACAGCTCTCCGAGTTTGCGGCGTAAGCACCCAACGAAGGCTGAACCTACTTACGACGACCGGTCACCGTGAGTGCCACTATATGGATGGTGTGCTGTGTCAGATTCTTAATTTGGGTTTATAACCAGTCTCTTACCAAGAACTAGTGGCCAGTCAGGTTAGTCCGCGGGCAGGATCCTTTCGGTTCTAAACCTTTCGGAAATTCCACAGCCCGAGCAAGACTGTCCTAGACACCACCTATTCTGGTAAACAATCCAGTTAATGTAAACAATCCAGTTAATGTACCAGTTTTAAGAATTTCAACTCTTTGATCATATGACATTTTTAATAATAAATCTCCTTTTATTTGAAAAACTAATTTCATAAAAATGTCATATCTAACACCTGACAAAATAATTAAAGTTTCCAATTTAAACTTCCTTTTAAATACTTTAATTTTTTATCAAAAATGATTGTAGTTTTAATTTCTTTTATTTATCTACTTTGTCACCACAACCACGCAGATAAAAATAACACATAAAGAAATAAAAACATACAACCACATGGTGACATAGCCTTGCCAAAAAAAAACTAAATTGGTTTCCGAGAGCCATACAGACAAACCAATTAGGTCAAAACCTAAGGGACAAAATCAACACACAAGGCAAGAAGGTTGAACTCTTTCAGCTCCCACTAGCCTCAGCATCCGATGATGTCTCTGAGTGTCCTTGATGAATGACCTCCTTCTTGATGGACATCTTCGCAAAGATTTTTACATATATTTAATCTAAATACATTTGCCTATTTTCTAACCTATTACAGATTACACCATAAAACCGGGATTCCAATGGCACGCAGGCCTTCCCAAAAATAACTAATAATAAAAATAGCAAGCATTGAGATTAAACAAACAACCATCACAAACAAGGGGTCTCAAGGCTCGGCTATGTCACAAACATTAATAAAGCAGTAAAGCATATCCCAGAATTCATTTTCATCTTGACATGAAAATAATTCCAAAACCAATTAATCCACCATTAATTGAAGTAGTCATGTCCAATATCGTTCTTAAATTTAATACGGTTCGTAAACTCGAAATTTAGGAATAGTTTCCGTAATTAGAAACTTTTTCCCGAAAAAATTTTAAATTTAATTCCATCTTTGCATTATCTTTGGATTCATAACTATACTTTTCTTAAAATATACAATTAACAATTCAAACACCTTTGAAACTTAAACTTACTATTTTAAGAAACTTTTTATTAAACAACCTTTAATAAATATAGTGTTATTTTCAAATAATATGGATAAATAATTTAAACTTCCTTTAAATAGTTGTCAATTAACTATTATTTAATTGAAACACTTTTCAAAAATAAATAACTAAACTTTATTTAAAAATGTCAATTTTCTTAATAAACAATTTACCAAAATTTGATCATCTTTAAATAACACCAAAAACTTTTCTTTATGGTTTTAAACGATTACTACCAAAAACGTTAATGTCGAGATCAAATCTCAAAAACATTAAACCATGACCGAGCATGAAACTCAAAGTCACGATTTCATCAATTTGAAAATAGAATCCCTAAATTAAACTCTCTTTAATTTAATAATGCATTTTATGGAACTAAATATTAAATGCATAAATTAAATCTAGTTTATAAATTAAAATTACCATTAATTTTAATTTCAACATTAAAACTTAATTTTTAATTAAAACCGATTTAATTTAAACGACGAATTACCGGAAAACGGAAACGAACCAACTTAGTTAACCGACTCATACTCGGGTTCAATAACCCATATGAACCGAAAACAAGTAGGGTATTAAACCCTTTGACGGCTGAAATTAATCGAAGCCTTTAATCAACTCACTTTGATTATTTCGATTTCCATATTCCAATTAATCGTTTAATTATCGAATCGAATAATATTTAAATCGATTTGCGAATTTTATAAAAAAACTAATAAAGTCTCCACTTTAATTTTATAAAATCAAAACATATTTACATATATTTTGTCACAAATGTTTAAATATTAATAACCAAACAATTTTGATTTATTAATTCGATTTTAACGCATTTAATTTATTCGAGTTTAACCTAGAATTAAACGACACGACGGAAAAAATAATCCATCACCTCGGTTGCCACATCACAACCGAGAGGTCATGGGTCTCAACCCATGGCCGAAATCTCTAGGTTTGATTTGGCAACCGAAACGTTTAATTTTCCGACTTTTAATCAATTAACACTTTTAAACAATTTAACATCAACTAAATAAAACGAACTAAGGTTTCAAAATCCCGAGTTCCGAGGAACTCCAAGGTTGGCCGAGAATCACCATAAGGTTTCCAAAACCTTTGGTCGATTTTCTCCAAGCCAAATCAAAACCTTAAACATTTTAATTATTGATTTCGACCGTTTAAACAATTTTAATTATTAAAAATCGAAACTTTAAGATCGTTGGACATAAATACTCGAATAATACTATCATTATGTTACTTGAGGTGGCTCTGATACCACTGTTGAGAATTCGTATCGTTTTTCAAAAAAAAAACATGAACATTAATCATATTAACACACAGCGGAAGCTTTTAAAGATCACGAATTCCGTACACGGATCATCAAGTAAAACATAAGATAAGTAAACGAGAAAGCAATAATAAATCCGTACCTTTGTATTCAATGAAAAGAATACACGAACAGGATGCTTTCGGTATCCACCGGTAATGACACGATCGAGCGGCGCCAGGTATGCAATCAAACACACAAAGAACGGGAAAACCAAACACACAATTGTGTGTTTAGTTCGTACGGCCAAAAGAAACCATCACACTCACATCCGCCATCTGTGTGTGTGCGGCCCCCCTAATTGACATTAGGTCACCAAAACATCACTATATATATCTCACTATGTATATATATTTATATATATTATTAATTAAGAGTTTTAGTTTTAATCAAAAACTAATTTAATAATATAATATATATCTTGATAATTATCTTTATTATTTAAACTCTATATAATTATCTCTATAATTATATACCCTTTAAATAATATTAATCTTTTATACATTATCTAATAATATATAAATGACTAGATAATTATTTATAATTATCTCTTATTTATTTGTTTATAATTATCCATCCAATTATCCAATAATAGATGATAATACTAATTCAAACAAATACATCTTTTATTTAATATCTAATAATAAATAAAAGACTAGATAATTATTATTTAATTATCATCCAATGACAATTAAATTACTACAATATCTAATATTGCATTTTTAGTCCCCGTACTTTGAGATTTAATTAATCATCCATTAATTTAATCTCGATTATCATTTCGTGTGATAAATAATGTCCAATATTGGTTATTCAATCGTTCAAGTGTTTTATGAAATCAGCCATGATGCAGTAGTAATGTCATCTTTACACATCATACACTAACATACTCCCACTTGTGTAAGACGACATACTGTCCTGCAGCATGCGCCTAAATGAGGTCATGGCTAGACACTTTAGGCAACCAAGGTCATAAAAACTCTGACTCCCATTCGAGCATTCTTGTTGAAACAACCTTCCAAAAAGAAACTTAGGTTATATATCCCATGCATCGCGATATTTCAATGTGAAAGCTAGGCATGGATTAGATCAACCGTAGCAGTCACGATTATGTTTCTCGACTCCCTAATCTCATACTGAACTGTAACAGACAGAGTAGAACACATCAGTTCTGTCCGAGCATGGCTATGCATTTCTGTCAGTATCGATCGCCGAGGGGCCCAGAAATATCTCTTCTTAGTTATATACAATTAATCAATTCAATTTAATTGCATTCCATTTCATGAATAACAAAACTTAGGTTAAAATTAATCAAGTAAATTCATAAACCTATGTTACAAACAGTTAATCAATTCAATTCAATTGCATTCTATTCCACGAATAATAAAACTTAGGTTGAAATTAATCAAATAATTTCATAAACCTAGGTTATATACAGGTAATCAATTCAATTCCATTGCATTCCATTCCATTAATAATAAAACTTAGGTTGAAATTAATCAAGTAATTTCATAAACCTAGATTATATACAAATTATCATTTCAATTCCATTCCATGAAATTAAATGAATAATAAAATAAAACGTAGGTTGAAATTAATCAAGTAATTTCGTAAACCTAGGCTATACAGTGAATCAATTCAATTCCATTGCATTCCATTCCATTAATAATAAAACTTAGGTTGAAATTAATCAAGTAATTTCATAAACCTATATTATATACAGATAATCATTTCAATTCCATTCCATTAAATTAAATGATTAATAAAGTAAAACTTAGGTTGAAATTAATCAAGTAATTTCATAAACCTAGGTTATATACAGATGATCAGTTTTAATTCAATTGCATTCCATTCCATGAATAATAAAACTTAGGTTAAAATTAATCAAGTAATTTTATAAACTTAGGTTTATATGTGAAGACCTCCCCTTACAGGGCAGTCCTCAGAGTCTAGGTCCCACATCTTGCAACACGATATCAATCATAACTAAGATAGTGTAATTTAAGTTGCGAAATTTCAGATTACTAGTACAAACTTTAGGATAAGTTTAATACAATTGTAGTACAAGTTACAGTTTTCAAATTAAACTTATAAAGGGCACAAGACTAATCTAATTCATGTCATCATACATTCGAATCAAATCTACCCAGACCACCACAATTATAATATGCCAATCTGTACCAAAGGGTTTTGTTGAGTAGTGGTCTATAGAAAACTTCAATCTTGATCTTGTAAGACCTAAGAACAAGGTCCGGCAGGTGACTTTCCTTTATCTTTTCCTGTAAAAAAGGTCAAATAGCAACTGTAAGCAAAGCTTAGTGAGAATATAGATTTTCAAATTTCATGCATTAATCAAGCGGATCATGGGTCAAAGCGTGATATGTCTGGACTGCCGCTACAGCCACTCATGATTGAGACATAGAATTAATAGAATTGGATGATGTTCAGCCCACGCTCACGCTTTTAGTGGAAGCTATCCACTTATGCTGGGCTAGCTACTAGCGGTCTTCATGGGGGAACATCGGAGTGTCTATACCAAGTTCAATAGAACTGGTGAAGTAGCATGGTCTAGAACAATAGACCGACAAGGCTAATCACGTTAAGCAGAATCAATATGTCAAAGATGCGAGTAATAATGAAAGCATAAGTCATCAAGGTCATGATAGCAATAAACTCATAGCAATATCTGAAATGAATTATAAGTACAATGTCATGCGAAATGATAAGTCAAATAGCTATCATGATCCACAGGGCATCACCGAACCATGGTGTGCACAGGTCACAATCTAGCTGAGCATTCATGAATGTCAAATAATCTATCATCAACAATATATCTCAACCGGAAGTCTAGCATGCAAAACTGAATATCTATAACTCACAGGTTCTGTAGTCTTTATCAAGTAGATTTATAATCCACCACTTGAGTTATCCCAGGATTTATCTTTAATCTTGATCTATCTTATCTCTGGCTTTTCTTTTCTAATCAGTGACCCACTTTCAATATCTTTCAATCTCTAATTCTTTGTTCAGAATTATCTGAAC
Organism: Centrapalus pauciflorus; assembly: GCA_020465985.1. Lineage (NCBI taxonomy): Eukaryota > Viridiplantae > Streptophyta > Magnoliopsida > Asterales > Asteraceae > Centrapalus > Centrapalus pauciflorus. The sequence continues at coordinate 220,580 of JAANYP010000130.1, forward strand.
CTGTCCAGAATTTATCATATCGTATCATTAGCTTTAAGCTCTTAAATCTTTATTTAATATGATTCTGATAACAGATAACTCTTCGTTCATTTTGTTCATTTTCTTTGTTTCTTTGAATCTTTAAAAGATATATATATATATATGCTTTATAAATCTTTAATCATTAAAATCATAAATTCATGGTTCTTGTATTTATAAAATAGTATTTATTTGTGACGTTAAAATATCAAAATAAATGGTTCGGATCCGGATCCATTAAATTTGGACCATCCGGATTGGTCATCCGGATTCGGACCAATCCGGACCATGCACCCGAATTCGGACCTATCCGAAATAGCATCCGAAATACACATCCAAATTAGGACATAAGGACCGAATTAGGATCATCCAAAGCAGATCCGAAGTGGGATCCGAAAATGACACCCCATCCGAATTACATATGAACCGAAGTGGAACATCTCATCCGAATTCGGGTTCAACCGAATTCGGATCCTTCATCTTCAAAATTTCCAGAACTTTGTTCTTCATGTTCTAACTTATTTATATACGGATTTTTATCAAAAAATTTACAAAATTCATATTTATCAACATGCAACTTAATATATAGTTATATTATCATTATTGGGTTGATTTTATACAATTTTCCCTATCAATAACATTATAATTTGATCAAGATCACCCAAAAATATATTCTTTTTGTCAAGAACACATTTTTATCCAAAATTCCGATTTCTTCTTTATTTGAATGATCCAAGCGACAATTTGTGTTTCTATGACTTCTATTAACTTAGATTCATGATTATATACTAAAATTTCATACATGCAACCAACAAATCTCAAATTATAATCTTAGGTTTCGGTTTTTTAACAAAACCGAACCAAAACTCATGAAATACGAAATTTAAATGGATTTTACCTCAAAATCTTGTTGTTTGATGATGATTGATTATTGTTGTAACTCCTTCTTTGGTTGCTTCCTCAATTAATTGCAAACTAATGAAGTTCTTGGTGATTTTGGGAAGAAGCCGTAGGTTTAGTGAGAGAGTAGAGAGAGAGTGTGTCAAAACTTTTAAGTGTAGTTAATGATCTTTAAAACCATTAATTTAGTTTAAACATATCAATTTGATAATTTGACAATTTTATCCCCTATACTTTTGTATAATTCATCTTTTTAATCTTAATCATCTTTAATAATTTATAACATAAATATAATTTAATCAAATAATCTTAAACTTAATTAAATTACAAAATAAATAATGTAATTAAATTACATTATTGGATCAAACATAGAAATTAAGGTTAAGTCAAAAACTAGGTTGTTACAGAATGGGCTCCACCACGCATAAACTTCGTCCTCGAAGTTAGCTATGTTCGAACAGACTTGGATAGGTAGCTTTCATGACTTCTTTTGATTCCCAAGACTGATGCGAACCCTTGTGGTGTTTCCACTGGACGAGCACCATTTGTATCACTTTATTGCGAAGCTTTTTGGTCTTCGAGTCCAGAATACGTTCTGGCTCTTCAACCACTCGAAGCTTCTCATCAATTTGCACATTAACGTGTGGTATCTGTACCTCTCTTTCATCAGCTAGACTCTTTCGTAGATGACTAACATGGAACACAGGATGTATTCCAGCTAAGTCAGTTGGCAGTTCAAGACGGTAAGATTGGTTCCCTACTTTTTCAATGATCTTGAACGGGCCAATAAATCTCGGAGCTAGCTTGTTCCTCTTTATAAACCGGACCACATTCTTCATTGGAGATACTTTCAGCATCACCCAATCGTTAACCGCAAAACTTATTGATCTATGCCGATTGTCGTAATATGACTTCTGCCTGCTTTGAGCTTCAATAATGTTCCTTCTAACAAGTTGAATCTTATCATGAGTCAACTGTAGAAGGGCAGGACCTGCTAAAGGCGATTCACCTGTTTCGCGCCAACAGGTGGGAGTTCTGCACTTTCGTCCGTAAAAAGCTTCAAAAGGAGCCATCTTAATCGTGGAATGATAACTGTTGTTGTATGAGAATTCGACCAAAGGTAAGTGGTCATCCCAGTTACCACCCAGATCAAGAATGCAGGCACGGATTATATCTTCCAAAGTTAGGATAGTGCGTTCACTTAGGCCATCTGCACTAGGGTGATAAGCTGTACTCATAGAGATTCGAGTACCCATCCCGTCTTGCAGTGCTTTCCAAATCTCGAAGTGAAACGACTATTACGATCAGAGACGATAGATTTTGGCACACCGTGACGTGAAATAATCTCGGTGATGTACATCTGTGCCAATCTATCAAGTGAGTATGTCTCTTTCATCGGTATGAAATGTGCTGACTTCGTTAATCGATCCACGACTACCCAGATGGAGTCGTGTTGTCTCTTGGTCTTTGGCAATTTCGTGACAAAGTCCATGGTTATATGCTCCCACTTCCACTCAGGAACTGGCAGTGGTTGCATATCCCTGAAGGGCTTCTGGTGTTCTCCCTTAACCATTTGACAAACTATGCAGCTTTCAACGAATTGACCGATGTCTTTCTTCATTGCTGGCCACCAATAATCAGCTTTCAGATCGAGATACATCTTTGAGCTGCCAGGATGAATGGATAACTTGGACCGATGGGCTCCAGATAAAAGAGTGTTGCGAATAGAACCATATTTAGGAATCCAGATTCGGTTTCCCTTGAGACATTGAAGTCCCAAATGAGTCATAGATAGAAATTGAAGTTGCCCTTTGAGATTTTCAAAACTGATATTTTCCTCTTTCAATGCTTCGGCTTGAGCAGATTTAATATCTTCAATGAGATCAAAAGAGAATACAGTCGGAGTCAGGGCATAGCAACACTTTTCCGGATAGACTTTTCTACTCAATGCATCCGCGACCACATTGGCTTTGCCGGGATGATATAGGATCTCGCAATCATAGTCCTTGATAAGTTCCAAGGACCGACGCTGTTTCATATTTAGATCCTTTTGATTAAAGAGATGTTTGAGACTCTTATGATCGGTGTAAAGCTGACACCGAGTCCCATAGAGATAATGCCGCCAGATTTTTAATGCAAAGGTAACAGCAGCCAACTCAAGATCATGAGTTGGTGCACTTTTCTCGTAATCCTTCAATTGCCTTGAAGCGTAGGCAATGACTTTTCCCCTTTGCATGAGGACACACCCTAAGCCAGTACCAGATGCATCGCTATAAACAACGAAGTCATCATTGCCCTCTGGTAAGGCTAGGATTGGCGCTTGAATGAGTTTCTGCTTCAGAGTTTCAAATGCCTCTTGCTGTTTATCAGCCCATACGAAAGGTGTATTCTTTCGCGTTAGCATCGTAAGTGGCACATCTTCGAGAAGTCCTTAATGAATCGCCGGTAGTAACCAGCCAATCGAAGGAAACTTCTGATTTCGGAGGCATTGCGAGGCGTTTGCCATTTTTGAACGGCCTTGACTTTGGATGGATCAACGGAGATGCCTTCGCCAGATACAACATGGCTAAGGAATTGAATCTATAAAGAAATCAAAGTTGAATTCAAGTTTTGAAACAACGAACACTTTAAGAAATAACTCGAGACAATGCAAGATTTTTACCTGTCTAAGCCAAAACTCGCACTTTGAGAATTTTGCATAGAGTCTTTCATTTCTCAATAACTCTAGCAGTTGACGTAAATGAACAATATGATCAGCCTCCGTTTTGGAGTAAATCAGGATATCGTCTATGAACACGATAACTGACTTATCCAGCATCTGTCTACACACGCGATTCATGAGATCCATGAACGCCGCTGGTGCATTTATTAAACCGAAAGGCATTACAAGAAATTCGTAATGACCATATCTTGTTCGGAAGGCTGTCTTTGGAATATCTTCATCTTTAACTTTTAACTGATGATACCCAGAACGAAGATCGATTTTTGAGAAGTAGCTGGCTCCTTGTAGCTGATCAAATAGATCATCAATTCTGGGCAGAGGATACTTATTTTTAATTGTGACTTTGTTCAAATCGCGATAGTCGATGCACATTCGGAGAGTTCCGTCTTTCTTTTTAACGAATAAGACAGGTGCACCCCAGGGAGATGAACTCGGTCGGATAAATCCCTTCTCTAACAGATCTTGCAGTTGTTTTGACATTTCCTGCATTTCTGCAGGAGCAAGTCTGTAGGGGGTTTTAGCGATGGGAGCCGCACCAGGAACTAAGTCAATCCCGAATTCAACTTGTCGTTCCGGTGGCACTCCAGAAATGTCATCAGGGAACACGTCTGGGAAATCACAGACGATCGGAATATCAGATACAGATTTCTTGTTGACTTCCAAGGTGGATTCAGACGAGACATAACAAAGATAAGATTCGTGACCCTTAGATAGATACTTACGCGCTTTCTCAACCGATATAAAACAATGAGCACCTTTACGCTTGTCGCCTTTGATCTCTAACACTCGGCCGTCTGAAGTCTTGATTCGGATAATTCGGTGGTTGCAGACGATTGTAGCCTCGTTGTTCGTTAACCAGTCCATGCCGATGATGACGTCGAATTCTTTTAACGGTATCGGGATAAGATCGAGGTTGAACACAACATGATTGTCAAGTAATGTGCAATTTCGGTAAACGGAATCAGCCATAACGTAATTGTTACTGGCTGTCTCTATATCAAGTATAACAGGAAGCTTCGAAGGAAACTTAGATAATCTTTGCGCAAAAGTAGTCGAGATGTATGAACGGCTTGCACCGGAGTCGAATAACACACGCGCAGGTATTGAATTTAGTAAAAACGTACCGGTAACCACATCCGGGGTTTCTTTCGCTTCTTCCGCCGTTATTTGGAAGGCGCGGGTCCTAACAGTTGGAGTTGCAGCTGAGCTTTTCATTGTAGAACCTCCAGCTGATGACTGTGATTGACCTCGTTGTCCACTGTGGCACTGATACATGAAGTGTCCACGCTTTCTGCATTTAGCACAACCAAGACCTCGTTGGGGGCACTCTTCTCTACTATGGCCGATTCTGCTACACACATAACACGTGACGTCATCTGGATTACACAATCCCATATGCAATTTTCTGCATCTCTTGCAGAATCGTGGTTCATTTGTAAGCGAGTAAGCTTGAGCTTTCTGTGGCGAACTGTACTGTTGAGACTGCTGGGGTTGCTGAGTCTGAGATTTATTTGGCTCGAAGAATCTGCCGAATCTTTGCTTCTTTGGAGGAGAAGGACATGTCGGGTTCGTTGATGGAGCGTAGAGTTGATCGCCGTACTCTAAATATCCCCACTCAATCTGCCTTGTCGCTTCAACCATTTCGAGATAAAAATTATACTTTATTGCGCTCATTGGGTGTCGATATCTCGGGTTAAGTCCTCCACGAAATCGGTTCATATTTCTTTCTTCAGTAGCTACCTGATATGAAGAATATCCACAGAGCCGTGAGAAATTATGCTCATACTCGTCCACAGTCTTAGTGCCTTGGATTAACTGCATCAATTGCACCTCCATCTTGTCTTGTTGGTCAGCAGGACAATACTTCGAGTTGAACATTTCAAGAAACTGGTCCCATTCTAGAGTCTGGATGACCTCCTCACCATAAATACTTCTCTGGGTCTTCCACCAGGCACGGGCAGTACCCACGAACAGAGCAGATGCATAACTCACATTCTTTGACTCCAAGCAATCGGAGATTCTGAAGATTTCTTCAGTATGGCTTATCCAATCCATCGCCTGAATTTGGTTGACTGTACCCTCGAAATTAAGGGCACCGCTGGCTTTAAAATCCTTGAACTTACAGCCTTTCGGCTGCTCAATTTGGACATTCGGGGTAGAGTTATCAGAATCAGATTCATTATTCTGGATTTGTTTATCTTTTCTCTTATTCTTTTTGTCAGCACGTCTTTTTGCTTCGGTCTCATCTCTAGCTTGAAGCTGTTCTTGCATATTCTTGTTTTGTTGTTCAGTATGTTGAGCTAATAGTTGTTGCATCATTTCAAACATTTGTTGAGGGGTCATGTTGTTGGGAATATCACCTGATCCTGACATCTTTACTGAAAATTAAAATCATTTAACCATCAGTTTATAGACTTAGATCTATGTACCCTTTTTCCCATCCTAACAGTCTGTACATCCTATCTCAGTTCAAACCACCTAGATGATTGATACATATGTATTGCTTCAGTTTGAGACCAAGTATTACTCACGTAATACTTGATTCACTCAAACTATGAATCTCTGATACCATCCTGTGAAGACCTCCCCTTACAGGGCAGTCCTCAGAGTCTAGGTCCCACATCTTGCAACACGATATCAATCATAACTAAGATAGAGTAATTTAAGTTGCGGAATTTCAGATTACTAGTACAAACATTAGGATAAGTTTAATACAATTTTAGTACAAATTACAGTTTTCAAATTAAACTTATAAAAGGCACAAGACTAATCTAATTCATGTCATCATACATTCGAATCAAATCTACCCAGACCACCACAATTATTATCTGCCAATCAGTACCGAAGGGTTTTGTTGAGTAGTGGTCTATAGAAAACTTCAATCTTGATCTTGTAAGACCTAAGAACTAGGTCCGGCAGGTGACTTTCCTTTATCTTTTCCTGTAAAAAGGTCAAATAGCAACTGTAAGCAAAGCTTAGTGAGAATATAGATTTTCAGATTTCATGCATTAATCAAGCGGATCATGGGTAAAAGCGTGATATGTCTGGACTGCCGCTACAGCCACTCATGATTGAGACATAGAATTCATAGAATTGGATGATGTTCAGCCCATGCTCACGCTTTTAGTGGAAGCTATCCACTTATGCTGGGCTAGCTACCAGCGGTCTTCATGGGGGAACATCGGAGTGTCTATACCAAGTTCAATAGAACTGGTGAAGTAGCATGGTCTAGAACAATAGGCCGACAAGGCTAATCATGCTAAGCTGAATCAATATGTCAAAGATGCGAGTAATAATGAAAGATTAAGTCATCAAGGTCATGATAGCAATAAACTCATAGCAATATCTGAAATGAATTATAAGTACAATGTCATGCGAAATGATAAGTCAAATAGCTATCATGATCCACAGGGCATCACCGAACCATGGTGTGCACAGGTCACAATCCAGATGAGCATTCATGAATGTCAAATAATCTATCATCAACAATATATCTCAACCGGAAGTCTAGCATGCAAAACTGAATATCTATAACTCACAGGTTCTGTAGTCTTTATCAAGTAGATTTATAATCCACCACCTGAGTTATCCCAGGATTTATCTTTAATCTTGATCTATATGATCTCTGGCTTTTCTTTTCTAATCAGTGACCCACTTTCAATATCTTTCAATCTCTAATTCTTTGTTCAGAATTATCTGAACCTGTCCAGAATTTATCATATCGTATCATTAGCTTTAAGCTTTTAAATGTTTATTTAATCTGCTTCTGATAACAGATAACTCGTCGATCATTTTGTTCATTTTCTTTGTTTCTTTGAATCTTTAAAAGATATATATATATATATATATATATATATATATATATATATATATATATATATATATATATATGCTTTATAAATCTTTAATCATTAAAATCATAAATTCATGGTTCTTGTATTTATAAAATAGTATTTATTTGGGATGTTAAAATATCAAAATAAATGGTTCGGATCCGGATCCATTAAATTCGGACCATCCGGATTCGGACCAATCCGGACCATGCACCCGAATTCGGACCTATCCGAAATACACATCCAAATTAGGACATAAGGACCGAATTAGGATCATCCAAAGCAGATCCGAAGTGGGATCCGAAAATGGCACCCCATCCGAATTACATATGAACCGAAGTGGAACATCTCATCCGAATTCGTTTTCAACCGAATTCGGATCCTTCATCTTCAAATTTTCCAGAACTTTGTTCTTCATGTTCTAACTTATTTATATACGGAATTTTATCAAAAAATTTACAAAATTCATATTTATCAACATGCAACTTAATATATAGTTATATTATCATTATTGGGTTGATTTTATACAATTTCCCTATCAATAACATTATAATTTGATCAAGATCACCCAAAAATATATTCTTTTTGTCAAGAACACATTTTTATCCAAAATTCCGATTTCTTCTTTATTTGAATGATCCAAGCCACAATTTGTGTTTCTATGACTTCTATTAACTTAGATTCATGATTATATACTAAAAGTTCATACATGCAACCAACAAATCTCAAATTATAATCTTAGGTTTCGGTTTTTTAACAAAACCGAACCAAAACTCATGAAATACGAAATTTAAATGGATTTTACCTTAAAATCTTGTTGTTTGATGATGATTGATTATTGTTGTAACTCCTTCTTTGATTGCTTCCTCAATTAATTGCAAATTAATGAAGTTCTTGGTGATTCTGGGAAGAAGCCGTAGGTTTAGTGAGAGAGTAGAGAGAGAGTGTGTCAAAACTTTTAAGTGTAGTTAATGATCTTTAAAACCATTAATTTAGTTTAAACATATCAATTTGATAATTTGACAATTTTACCCCCTATACTTTTGTATAATTCATCTTTTTAATCTTAATCATCTTTAATAATTTATAACATAAATATAATTTAATCAAATAATCTTAAACTTAATTAAATTACAAAATAAATAATGTAATTAAATTACATTATTGGATCAAACATAGAAATTAAGGTTAAGTCAAAAGCTAGGTTGTTACATTATAAAACACTTAACAACTTGAGAAAATTCACTAACAGCTTGAGAAATTGAACTAACAGATCGAAATTTGCAAAAACCTAATTTTTCGATTTAACTCAATTGAATAATAACACTTAGGTTGAAATTAATCAAGTAATTTTTAAAACCTAGGTTATATACAGATAATCAATTCATTTTCATTTCATTCCATTACATGAATAATAAAACTTAGGTTAAAATTAATCAAGTAATTTCATAAACCTAGGTAATATAAAGATAATCAATTCATTTCCATTCCATGAATAACAAAACTTAGGTTGAAATTAATCAAGTAATTTCATAAACCTAGGTTATATACAGTTAATCAATTCAATTCAATTGCATTCCATTCCATGAATAATAAAAATTAGGTTGAAATTAATCAAGTAATTTTACAAACCTAGGTTATATACGGATAATCAATTCATTTCCATTCCATTCCATTACATGAATAATAAAACTTAGTTTAAAATTAATCAAGTAATTTCATAAACCTAGGTTATATACAGTTAATCAATTCAATTCAATTGCATTCCATTTCATGAATAACAAAACTTAGGTTAAAATTAATCAAGTAAATTCATAAACCTATGTTACAAACAGTTAATCAATTCAATTCAACTGCATTGTATTCCACGAATAATAAAACTTAGGTTGAAATTAATCAAGTAATTTTATAAAGCTGGTTAAATACAGTTAATCAATTCAATTCCATTGGATTCCATTCCATTAATAATAAAACTTAGGTTGAAATTAATCAAGTAATTTCATAAACCTAGATTATATACAGATAATAATTTCAATTCCATTCCATGAAATTAAATGAATAATAAAATAAAACTTAGGTTGAAATTAATCAAGTAATTTCATAAACCTAGGTTATATACAGATGATCAATTTTAATTCAATTGCATTCCATTCCATGAATAATCAAACTTAGGTTAAAATTAATCAAGTAATTTTATAAACTTAGGTTTATAAAACACTTAACAGCTTGAGAAAATGCACTAACAGCTTAAGAAATTTGAACTAACAGATCGAAATTTGTAAAAACATAATTTTTCAATTTAACTCGATTGAATAATAACACTTAGGTTGAAATTAATCAAGTAATTTTTAAAACCTAGGTTATATACACATAATCAGTTCATTTTCATTTCATTCAGTTACATGAATAATAAAACTTAGTGTTAGACATTTTATTTCGATCATAGGGAGTTATTTTGTAATAATTAATTTCTTAGCATTTAACTTTGTAGTTGTTTCCTTGTATTTTATTTCTATGTAAATGTCAAGGGACTAAATGTGACAATACTCCTTAGTTAATTAAAGGAGTCTAGAAGTAGGCTCCTAGGGTTTCTTTGTAATAAAACGGTTAACATATTGAATGAAACAGTAGCCGCCTCTTGTATTTCACTCTCAACATTCTTATTGTCTTTTCTTCATCATTTCTCAATTATTGAGCTTTGTTCTTCTTGGGATTTGATAATGATTATAAAGGTGCTGATAATATTACGGGATTACACCATCGACTGTGTTCCAGTCAAACTCACCATATCCGCCATACGCCATATCCTTCTCCTACCCGCCGAATTCTACCTACCAACCCGCGAACATTTTGATCCCAACCCATCCATCACCGAAACCCTAGCTGAAATCCAAACACTGGGTTATGATGGCCATCTTTCCAAACCCTCAGATTTCCGCACCAAAAATCTTCAATCCCACTGGCGGATCCTCTTTGATGTAATCAACAAGTGCTTCACCGCAAAGCACTCCGGCGACGACTCCGCCTCGGCTCAGGTACTAGCCATGTTCACCGGCTTTGCCTTTGACCAACATGTGGATTATGCTGCTTTCCTTTTCGAGGAATTAAGAAGAGTCCACGTGGAGAGGGGAACCAAAAAAGGCAGAAAATACATACCTCTGCAGCGGTTTCTGCAGCTCATCATCCAGTACGCCATGGACACTGATGATGACATCCACGAACGTCCAGAGGCAGACGTCTACCCAACAGTGGCAATTCAAAAGCTAACACTGCCAAAGGGGGCCCCCACAGTGCCGATAATGAAAATTCCTCTATCTGTGCTATTGAGGTCAAGGGGGTTGGAAAGGGTTAGGGCATATATTCAAGAGTGTTATCCGGATGAGTCTCAGTCAGAACCGACTGAGACTAGCCAATCCGAAGGTGAGGCGACCATGAGTGAGAATGAGGGAGCTCAGGTAGACATTCAACAATCCTTGGGAATCGGTGAGGGGGAGCCTGTGTTAGTGAGGGACGAAGCAGGTGGTGAGGCAGCAGAGACGGCGGATTCAGAAAGAACCGTCTCTGTCGTGCGACCGAGGGATATGCAATCCGAGGGTGAACCAAGTCCATAAGACCGTCAGTCCAACGGTCGAAATAACCACCACCACCCACTTGATCTCCCCTCAAAGGGAGACCACTTCATTCCACGGGGTCATAGCACATACACCATCGCCCTCTCATTCGGAGAGTGACGGTGTTGAAAGAGGTCACACTCCTCCCATTGTGACCGCACTTCATTCATTCACAATTCCATCCCCCCAAACACACACCGCACGATGCCTACGTGGCATCCCCAAGAGCTGCCTCCGTGGCAGCTCCTCAAACTTCCGGATCTGAGCGTCCTATACAGGAGCCAAAAATGATGGAAGGAAGACCGGGAGTGGCTCAATCAACGCCATCCACTTCCGGCCATCTCCCAATCAATTTGGAGATGTTAACGGCAGCTCTACGTGCTGCCGGCGTGATTACCCGGGCTGACCTGGACGCCCAAAAGGAGGCTGCCGAGGAACGTCACACCGCCCTACTTTCACTCATAAAGGGTAAGGGTGTCGCTTCCGAAGCTGGCCCTCCACCAGGATCCCATTCAGTCCAAAACCAACTGGCGGAGCTCTCGGACAAGATCGATGCGCTTACAAGATTAATACTTCAAGTCCAAGAGCAGATTAATTCGAGAATGGACCACCTTGAGTCGTCGGTAATCGAACTCCAGTGCCGTCCTCAGGCAGAGGCCCCGAAACGAAAACATGACGACCAGGACGACCCTGATCGTCATGAGGGGGAGGAACGATAGAAACTTCATTCTGAGGACCCAATGATCAGTGAAGGGGGAGCAGTTATTGAGGGTACAGAAATTCAGGGGTCTGGGGATCAGACGTATGAGGCTAGGGAAGCACTGATGATAAACTATGAGCCTTTACAGATTGAAGGTCCAGCTCCTCTGGATCCTATGTCAGCAATGGTCAGATATGAACCTTAACTCGAAAAAGTCGAAATCATATTAGTGTCTGATTCAGACTCTGATACTGATAACGACTATATCCTTCCATCACCAAAGCCTGAACCCCAATCCCCGCAAAAATCTCCCTCCCCAATTAAAGCTATGGATTCCCCAACCCAATCTCCACAAGTACAAACAACTTCTACCATCCAACCGCCTTCACCTTCTCTCATAGAAATTCCCTCATTCCAACCCACCCCCACTCCAAAAGAAATCCAACCAGTTATTCCTACCCCAACAGTCCAATCAACCCTTCCATCTCAATCAGCTCCACCTGCCCACATTGCTGAATCATCCGGATCCCGAACTGTTGACAGTTTTGACTCAAGAGATGACAAAGCAATATACGACTTGACAGACGTGGCATGGATCAAGTGATACTCAAGGGGAAAAGTCCACAATCTGGATACTGAAACAAAAGAAGAATTGAGTCAGGACCGGAGGGATCGAGTCTTGAAACTTCTTGAAGCTCCTCCTGAAGAATTAGAAGAACCTCCGGTCCAGGGGTTAAAAGAATTCTTGAAGAAGTTCCCGGCAGATCAATTTCAGAATCCTTTCTTAGAAGAAAGGTTCAAAATGGTATTTAGAAAGAAGCCGGGATCTTACAGTAGACGTCTTCTGATGGTAATGACCGATGCTTCTCGATGTGTTCAAGCTGAATATAACCAAATGATGCTAAGGGAAAAGAGAGACAAGAGCAAATATTGGTCAAAATCCAAAATAGTAAAGGTCAACAACATCCATATGTACAAGAGAGCCAGAGTGTTCACTCCGGCCTTCGAGGTACTTAGAGAAGATGGCACAGTTCAAGAATTGTATGAAAGCGACCTTGATTTTGTAAACATCGACGATATCGAGCTTCTGGACAACAAACTGAAATACAAAATCAAGGGTCATTTGACTTACATGACAGCAGTTGCAGCGCTTATTCGATGCATGAACCGCCGCTCAATCATTATGTGCCTCAGAGACTTTCAAATGGCAATCGAGAGCGCGTTGGTTAAAGTGGGCCTACGAGCACCGGAACAGGATAGCTTCCTGCTAGCTCATCATCCGGCATACAGAGTTGTACTTACAGGAGACCCGGGTGTCATTTTTGTCAATCAGAAGGGCTATAAAAGGTTTATGCGCTTTGAGGATCTTCCATGCTACTCCGATGGTACACTCCGATTGGTTTGAGCTGCACTAACACAGAAAGTACAAGATTTTGACGCTCAGCCAGATCCTGAACAAAGATGCTCACCAAAGGAGATACAGGATAGCCTTAGCGGCATTGACCTCCTGAACGAACGGCTACATATGAGACAAGTGACCAGACGCTTCGATGTCATCCTTGGACCCCGAGAATCTACAGATCATGCCAGAGTTCTAGGACCTCCTAAATGATCGAAAAGGGGGAGATTGTTAGACATTTTATTTCGATCATAGGGAGTTATTTTGTAATAATTAAATTCTTAGCATTTAACTTTGTAGTTGTTTCCTTGTATTTTATTTCTATGTAAATGTCAAGGGACTAAATGTGACAATACTCCTTAGTTAATTAAAAGAGCCTAGAAATAGGCTCCTAGGGTTTCTTTGTAAAAAAACGGTTAACATATTGAATGAAACAGTAGCCGCCTCTTGCATTTCACTCTCAACATTCTTATTGTCTTTTCTTCATCATTTCTCAATTATTGAGCTTTGTTCTTCTTGGGATTTGATAAAGATTATAAAGGTGCTGATAATATTACGGGATTACACTATTTACACTTAGGTTAAAATTAATCAAGTAATTTCATAAACCTAGGTAATATAAAGATAATCAATTCATTTCCATTCCTTTCCATTACATGAATAATAAAACTTAGGTTAAAATTAATCAAGTAATTTCATAAACCTGGGTTATATACAGTTAATCAGTTCAATTCAATTGTATTCCATTCCACTAATAATAAAACTTAGGTTGAAATTAATCAAGTAATTTCATAAACCTAGGTTATATACAGTTAATCAATTCAATTGAATTGCATTCTATTCCATGAATAATATGTCCCACCACGTTACCCCGGTTGGCAACGAAGCGGGACATCGCGGAAACATTACTATAATCATAACGAACGACCACTAGATGGACATTTTCAAAAATACATCTATAAAACTTTAAAATATAGTAATGTTATACATAGCCTGATATGAAGAAAAAGAAGTTCGCCCAATACAGAGATTTAAGTACATAATTAAAGTATTCAAAATAATGCAGCTAAATCTCCGGTAGTTTCGAAAATGCATGCGACTCCTTTAGGTGCGGAAGCTTGAAAAATACATCTGAAGGCACACCTGCCTTAATTTCTTGAAAATACACGCTAAAATACGTCAACAAAAATTGTTTGTGAGCTCATAGGTTTACACGTAAATCTGACTTGTATGTACAACAACAGTTAAGTTTAAATTTATAAAATCATAAATTCCATGTTATGTATTACATATAAACCATCATGCAACCGAAGCTTAATTAAATGAGTTTGCCATGTGCAGTATTCCCATACGTAATACCGTGTGTTAAATATATATGCACTCGCTGTTAGCCGAGCCGAACTAACCCGAATGGGGGACATGACTCCCGATAGATCTATCCATAATATATTCGCGCTTACAAATAAATGTAACTAACGGTTCATGATATAAGGGCTGATGGAACCACATGTGTAATACATAATAGAAATGAAGTTGTTTTCGTGTCCATATGAAAACGAAGCATGTATTTCAACCCCAAAACATAACATTGTGAGAATAGAGGCTATGAGGACTCACTGAGCTAGTGATGGCAAAAACGAGCGAAAAGTGCAGATTATCGTAAGTTGATGGGTGATGCACCGGGTGAGTTTAATCGAGTCCTAAATGATAATAGGGACTTAATATCTCTAATATATGATAATATGTATATATATATATATATATATATATATATATATATATATATATATATATATATATGTCTTAAATCACCCAACATTACAAGTTTATAAATAAAACCCACTTAAAACGTCAAGTTTATATATATATATATATATATATATATATATATATATATAATTTTCCAGCTTTTTCGAAGGTTTTTCGGCGTACTTTGAGGCTGTTTTTGACCAAGCTCCAAAACGTTTTAGGCTTTGGTTTTCTTGGACATAAAACTACTATATACAAAGAATTTTTAAAGTCAAGAACGGCCATTATTCGAGATGTTTAGGTTGGGGAAAAAGCTTGTTGAAAACCCTATGTTGGCCATTTTTGAGCTGTCAAACTTTCGGTTTCCCAAATAATTTATGGAGGTCTTAAACTCCAAAATAAATTATGAAAACTTCCAGATCTATAGTTAAGACATAGATCTAACTTTTGAGACAATAATCAATTCATTTCGTTAAGTTATGAATTAGTTATGATTTTTCAACGTCTATATAAATTTTCTGCCGAAAATCCGTAGTTTATAAACTTGAAATAACTTGTGATTCTTGTTGTTTGTTGTTTATTCAAAGACTACTTGTATAAAAGTTATAAAACACATATATATCACTTGTTTTCATAATATTTACACTTATATGATGCATGTGTTTATATTTATAAACACATTTGAAGAAACACCTTAAAAACAAAAACTAGAAATTTATAAACTTGAGTTTTTATGAAACTTGTTGTTGTTGGTGATTATATATATTATGCAAGACTTATATAAACATAAATATAAGATGAAATAAGTTAGTATTTACTTACTTTGATGTTTTATAAGAATGCAAATGAGAAGAAGTTGAAACTCTTGCAAAAGTTGCACCAAGAACACTTCAAAATATGAAGAACACTTGAAATACTTCAAGAACACCAAAAATTGAAGGTTTTTGGCTTTGGGAGGGATTATGGCCGGTTTTTGAAGAGAGAAAAGAGGGGTTTTGGTGTGTTTAAAATGAATTGAAATGTTCTCTATTTATAGGGAAAATTGGATCTTGAAAAGATAGTGAAATGATGAAGAATAGTGCAAATTTTGGATGAATTGAAATAAAGAGGATTTGATTTTGATATGGTGAGTAAAATAAATTACTTCAAGGTCCTTTTGTCCTTCCTATTGGCTGGCCTAAGGGAGGTATTTTTGGTGTATTTTCATTTATTTTTTTGTATAAAAGTATTTATAAATGTATTCTTGTATTTCCCTTTTATTGTAAATTCATAAATACTTTTGGATGCATTGTTTTAATGAATTGTTTTAGTCTTGCATAATTAATGTTAAGTAATTCTATTAGTGTATGATTAGTGTTACTAATCATAATTTAATTATGTACTTTGTAACATCCGGCGCTAAACCAGGTTAGCAATAATGACCTAGTCTACATTTAATAGTCAATTATAGTCTAATCAGTGGTCATTAGAAATTAATCAAGTGATTAACAAGGTTTATTAGAAAATTCAACTCAATTAGAATCAAATTCATCAGTGCGATGAATCGGAAAATCAATTAATCCGATCGATTTACGATATGAGGGATTAATTCAACTAAGTACATAATTAAATTATGATTAGTGACACTAATCATACACTAATACAATTACTTAACATTAATTATGCAAGACTAAAACAATTCATTAAAACAATGCATTCAAAAGTATTTTTGAATTTACAAGAAAAGGGAAATACAAGAATACATTCTAAATACTTTTATACAAAAAATATATATATAAATACATGAAAATAATCCATAAAAATCTGGTCATAGGGTAGTACTACCCAAGATCTGATTTCAATTTTTTATTTCCCAACTCCATAACCTTTCATAATCAAATCTTTCACACCCCATTCTCCTTTCATTTCAACATGATCTTACACTCCACCTCCATTTGAAAGACCAAGACTTTGCCTATAAATAGAGGGCTTCCTTTTCATTATTTTCACACCAAAATATCTCTTTATCTCCTCTCAAAACCGGATCCCACACACACACACACACACTACAAACATTTTGCATCAAAGTGTTCTTGGTGAAATTCAAGTGTTCTGGTTGAACTTCAAGTGATTCTTGGTTTCAATCTTGCAAGAGTTCCAACCTTTCTTCTCAATTTTCATACTCCAAATACATGCAAAGTAAGTAAATACTAAACTTATTTCATCATATAGTTTATGTTTATATAAGTCTTGCAATAATATATATAATCACCCAACAACAAACAAAGTTTCATAAAAAAACTCAAGTTTTATAAGTTTCTAGTTTTATTTTTTTAAAGTTGTTTCTTTAAATGTGTTTATGAATATATGAACACATTATAAGCATGTTAATATTATGAAAACATGTGTTATATATGTGGTTTTATAACTATTATGGCTTTTAAACAAGTTGTCTTTAAATAAACAACAAGAATCATAAGTTGTTTTAAATTTATAAACTACGGAATTTCGGCAGAATATTTGTATCGACTTTGAAAAATCATAACTAATTCATAACCCAATGAAATGAGTTGAT